>JAHLJT010004567.1:159903187-159985565 GCA_031308135.1 Acheta domesticus
ATTTAAATGATTAATCAAAAGTATGGTCGGATATAGCGGAGATGCACCTCTTCCCCTTCAAACTCCTTGCCCCGCGCCGAGTGTGACATCTTCCACCGGACAGGGCAGGAGTCGTTACAACCGCCAGCGGAAGCGTGGCTTTGAACTTCCGAGCTGGTCGTGGCAGGCAGAGGCACGTTGTTGTGTGAGAGCATGGCGGCGTGGCCAGAGTATATTCATGTTGCCTCTTATCCCTAGCCATCCGGGATATTTTAGTATGTGCGACAGTGACCATTTGTTTTATCAATGTGTCGTGGGTTTTAAGTGCAGTGTCAGTATTTCGTTTGCTCGTTCTCTTCTAATTGAAGACGCAAGAAGCGTGCAAAGGTTTTCGCACGTGTAAGCCACAGGGCCGAGAGGCATGTTTCCTCTTGTCGCCTGCAAATTGCTTTATGTCCAGGCTCACAACCGTGTGTACCTGCAATTTGGATGATTCCCCTCTGTGTGGCATATTCTGGTCGAGGGCTAACCGACGACAGAAGACGGCTGCGAGGTTTAGAACTTGCACGTATACTACTGGCAACCTCCTGGAGCTACACACACTCCATAAAAGTTGTAACGTAACCCAATTGTTTGTAATAACTTATAATACATTACATGGTACCTACGCTGTCTACACTGCACGTTCATTTCATTGAACTAATATTGTGTTAATAACATTAATACCTTATGCTATCAATGCTGCTTACACAGCATGTTTATTTGATTGAACTGGTTACTTGTACTAATAACTTATAATATCTTACATGGTACCTACGCTGTCTACACAGCACGTTTATTTCATTGAACTAATATTGGTGTTAATAACTTGAATACCATACATGCTATCAATGCTGCATACACAGCATGTTTATTTCACTGAACTAGTTGTTTGTATCAATAACCTTAATACCTCATATGGTATCTATGCTGCTTACAGAGCATGTTCATTTCCTTGAACTAATTATTTCTATTAATAACCTCAATTCCTCATATCATGTGAATGCTGGTCATACAGCAAATTAGTTTTGTAATTAAATTATTCACTATAATTAAATTAGATGAAAATATCTGAATTGTTTTATTGCACTCTGAGCAACCGAGGAGTGTGAGGTCAGCTGCCCCACCCAGTTTCTTCCTACAGTCCACTTGCTGGAGCAGCAGATTCTCACAAGTATTTATATCTTCAATTACAATCGGTTGATTACAATTAATTGAAAAAGATTTGCCATCAACAGTTTTAGGTTTACCAACTTCATGCCGCAATAGAGAATGGCATCCGAACCACTCAGTGGAGACAAATATCAACCAATGTCAACACTGCTCCCCACCAGCTCTACTTCATTCACCCTGGCTCATTCCGTCCATTTCCCAACTCGCAACTTTCAACCTCAAGTCAACCCACCCAACACAACCATACCCTCTTCAGTTCCTAGGTGCACATATGTGCACCTTCATTTTTAAGCACGTATTTCAGTGTGACCTGCGATTTTTCCTCTTTTCTTTGACGATTCACATTTTTTAACCTTCAAGCTTTTAATTTCATCAAGCGTGAAGCTTCTGTGCACTTGTGTATTGAATTAAGCGTGAAGAAAGTTGTTCATTGTAGAAGATGGCGGCCCGTTCTCACCGGCGTGAGAGGAAGTATTTTTGATAGTTTATGGTATAATCAGATAATGTATTTTCTGTTTCATATCTATTTTATAACTTTGAAAGTATAGCTTACTATCCTCGGAAAGTGAATAAATGGATTTTTGTACGCTCTGTGTACAAATGTTTTTGCTGGTACACATATGTGCACCTTAGGTCATTACGTTAATTTGAGGTTATGGGACTACATCTTTACGAAACTTTTTTTCCGTCGGAATTGCGATGTCTACTGAACAGTTATTTGAATTTCTGAATCAAAGTGATGTTAATTCTTTGGACTCGGGTGGTGATGATGAATTATTTGCTGATGAGGAATGCCTGCCAAATCTAGTTCTGATTCTGAATCAGAAAATCACATTCAAGACTGTACAACAATTGAGAAGATTTCTACCAAGTGCAGGAATGATAAACTGAGGAAAACGATAAATATGATTAAAAAGGCACCCATTCTTGATGATGGGTAAATCTACGAAGATTTTAACGAGTCGATAGGTATTCTAGAAGCCTTCATGGAATATTTTCCATTGGAATTTTGGAAGTTAGTATCATACCAGATGAATCTAAAATAAGTGCAAGCTTCTTTTGAATGTATCAGAAATGATTTATCAGAAATTTTACATTACGTAGCAATTAACACGTAGGAATTACATTATATAGGAGATAATAACGGAAACTCAATATTCCACAGGCTGAGATGTATTGGAGTAGACTTCTCCATTTTCCGCTTATCAGCGATACAATGCCTTGAGATAGATACTTCAAAACTAGAAATAATTTACATTTTTTGATAATCTTTCATCTCACGATCCTGATGAAAATCCTTATAAAATTGACAACGAATGTGTAACACTACTGTCCTCGTGCGTTGGTAGCACTCCACACAATGCATGCGAAAGATAGCCGAAATTAGAAGAGAAAAAATTATGTTCCACGGTCTGGTGTTGTACAAGCATACAAAAAAATTATAGGTGCAAAGATCTATGTAAAAGGTTGCTTTATTACTACAGAAGGTCTGTAAGAACAAATAAATGGCCAATGAAATGGAGTATTCAGTCGTCTAGTTGATGTTTTAATTGTAAACTGTTGACTCATATCGTAAGAAAAAGGTCCGGCCTGAATAAATAAATATCCGTTTCCATAAAAAATCCAGGTAAGTAGTAATGCAACCAGTGGATGAAGTAAGATATGATCAAATTGGCCATTTTCCAGTTTTCTGCGATAATAAATTTGCAACAAAATGAAGAAATGTTGGTTGCAAATCAAGAACAAGAGTAAAAAGCACGAACTGCAATATGTATTCGTGTGTACTGAAGCATAACTGTTCTTTGAAATACCATACAAAAAAATCGTAAAATAAGGAAAATGTGAATTTTGTAATATCAATAATAAGAGTATGGAATAAATAGTTTTTCCAGATTTCGATCTCTAATTATATCCTGATTTCCATTAACAGTTATGTTTTTTCTAACTAACATTTAAGTATGAAATTTAGGGTATTGACCTGAGGTGCACATATGGGCACCAACGATTTCCAAAATATGAAATGTAAAAAAACTGTTTTTTGATATATTTGCTTCCTTTACTTCCAAAATAACACAATTCTGCAAAAACTACCAGAATTTCATAGCGCATTTGTCACCGGGCCTGAAGAGGATAAAATCGCATGTTCGTCCCGATCCACCCAATCTCATTCTGACCCGCTCCAACTTAATCACCCGGCTGGGGCGATACCCCGCTGGTGGGAGATACCTGGTTGGAGAAAACCCCACTAGCTGACGGTAGGTCGGAGCCGGACCCCACCATCAATCGGGGAAGATCACAGCCTTCTCCCTATGCAAAACATACACTACACTTACGGGAATAACGACCTTAGAAGCGCCCTGAATCACTAATCAATCAACTCAATCTTTTAATTCTCACACCATTCATCCTGGCGCTGTCCGGGTTCACCCAGCCTTTACAGTCTAACTCTATTACGTCATGACCCGCCTCATCCGTCCCTAGATCACGGATAGCTCTAAACACTTCACCACTAAGGCCCACCCTTACGCGGCTCAGAACCCGGTTGCCGGATCCTTCTATGATTCTCTCGTGGGCGGACGCGCTTCTGTCACAACCCCCCCAGCCCCCTCTCCCCACCCCGACCCTCGCTCGCATCGTCCCCACAACGGGAAACGACTGCCCTAGTTCCCCTCTCCGCACACGGACCGTTGTGTCCGCAAGCGTTCCCCTTTATCGACGCCCGCCCCCACCCCCACCCCCACCCCCGCTCCCGACGATCCTCTGCTCTTTCCTCGCAATCCCTGTGTACAGTGGCCACCTCGCAGATGCTATAGATCCGTAATTGCCCTGCGCAAATTGAATGTGATTTGCAACTCTAATAGACGCCCCGCGGTGGGATCTCCCCAGATCTGTCAATAACAGGATCGTGAGCCATGAGCTAAACTAGGGGGTCATTCACATGGAACCGCTCTTACCGCTTCTCCGATCCATATGCATTTTAGTTCGCTGGCAGTCCTCCCTTTTCGTGACCTACTTTGAATGTGGTTATATGAATTTCGCTTAAGCCAAACAAGCACATGCAAATGTAGGTTACCAACAAATTTGATGTACCTCATTGTTAACATAAACAGAATCAAAATCAAATCACAAAGAATACAGTCCTACCAAGATGCAAACTGTTAAAAAAATGTTTTCAATCAAAACCATAAAATTTAAATGTTGAAAATAACATGAAATGTTATAATTGTAATAATGTGATTTTTAAATTAATCGGGCTTTTAAATTAATGAAATTAAGATAAGTTAAAATGGACTGTACACTGTTACAAGGTCGTTTTTCCATGTAGCTCAGGAATGGTAAAAATATATAAAAGGTTTCCACTGTGATGATTAAAAGATATCAACAAAGATGAAATAATTAATACAATCTGTAATATATTGTTAGGATTGGTAAGGTGTGATTAAACTATTGAGTCTTGTAATGATTATAATGAAATTTATTCCTCGTTGCAAGTAGTCTCGTTATAAATACTAGTATCGTCGCCATGTGAAATGCCATGAAGATAAAATTGAAACATATACTTGGCAACGTATATGGCAATATTTAGAATTGGAATGCTAATAATGAGTACATAACTCTCGCACCATTGAGCTTCATACGAAATATAAGAATATTAAAATATCTTTTTTTATATCTTTATGTCGACATATTGTACAGTTCAACCATAATTCTCATCCGAATGGAACTTTCAATTTAGAATGTGTACAGCAAATGTAGAATAACTATGTACTTTAATTTTAAATACATGCTAATATGTGATTCATATCTAGGAGAAGTAATTCTTCTGTCATTTATATAAGCTATTACAATAATGAACATGTGAGATTGAAAGAATTCATGATTATACTAGAGTGAACATATTTATGAATTTTGTATTTGGAAATCACTCGAATATATGTCATCATTGCAAAAACACAAGTACATAATACTTGTTTTGGAATCTCAGAAAAACATACTTAGCTCGGGATAACTTATTTTACAATTTCAATTCACCAAACGTATTCAGAATATTGAGATATTCTTTGTGTGAAAACGTCATTGTAAAAAGTTATAAATATTATAATAATGAAATTATTACCCTATTTTAGAAGAAAAGTTGATAAAATCAACATTCTGATATTAACATGTAAAGTGTGGTGGGCTGTTGGTACTCCAACCTTTGAAAGATAACATACCTACCCGAAGTGGATGCGCGAAGGGACCTATACTTCTGGATACCTCTCAGGAAGGCAGTTGTTCTGCGAACCCGGTGGTGGTGACATTGTTGAAGATAAGCAGAAATTTATTTTTTCTCTGGCACCTTGGGTATAGTCAATCCTCATCTCACCGATTACGGAATTATCTATCCCGTAATAAATGTTGTTGTTTTTTGTTGATTTTTTTAACAATTCACAAAATTATAGATGATTCGAGGAATATTATTAGAAGAGATGATCCAAGATTTGAGAAATGGGTCAAGGTCAATTTAGAAACGAAAGAGAGCGAATGCAGTGGTGAAGAGGAGAGACCGTGGAGACCGTGTAGCACACAGAAATTGTATAGTGAATGAAGGACTGTGGAAAGTGACATAAAATTGAAATCGTGTTGTATTAGTCATAAGATGTGATTAATTGGTCCTCCTTAATTAGATTCTGGTCCTCAAAAATATTTTATAATTAGTCTGGGTATTGGTTCAAACAATAGTTGGAGGAGTGCTTTTTTAGTGATTCATGTTGACACTAAAATATTCTCTTAATTTTGGTAAGTCACTAAGTTTCTTAATTAGTTATTTTTGTAATAATCCTAATGACAATGCATAACATTTCTTGTTCATATCACCCAAAAAGACATTTTTGTTATTTCCACACTTTTAAGCAAGGTTTAGGGTTGGTATGTGTACGCCCCACATCACCAGTTACGTGACAAAAATGACCTCACCAGTTACGGGTTAAGTATCGACTTGAAACAAGAGAAAGTAAATTAGAAGAACTTTAACTATAACATAGAAGTATTTTAATATTAAATAGTAGTATTCATCAATTAACCCTGCAGTGGTAACGTCTTGCGAAAATTGAAAAATTATTTGTGTATTAAATAGTATTGGACTATTTTCAGCGTTCTTACGTACCTCAAGGAAAGCAATTCCGACCAAAAAATAAACTAATATCTTCACCTTTGAGTACTAAATACAATTTGTTACCATTGGAAACAATTTAGTAGGCTTAGACTTCACTTCGGTACATGGGAATGTTGCACAAACCATGTTTGCATATTGAATATCTTAAGAAACCTTGAGTTTAATATCAAACGGTGTATTATCTACAATATGTTTGCTGCTGGGCGTTGATGTACCTACTTCCAGATACCGCCAACATTTAAATCGTGCGTTTGGGCTGCGATCGTTGGCAGCTGTCGAGTGACTTGCGCTATTCTTTCTATAATTTTAAATTTAGTTTTGTTTTAATTAATTCACGTACTATTGTAGGATAGCACGTTTGATATTTGATTTTCATTTATTTTAAGTTATTTTAATTTAGCTACCCTCTACCCTACAAGTTTTCCCCTACTACCTCCGCGTACCCGTGCGAGAACTATCGCATGTTTGTCCCCACACTCATCCCTATCCTTCTATTTCATTTCTAAGAGGGAAAGTAGTTGACGAAACGTGTTTATTTGTTTCAAAATCTATAAAGGTAACTTGCAATGTACTAACACAATAACAAATAAAAATAAAAAATAATGCAATTGATATTTAAAAGAAATTTTCAATAAATTTTTATTCAATATCATGGAGAATTTTCTTGGAACTATTCACAACACTTTCCTAAAGCCATCATTTGAAGTAATTATTCAATATTCTTTGTCAGGTTTTAGATTTTGGTGATAATCACAAAAATATTAGCTTTACTTTTGAGAAAGTTACGTGTCTGAACCCGCTGACTTGAAAATTTCATCTAATGATAACGAAAATATTGGTACAGGTAAAACACAAACACAGTCATCACTCTTCACTATACATTCACATCACTACACAATTAAGTATACAGCACTTACAGACCAAGGAAAACGTTAATTGAATAGTTTCACTACACGCATAAGAAACAATCTTCATAGGTATCAAACAAATATAACAGTACTTCTAGTTGTTGCTGGAGAGCAAACCTTGAATTAATGATTGTGCAGTCTGACGAGGTTCATTTGCATAAACCACGGCGTATACAGAAAGTGTAAATATAAAATTGAGTAATCTAAGCCTTCTAAGCGTGTCGTCACAAAAATGGTTACCAGCATCAGGGGCTAAAATATTGAAGTGGCTTTGATAGTACTGAATCGAGGGAACCGAAAATGTAATTGAATGTCGAGGAATATCTCATCTTATAGATTATAGTGTGAGAAACGTTTCTTTGAAGCATTTTTCTTCAAAATTTAAGTTCTTAAGAACCTAGAACGCTTTGTTTAGGAGTTATTTGACGAAAACTTTGGCAAGTGTTGCGGGTTGCATTTGACGTGAATATTTAGATGCGTTTTTTTAAACAAATCCTTCCTATTTTTAAAGTCAGAGTGGAATTCGTCACGTGTCCGTGAAATTCTTTCTTTAGATACCTCAAAATAAAGATGGGTTGCGTGTGAGACCCGGAAGGAATGGTATACTACTGAAATAATACAGGAGACAATTTAATCCATATCCAGTATGAATGTAGTAAAATTATTCCTAAAACCTCACTAATTCAGCCACAATCTCTAATTACAATTCGTCATGTAGCATACAATTCGTCATGTAGCAAGATTCAGAAACCTCTACGAGGAAACAGCTGTATAATAAAATTAAACACAACATCAAACTCCTGCAAATACTTGTAATTGTTTTTTAAACAAATGGAAATATCTATTTACGATTCATAAAGTTACGAAGATGGATATATTTTACATATGTATTATTACACCGTGAAATATGTACGGGATCTTAGTCTTTAAAATTGCATTATTTACGACGAAAACTCGACCCCCTGGCGGTGGAAAGTTTTCCCACAAGAGTCTGTACTAATTTAAACTTCTTTTATGAAATAATTAGGTCGTTGAGGGACAAATTGTCTGATCTTAAACATTTTTTTCATGTAAAATATTTTTGGGGTACTTCATCGTGGTCGATCTACCTTAAAGTTTTATTTTCCTGCCCTTCGTTTGAGGGGGCGTAAATTAAAGTGAGGTATAAATAAAGTTAATATTAGAAATCGTAGAATATTAGTATTTTACGTAGTTTATGTGTATTAGAGTTACTTATCAACTACCTACGAAGTACTATTTGTAACCGATAAACAAGTTGAAATATGAATACAGATAGAAATAAGCGTTTTTCCAAGAACTGATATTATTTGCCACGCGAATGAATGTAATTTTGACAACGCTGCGCCAAAAACAATGCGTTGCTAGCTTCTTGATTGAATCGGACGTAATAGCTGTTGTGTTAGAAGCGCAGAAAATGCAATATTACGTTGCTGTATCCAATATTGCGAGAAAGTATGTGTGGTTTTAGTACCACTAGTTTCTCTTATCAGGCCTCCCACTTATTTGCAGCCTTTCCACCGCTACGTCACTCTTCCCATCTTAGTCCTTTAAGCCGACCGACCTTCCAACTCGTTCATTTCCCGTCCCTCCGCCCGGACCACCTCCGTCAGCTGCTTGTACCGCCCGCAGTCGCTCCGCACCGCGGGTACTTCACCAATTACAGCTGCGCCGCAAGGACGTCCGTGAGCAGCTGCGCCGCCGGCGAAGACCGTTGTTCCTTGCGACCTCGCCCCCCGCCCCCGCCCCTGCTCCGTCCCCCCTTACATAGCGCCCTCGTCCGGCCAAGTGTTACACAAGTCTTGGTGAGATACGTCTTCACAGTGCACGCGGCAGCCTTCTCCTCCAACTTGGTTTCTTATTTCTTTCTAGTATGCCGCTTCAAATGGCACCGTTTCCACCTCCACTACACCTCCACCCCCGCCTCCGGTGTTTCGACCCCCTGCGTCCAATTCCCTACCTCCTGGGGCCTGTTCCATCCCACCTACCTCCGTCTCCATCCGTCCAAACTCAGCCGTCGGCATCACCATCTACCAATACCACCATCATCGCTGTCGCTGCCACCACCGTCATCGTTCCCACCTCTGTAACCACTGCCACCGCCCCTGTCACCTCCCCATCACCTTCATTTCCACCGACACCTCTTCCAAAATTATTGCTAACGCCGCCACCACTTCCGATACCACCTTCACCGTCACTGCCTCTGCTTCCACTTCCAATTTTATTACTACCACGTTTCAGATCCCCTCCTCCAACGACTTTGCCGCGAAATCGATCGCCTCGTTCGCTTTTACTCCTACTACCATTTTATTTCTCTGTTGTTATCAACTATCTCCCCTCCAGTCCAATTCCTCCTGCTCTTCCGCCACCTCATTCGTCTCACTCATCTCTCACATTATTTTTTACTCCATTTTCTCACCCTAGTTTCAATAGCTTTCTCCGTCTTCTTCTCGTCACGAACTTGTGCTCATCCTCTACGTGCGCGTGCTCCTCCTCTTCTCCACTCTCTTCCTCTTCACCCCATCCCTTCTACCCCGTCCGCTACCTCCTTGATTTGCGCCACCTCGGTGCCACTGCGCCCGGGGGATAATATCGCGGAGGACACGTCGCGCGCGCCTTTCGACAGTGAGGACGTGTCCTCCGGAAGGCACGGCCTCTGCGGCACGCGCACGTGTCGCCAAGTTGCTGCGCCCGGCGCGCCTATAACTCCCGCGCCGACGGCGCTGCGGGCAACAAACGCGCGTTCGTCACCCAAGGCCTTTCCGAGCACACGTATTGCCCCTGCTCACGCTCAGCCCGCCCACCCCGCCCCACCCAGCCCCAGCCCCCGCTTTCACCCACATCAGCACCAGGAACCGCTCCCGCCCAGGTCCACCCAGGCCCCCCAGGACTGCCCTTACCTGCCCACCTGTGCCCTTGCATGCACAGCCCATTCCCGCCCAGCCCCCGCTTCTGCCCTTCCCAGCGCCAGCTTCCGCTCCTGCCCAGCTTTTTCCAAGCCTACACAGATCCGCCCTTGCCTGCTCCCCTGTTCCCCTGCCCGCCCAGCTCCACCCAGCCCAGCCTAACCCATCCATCCCCATTCCGCCTCGCCCGCCCAGTTCCCCCAACCCCTCCCAGCTTCAATCAGCCCCCGACCCCATACAGCCCGGTCCAGCCCCACTTGCCCCAGACCGTTCCGGCCCGGACCGTTCCGGCTCGCCCCGCCCCACACCATCCCACCCATCCCCACCCCGCCCAGTTTCCCAACCACTCCCACCTCCGCTCAGCCCCGTGTAACTCCTCCGAGCCCCACCCAGCTCCACTTGCCCCGGCCCGACCCATTCCGGCCTGGCCGGCTCCTCCTCACCCCGCACCATCCCACCCATCCCTGCCCAGTCCAGTTCAGATTCACCAAACCCGTCCTGTCACGCTGAGCCCAGTCTTTCCCCGCCCAGCCCCCTCCCCTTTCGCTTTTCCTCGCCCTCCGCGTCCTTCCTGTTATGCGCCGCCCCTCGTCTTCATTTCCCACCACTCCCGCACAGTTCTCCCTTCCTTACTCTCCCCTCCTTTTCCACTTCTCTCCGCTCTCACCTCACCTCACCTTCTCGCTTTTGCCTGCTCATCCCGCTCTTTTTCCTTCTCCACTTCACTGTTTCCCTTCCACGCATTTTCCCCTCCCCCTTTTTGCCCGCTCACCCCCACCGTAACAACCTTCTGCCTCTTGCCCTCTGCCACTCGCTCCCAACCCGCCACATATTGCCCCGTCTTCCCTGCCTCGCGTCGCCGCATTCTAGTGAGGCTGGCCAGCGGAGTTTTCTCGGCGAGCGAGGTTATGGTGACAAAAGGGCTAACGCTTCTTTGTTCTTTTGGCAACTTTTACTGTGTTTTGGTGGAGAAACGTCGACAGACAGATGTGATTCCAGACATTCTGCGCAAAAGTGAAATTATGATATCAAATTCTGAGGAAAGCAGATGTTTCTGTTTGCTATTGTAACCTGATTTCCAAAACCTCCTCCTATACGTTTTTTAAAAATTAAACTACTGAAATTGATCTACATCAATACCAAACCCATATAATGTGAAAAAAATCATTTAAATTTAATGTGTTCATGATATGAAGCTCATGCTGTATTGTAATTTTTAACATCTCCCAATTATATTATTTATATATCGTGTAAATACATAAATTACGCTTGCGCAGAAGTTTCTAAAGTCTCCAACCAGCCAAAAGTTTGATGAGTACTTTTTAAACCGTGCATCTGAAAATAAACTGCATTTGAATTGAAAGAGTTATCATAGAAATATAACTTCACAAAATTAGTAGTGCTACCGAACGGCACAGACATTTACATATTAGTTCTCTATTTCCTTGGGTCTGGGCTAGCTATTCTGAATTGCCACATACTCGTGCCAACTGCCGTCTATCGCCGCCCGAATTACATTTTTTCGACATTTTCTTATGTTTTTGGTTTTTTAATGGTAGAACGGAAATATTAATTTTAGAATATTAAAGAACATAAAAACCTCGTGATAAGTACCAATTTTTCGTTACACATTTGTAGACGTTTTTAAGAAAATGGCGTTTAGGCGCTACTAAAATGCAAAATTTGAAGCTCATTTTCATTGAAAATGTTTCAGTTTTCAAAAGAATTCAGTTGCAGTCATTTAAAGCACATTTCACTCAGAAATACAATAGTGTTTACATATTTCTGATAATGTGCATATTAAAGATGTGAGAGAGTACCCCAAAATGAACTTTACATCATATTAAAGAGTGTAACTAGCACTACCCGTTTCAAAATTTTGAAGAAAAAATTTGAAGCCATTTATAAGAAAATGGATTTTGTGAGCGTTTCTTAAAATGTGGAATTTTGAACTAGTTTTCACAGAAAACAGTTGAGTTTTCGAGAAACTTTACAGGATATTCTTCAAAGCACATGTACTCGTAAATATAATAACGTAAACTAATATCCACTAATAAAATATTACCGACGTGAGGAACAAGTCCAAAAATATATTTTTGCAATTTTTGAAAAGACAAAAGAATAGAGCAATATGGAGTTTAATTTATCTCATAGGGTACATTTAGCATTATCCCTACCAAAAGTTTAAAGAAAAAATTGAGAGCCGTTTTTTGCGAAAATCTTGTTTTTGAATTTTTTTAAATTGCAAATATTACAAGCAATATTGAGCGAAGAGTACTAAAATTGTCAAAAACAATGTACATGATCTTGAAGAAAAAACTCACTATGAAGAACAAATTTTATTTGAAGGGAAAATCTATCTGCAATTTTGTAGTTGGAGGAAGATGTCGAATAAAATTCAACATTTGCGATTTTCGAGAATTGAGAGATAACCGTGAAAATCGGACCTATGTCACCTTACTCTGTTCTTACAGGAAATTTAAAGAAAAAATTTGGAGACGGTGTTGAGAAAAGTTTGAAAACGTCCGGGGGTCTTGATGTAAAGTACCCCCAAATTTTATAGAATCTAAAAGCTTCGACTCGAACCAGATCGACCGGGTAAAATCCATTTTGGAAGAAATATTACGTATGGTTTAGGCGCTAGCAGTGTTCACGGACGGACGGACGGACGGACGGACGGACAATATTCGGAAAAGCACTCCTCACAAAGACAGAAGGAATATATATTTATTCATCGCGTGTAAAATAATGTATATCAATAGAAACTTTCGAGCATATAAAATACAGTAATACAATCCAGCAAAACCAATATTTCTACAGTAAAACACGGAAGAACTTTGTTTTCATCTCTGAAACACTCTTTATGTGATAGATGAAATATACCAAATGACGTCTGCCGTTAAGTAGAGCATTTCTTAATCATCATTTACTCATCACATATCCGCCATTATGATCTTCACTTCTATTCAAAAGGGCGAAAAAGACTTTTTGTCGGCCCCTGGGTAAGAGAGTATGCAATGGAAGAAAAGGAGGAAAGCAGATAAAAGGGAGAGAAGAGGAGAAGGAAGAAAGAAAAAGAAGAAACAACAAATTGATCAGTTAAAATAATTGTTTTATAAAACAATTATTTTTGTTTATAATGGGGATTGAGAGTCTTGTTTACTTTTGTACTGTCTTTAAATGGAGGGAATATTTGAAGACTCGTGCACACTTGTGTTCATTTCCAGAAGAAAGTTGTTTATATTTTTATTCTTAATATTAATGCCAAAAGTCCTTCCTTGCTGAAGTTCATTTTTAAAACCTGAAATTATAAGGAGCTTCTGCAAATTTGAAATTTCTAATCCAAACAGATTCTACTCTACGAGCGTGCTGCATCGTTCCCCATGACTAAAAGAATGTCCCACAAACTAATAAAATTTAGAATTCCAGATTCTAACACCATCAAAAATGACTGACGTTTGCTTATTATCTTCTACAAGCTTTCTTTTATCTGCGTGCACGGAGAGCAGCTTGCATCAACAATAAACTGGGCAATCCATTAATCGAAAACACCGCTTCAAACTTGACCTCTAAATTCAAATACACATTTCAATCACTTTCGTTTCTTAATATGAGAAGTATTTTCTTTTTTTGCCGTTAGTAAACCTTCAGTGAATACCATTGTAGATTCTAGAAACAGAAGTAAAATGAGCCATAAATAGGTGAGAGGAGTTTATAAGTTGCATTAGCGCATTCCCAACCCTAGCTACGTTAAATGTGCCGGGAATAAAAAGCCAATTCATACAATATTCTTGGGCATATAAATTGCGTAATATTATATGTAAACTAGCGCTCCCTAGAAACACCAAAGACCGTTCATTTCAGCCCCGAGATCGAGACCGCACTCATAATAATCCTTTCTCATTTTGCAGTACAAAAAGAATCCGAATGCATCTCGAACGCTATAATACAACGGGCAGTGGTAAGCCAATTAGTCTCATTTAAATTCAAAAACGTGTATTTCTGTGATAGGAAGGCTAAGATCAAAATGTTGAGTAGTAGAACACGCAGTTAACCGAGGCAATATAAAGGGCAGAATACCCGTTCTGTTGCCGTTGTTCGAATGAGATAATGCCGTCAAAGAGCCGTTTAGCACGTGCGTGCAACCAAGCAGTTACGCCATCTGCTTCACTCCGTTTGCAAGACTTTGCTGTTCGTGAGGTACGAGAGTTACTTGTTAAAGTTGTGATCTATTAGTGTCTCCTTTTCATGAAATACTTCAGGTTAAATACGTTTAAAAATTTACATTTCAAACATACAAGGCATCTTTTAATTACCTGCTGTATGGCTTGTGGAATTCTGTTGTCGAATATATTTTTAGTGAACAGGTTAAATTATGATATTTAGTGAAATGATGTAATTACCGTCTTATCAGACATCATTAATTATCTAAATAGAGTATTTATAGCTATTTAAAAAGTTCTCTGAAACGTAACTAAATATTTATGTCAAGCCAAATTTTCAAGAGTAAACTAACTTGAGTTTAACTCGTAGTAAATAACACGTTATTAAAATGTTGCTAACAACTGTAATATTTACATGCCTCTGTTTTGAAACTGAATGACTCAGAGCTAGTGATTGTTTCTCTATGCTGATGATCTTTTCATATAAATAGCAAAAGTTTTGTAAGTAAAAAACAGAAATCTCAACGAGCATGGAGTATAGTGCAAAAGCAGCATGTTGAATAAAATGGTGCGAATTTATAATATTATATATTTCAATAATCAGCACTTCTATAATTTTAATATTATTTCCACGTTTGTAAATGCTTAACTTGTTCTTCTCATTTATACAGAATAGCATTTTTACTGATGATTTGGATTCAAAGGGTATTATCTACTTCCACTGTCGTAAGTTCGACGTAATTTGTATATGTATGATCTTAAAGTCTGTAATAACGTTGATTACGGGCGTTCCCCCATGACTACAAGCGGTTTCTGCATTTCGTCTTTTCTGTCGGAACGCAGACGTAAATTTCAAAGGATACGTACAAATTATGGTCGGTAATTTTGCAGAGTTAGAAGACCCAGACATTTATCTCTCTCTGTCGTTTCATAGTCGCCCGCATGCAAAATGTAGATGTAAAACGTGCATGCTCTAAATTTGCTTATTCTTCACACATTGTATAGGAATCTATATTTTCAATAGTAATGTTCGGCTGCCCCTGTCTGGCTCTTTATCTGCTATCCCGAATTTTCACAATAACGCTGCGAAGTTTAAAGTCTATTCTTCTTTGCATGTTGTCCTTTCAACATAACATTGATATACAATTTCGTTGCGCTTCCGTTTGATAATATCTCACCGATAATTCAGGTACATGTGTAGCCATTGTGCTTTTACACTTACCGAGCCGAAGTCTTACAGAACAACCGTGTTTTGTTGTTTCCTATGAAACCCTTTGAATTTTATTGTTATAAGAGATCATTACTTTACGTAGTTCCGGTGCATTTTGTATTCCCAAGACGTCGTCCACATAAAGCATGGATAGAATGTGAATGGCGCTAAACATTATATCCGAAAGAGAGGTATTTATGGTCTATTTCGTTTAGCTTTCGCTCTCTTAATACACGTGTTCCTTTGATTTTTCTGTTCTGCCATGAATTGTCCCGTTACCATTCATTGGCAGAGCCACATCCAGATTGGTATATTATTTTACTGTTTCTAGTGGAATATTACTATGCGTCAGTGTTAATCCTACCTCCATGCTTTTATGAAACTCATTACTTTCGTTTTACCCGAATTCACTTTGATTCACTGAGCTTGGGCTTAATCGCAAAAAGGTCGAGATTTTTTACAAACACGCTACAAACTTTGATAGCAAGACGATATCATCTGTCAAAACTTGAACTGTAATTTCCTTGATTCTAGAATTCGGGGATTCCAATTCATTGTAACTGCGTCCCTCTAGACACGAGATCCCAAAGTACGCGAAATCAACGTACTTTGCATGCCAAGAAAGGGATTTGTCAGTTGGGACCCATTCGGCTAGTGATGTAGAGGAGTTACCCCAAGAAGGGACCACTTTGACAGGTCGTGAAACGCATGATTTTCACACAGGGTGATGATATTTCATAAGTTGGAGTTGAAGTCATTTAGAAATGAGACAGTTGTAAACGAAGGCTCTAACAAAATGAGTGCATGGACGTAATTTGCAGTTATGTTGCCAGCAGAGACCAAACAGTAGCTGTCTACGGAAAGTTACTGATCACAGCAGCCGGCCGCTAGAATTCGCCTCCAGACAGCGATTGAATTGTACCTAGCTAACAAGGCAGTGTCGAAAGTCGTGCCGCCGTCGGAACGCGAACCTAGGACCTCCCGGTCAGAGGCACTGCAGTGACATCGGTTGATGCCCTGAGTCACCTCGCTCGGTTTTTCGCATCTTCGTAGTGCCCTGTCCCACTACCCAGCGCAGGGATTACCGCCTTGCCGTCCACTCATGCCCTACGTTGGCTTACGCCCCCCCCCCTCTACCACTGATCTCGCCTTGCAGACAGGATTTACCTTCTTCTTCTTTTTCGACGGTTTCTACCCCTAAGAGTTTGCCGTTTTTCGATTTCCATATTTTTCGGTCATTCCATTGACCTTCTTCTAGTCCTTTCTCATCCATTACTTTCTGTACATACGCCTTCCAGGTCAAAACAGGTCTGCATCTTCTACGCCTTCTTTCAGGTATCTAGTTTAAAATTTGATTTGGCCATCTCTCATTTTTGATCCTCTGGACATGTCCGTGCCATTCAAGAGCTTTATTTTCTAGTCTTCTGGTTATAGTTGTTTGAACCCCAGCTCTTTCCCATACCACTTCGTTTCTTATCTTGTCCAGCCTTGTTATTTGCAAAGATCTTCTCATAAAGTCGAGCTCTACAGACCGTATTCTGTCTCTACGGCGTTTTGTTAAAGGCCACATTTCTGCTCCATATAGTATAATATTTTCCATTACCCTACCGTCTCTTTGGGTCTTCTCCTGGGAATATTCGTCTCTTTGGGTCTTGTCGTAACATATTATTCCATATAAGGCCATATAGAGCTTTGATTGCATTTCTGCCCATTGCGAGTCTAGTGTTAATATCTTCATCAACTTTCCCATCGTCAGTAATTATAGTCCCCAGATATTTAAATTTTGAACAGTTAGTTATTTCACCATCAGCAATGTTTATATTACAGGTATCTCCTCCAATGTATAAATATTCGGTCTTTTTAAAGTTAATTTTAAGACCCCACTTTTCGTATTCTTCTTTTAATTTCCTACACTGAAAAAAAGAGACCATAAATCACAACAAGGTTTCAATAGTTGAACTAAACCTTGATGCACCAAATGGAAACATTGCTTCGTTAGGCATATACCGAGTAAAATCAACAAATATCAATAAGTAAAATAAAAATCCCGCTTGTTGATCTATTATGCTCGTGATTGTTGAGCGGTTTATGTTGCAGTGTACGGATACCTGTATGTTTCCGCACAGATCTCCTTGTTATAAGGGCATGTGGACTTCTCCTGGACCCAGCGGCATTCAGCCTTAAGTCGCTGTGGCAAGTGCGTGGGAAGGGGGCACCGTGGAGTGGGGTAAAAAATCTGCCGAGTTCCCGCCTGGTTCCCGCGCTTATATGTTGCTCGTGTCTCTCCAGCAGAGAGTATTATAAGGGAATGATAAGGGAAGGCCCTATTTATTAGCGTGGATTACATATCTGGTGGTAATTTTTTAGTAGACTCCAGAGTCAGAATTACGTATTGATGTGAAAGACTTCATTCATTGGGCGTGAACGGAATATTCGAATTAGGTGACCATTAACTTCGTATTGCTTCGTATTTCATTTTTAGAACAAGAGTTCTCTTTCTAGAATGCAGCAAATATGCTGTATTGAATGCAATGACAACAGTTTGTCAGAGACTGGTGCCCTTCGAAGGTGGTGCCACAATGGAATGGATCAACATTTTGAAGGTATGTATATATGCCTACCCAGAAATGCATGTTTTTAGGTTACTATGCCCCATTAATCAAAGTTACCAGTAAATTAACTGTAAAAATTCCCCTAAAAAGTTTGTGTTGAACATGATAAACAATGATTTCGTTTTATATCACCAGTTAAAATAATTGTATACATATGTTGGTGAATTTCTTAAAGTTTCCTACTTGGTTATAATTTACAAAAAACAAATTTGTTATGATAAATTATTAGTGATGATCAACAATTCTTACAAATAATATTATATTGTTGACATAGTCAATGTCATGTTGCTTTAAAATAAAGGATAATTTAATGGATTTAATGCATTATAATTGGAAATATTTTTTTAATATTTTATGTTTTTTTCACTTTTTCTGTATTTGTTACTTTATTATTATTATTAAAATGACTATATGAAATACATTAAACATTAATTAATATTTGTCCTTTAAGCTATATAAGAAATTCAATTCCCATTGTGTTCAAGTATTTATAGAGAATTCAGTTTCCAAACTCTTATTTTGCATTCAAGAAAACGTGCAGGTAATCTCCTCCCTCATGCATCACTTACATTTTTTACTGTTTTTTTACCAAATAAATAAATAAACATTGAATTCCCTGCAAAGGACTTGGTTAATTGTTTTAAAAAAAGTACTATTAAAGAATAAGTTATATGATTAGATTTTAATACACAATTGGGCATTGCAGTTGTACTGTTTACAATAAAGTTTAATGTTTTACCAATCTTATGACATTTTTAACATAGTCACAAAGTGTCATTAATGTCAATTAGAAATTGTATAATTGAATGTTGTGTAGTTTAACTAGGCATAACTTAAAATCACACAAATTAGGGGTTCCCAGCGTTAGGCATAATTCCAAAGATAGGTGGTAGGCTTGTAGATGATTCAGGATGTACTTCAAATTTACTCTGGGTAGTGTGAATTTCTTCTTAATGCTCACTATTCCATCAAGTTTATGAAACATTATTCCATAATATATTTATAGAAGAGTGGTTTTCCATTGATGCTGTACCAAAAAAATATATACTTCAGTGAACTCAATCAGAAGTCATTTAAAAGTGTTTTCTTATGTACTATAAATATTCAGAATTTTCATTATTGAAATTGAGGCTAAAATGTCACGTGTTTTGTAAATATTCAAACAAACTGTCATGTAGACCTACAAAAAGTTTCTGCTATAAACCCTTTCTATTTACTTTTCAATTATATTTTCAAATACTGTTGTGGGGAGGTACTATTGTGTTAATTTTATTCTTTACTGTTGATTGTTGCAGATACTATGAATGTCTATTGCCTACAAGATCAAGATTGTGATAATGTATTAGAAGGTGACTGCTAATTTACAACATGGACTTCTGTGATCCTACTGTACCTATTATTTACATTCACAAAATATATAGTCATTAATGGTTCAATTTTTTTAGTGACAACTGCTATTAACTGTCAGGTTCTGCTACAAGGATCTGTGCTTGGACCTTTGCTAGGAGTAATATGTATGTTAACGTTATTCGAAACTCCTCTGATTTTTCTGTAATTTCTTATGCAGATGATACAACATTAATAAGCAGTGAGCAAATTCTTTTTTCATGTAGAAACTAATGACTGAATCTTTTAAATGATTTTAAAGTTGCTTGTCAATAAATGAATTAAAATTAAATGTTAAGAAAACTGTATTTATCAAATCTGTGCTTAGATGAAAAAATTATATGTGATTTTGTCATGACATTAGTCATTCTTGTTTGTTAATATTTAGGAGGAGGAGGCAACGGAGCTTGTAGTTTACAAAGAAAAAAAACCAGTGTTGGCAAATTGCAATAAGACAAAGTCCACAGACTAATTTTTCATTACATCTTGATACATATATTATACTTATCGATGATACTGCATATAAATTTTAACAAAATTATTATCTTGTAAAAGTGTTAAAAAATTGTTAAAAGTTGTGAAACATCTAATATAATCATGTAAATATTTGTCATTAGCCAGTATTTGTGGCTATCTGTTAAAATTAAAAATTGGCAAGCAGTGATTTGTATTAATTATTAGCCATACACATGTTTCGGGAATCTTGTCTTGGCTTTGGTGATTCTACAATGAGGATAGTGGGCGATTGTGTTTAATTGGTATATGATGAAAAACTAGCTTAGGTGAACAATTAGAGTGGATGTGATGCTGGGATGAAGAGTATATAATTTTTAGAAATATGATGGACTCCCAAGTATCATGGATTAATCATGTGAAACTTAACCCCAAGTTCAAATTCAACAATTCTTTTGTTCTTATTAAAAAAATAAGATAAAAGATACCTAATTATACCAAACTAGTTTCCTTTGATGCGAACAATTTATTCACCAACATACCACCCTCTGAAGAAGATGTCTGTATAAAACATACTATTATGAATTCTTAATCTTCTTTTAAAATCAAAATAGATCTAATTAAAATATTGAACTTGCGCATTGAAGATAATTTTTTCAAACTCTATGACAAAATTAAAAAAAAGAAAAACGAGGGTCTTGCTGTGGGTTCAAACATGTCTCCATTATTTGCTGAAGTGTTTATGAACTATTTTGAAAGGAATTTATTTAACTCTTTTGTTAGGCAAATCATTTGTCAGAATGGATTGACTTGTCCTGGGTCTCATAGAACCATGTAATATTTTTTTAAATTTTGAGATCAATCTTTGGATCTATTGCAGGAAAGTTGTTTTTTTATTATTGCCTTGGAAGTGTTAGCGGAGTATTTGAAATGAAATTTCAGTATTTACTGTTTATTTTCATGATTACTTATTTTACATACTGATGTAGAACAAGAAACAGAACATTATGTAAAATCGGTATTAAACAAGGAGTCATAATTATTTCCTGTCTTTATTTTTTATCAATAGCAATGTTGCTTACATTAAAGATTTTTTTCAAAAATTTGTGTATGATTGCGTAGACATAGGAAAGTATCAAACTTTTTACACATATTTTTTTTTGTTTCCTTTATTGCATGTAAGCATACACCTATTTCTCTTTTTACTTTGGGGCTCAGGATAAATTTTACTTCAATTTTCAGGTTTTCTGTATTTAGTCAGCATTTGTTGAATTTCTTCTTGTAATAGTGAACCTTCTTTGCTGCTGCTGCTGGAGAAACAAACTTTGAGCCAAATTATTTCTTTATGTACTCTCATAGATGAGGGTATTGTTAGCCATTTCCTAAATAAATTACTCATCCTAAGCATAAACCAAGCTATAAATAATATTGAATCTTGGTAACCAAAATTAATATTAACATATAAAAAGAATATTAAATTTGTAAATTGAAATATTAAAAGAAACAAACAAAAATGCTTTTGAAAATAATTTTCATCTATATTTTTAGCTATAATTTAAACAAATCTTAGTGCTTTTATAAAAAAAATATTAATTAAATTTAAATTTCTTTGGACCGATAATATTATTTGCTAATTCATTTCATTGCAAAAATTACTAGCAGGGGTCCCTAAAACATGCTTAATCATTAATGTATTTATTAATCCAGACTAGCATTACTGATTACATGCATACATCAATTTATGTTGTCATTTATTAGCATTTTAGTTTGTGTCAATATATTCCACTTCATTGTTAATTATGTTATAGTTTACACATTTTATTCAACTAAATAAATATTTTAATGTTGTATTTGAATAATATTTTTTTCTAGGTACATGCTGTTTTGGTATATTCATTATATATGTTCCTACAATATATAACTTAATTTATTCAACAATGCAGATGTTAGTGATGCTTATATAAAGCCCCATAACAATCAGATTGCAAAATGTAAGCTTTTGAGGCCTTTGGAGTATTTTTTTAGTGAAATTATATTATCTTACGATGTCTGGTTGTGTAGTTAAATGTATACATCTGTTGTTGGATCAAAAGTATATAATGAATATTGTATTAATAGCAGGTACTATGCATAACCCATTCCCATAGACATCCATTCCTTCATACGCCAACGATCAGTAACTTGCTACACCCAAAAGGAATGTTTAAATAAGGCAACACGGACGGCTGGATCCTTCAACCAGTATTGCTCTATGCGCCGACTCGGAAGGCCGGCTCCTCATCAGTATCGCCCGGATACGCCATGACTGTAGTCTGGCTCCTCCAATAAGCTTGCACGCTTATGCCGAATAGGAAACTTGCTCCTCCGATACGGATGCAACTCGTAGCCGGGTTATTCTGACAAGGTTCATTCAGAGGTGTGCAACAAGGTTTTCTTCACGATGCAACATTTCGTTCCAACAATCTCCCTCACGAAACAGTAACACTGCTCCTGGTTGGGCATATACTAACATGCGTTCCCTTGTTACAGTATAAAGGATCAGGTATACTGCAACTGTTCTTTTTTTTTCGTGTAAGCATTAACTCTATATCTTCCCGATCTCATGCCATAATGACCTGATCATCTGCAAAAAGTAGAGAATGTAAGCACCTATCATTTATGAGAACTCCCATTTGAGAAAAAATTTCTTGTACCAAGTTTCCAAAACTTATTCCATAAATATAATAAAGAGAAGTGGCGATAAACTACATATTTGTTTTAACCCTTTGTTAGTTTTAATACTTTGGGTAATTTTCCTCCCCATTTTAATACACGCATTAGTACATTTTTTAACCAAATTAATCCATTTTTCTGGAACATTCAGACTTCTCATTGCTGACCATATTTTACATCTAGGAACACTGTCATACGCATTTTCCAGGTCAATAAATGTCATGTGTGTGTCTATATTGTATAATCCATTTTTCTCTATTATTTGGGTGTACCTTATTGAAAAAGACTATGACGAACGTCATTCATTACTTTCAGCCGTCGTATTCGCCCCCACCTAAACCTGGTGGAGGGAGAGTCAATGCAGTACCTTTGAACGAGAGGTCCTAGATTGGTATCTTGACGGTGGCAGGTGTTTTGACACTAGCTAGATAGCTGGGTTGAGTTCTGTCGCTGTCTGGGGGAAACGTCTAGCGAGCAGACACTTTCATCGACAGTTTTCCATGTTTTATCCGATCAACACAGGGCGAGTTCTAGAGCAGAACCCTAACAAACGGGCTGAGGACCGTGCGCGTCCTTTCCTTCCTCTTCTTTGTCCTAATCTCATACCTTACTTACATACACTTACATGCACTACACTACCAATCATGTTGGGAGACCGGTCGGAGTTCTGAGCTTGTCCCGGCTGGGGCGGTGCCCCGCCGATGGGAGATACCCGGTTGGGGAAAACCTCACTAGCCGACGGCAAGTCGGCGCAGGATCTCGCCCTCCATTGGGGGTAGACTACCACCTCTTCTAGAGGGGGGACCATGCACAACATTTACGGGACTAAGCAGTTGACGCGCCTGTAATTACTAATCAGTCAGTCTATCTCGGTGGAGAATGGGCATTGTTGCTGCGGCTAATCAAGACCCTCAGATCCAAAAGCAGGACAAAACGCCTCACAATCAACAGAATGACAACACAGATCCGTCTATGTGGCCTGGGATAGTTTTTCGAGGAGTATACGATGAAGAGTAAGTGAATGCTGGTGTAATACCGTTACAAACGGGCCACGGACCGTGCGCAATATTTCCTTCCTCTTTTTTGTGATCTCCTTATCACTTACACAAACTTCCATTTACATCCACTACACTGCCACACTTCTCAAATGTGTTGTAGAACTCGACTACGACCAAGGTCCTCGACTACTTTCAGTTACCACATTCGCCCCCACCGAAAACTATCCCGTTCGAATGGGTATTGTAGCGGCAGCTAATCGAGACCCTCAGCGGCCAAAACTAGGACAATATGCCTCACAAGCAACACGATGACAACACTGTCAACACAGACCCATCTACGTGCCCTAGAATAGTTTTCCGTGGACTTTACGGTCAAGAGTAAGCAAATCCCGGAGTAATACCGAAACAAACGTGACACGAACTGCGCGTAATCCTGCCTTTCTATTTCTCGTCCTATTCTAACCCCTTACTTACACACACATTTACATGAACTACACTAACTGATATGTCGGGATCCCGGTCTGGAGCTCAGAGCTTGTCCTGGTCCAGGGGATTCCCCGCTGGTGGGAGATACCTGGTTGCGGAAAGCGGTACCAAAATTAAAACAAGTATTTATCACATAATTGGAGACTGTGAAGTTCTACTTCTACGTGCATCAAAAATGAGTAATATAGATATTATTAACAATAGAAAACAACATAAATTAGATCTAAAATTTGAGTTTAAAATTTAGGAACTGCAGACGATCCGAAAGAATTTGAAAGTCAAGTTGGGAGATTATTCACCAACACATTACAAAACTTTGTGTGTGACACATGGCAAATTATTAGAAAAATAAAATCTCAAACCTATGTTGTTAAAAGTATTGTATCTCAAGTTTAGGATAATTCCTTTAGCGCACTACTGTAAGTAGGCCGCCCTTTTTCTTCTTTCAACAATCATATTTTTATATATTCCTGAATAAGCAAGTTTAACGTTTCGGGTAATCCTAACGCAGCATAAGAAACCAACAAAACACCATCGCTTCTCGGAAAAACTAAATATTCGAGAGATTTGTCCATACGAGATGCCGAATCACATCCTGGTGGTCCCCTCTCAACATTACCTTATGAGAAACGTTACTGCACATACAGAATCCAGAACTGATAGACGAAAGTCATGAAGGCAGATTAATTGATTTTTAGATCATCTAAAGAAGCATATGAAATTAAAAAAGGTAGTTATTTTAAAATCACTCCAGGCGCTTTAATTTTAGTAGTGAATTTCCACTCTAACGTAGTTTCTAATAGTGCATATTACAGAAAATAGAATAACATTTTTGAATATGTGTAAAAATGAAAGAAGCTGGAGAAATGATGACTCATGCGTGACATTATTAAACTATTGTTTGACATTTGCATCGAGACTTGAGGGTGTTTTCGATGTTTAAAACCGTAAAAGAGAATGATCTTATTTATATGAAATGTTATTTCTCATGGATTAAAAGCAGCAACTGAAGAGAAGTACTAAAACTTAATTTCCCAGTGTTATTTAAAACCTTGCATTCTGTCTGAAAATTAAACTCATTTAAGTCCAAGACGATGGCATGGAACGAAAAAACAGGTTCCTTTTCGTAATTCGCCTCGTAGCCAACCGTCATTTGTTTAGACGAAGCCCCTCCGGACTTCTCGTCTCTGAAATCTGAGGGCTGGGTAATGAAATTTTCAACAAGGGACGTTCCGTTACTTACAGTTTAGAGTTGCGACTTGGAGACGACGTTTGGAAGACAAGAAACACCTGATTTCAAATGTAATTATTCGCGGAAAGTTTTGCTTACTCCCGGCTTCCTTTGGTCATCCGTTGCACCGCTTTCTTCTCGTTTCCGGTGGTGTGATTCAAAGAATTCTCGAGATTAAAAGGCATTCTTTGTCGATAATGTTATGAAATAATGGATGATGCACCCACTATTCCGACTTGAGTGACAAAACTGTGCGAGAGACAAATGATTTCCTTTAAAGGAAAGCATCAGAAGAATGTGGAGGAGGAGATGGTGAAGAACGAGGATTAGATGGAGTGATGTAGTGGTTATCGGAGAATATCGGTTACAGGTAGCATTTTTACAGATAGATGGTGGTTCCGCAATGATAGGATGTAATTCGATATTTTATCCTGGAGCTTCTTGTGATATCTCTCTAAAGCAGCGCTCTTACTCAGGAATCCAAAACGAACGATCGTTTCCAAATCACATACAGGTATTTAAGTAGTAAATATACAGGTGAAAAAAGGACGTTATTGCTTCAAGTTATTTGCAATTTCTAGGGTTTGCTTGGAAGGCTAGACACCAAATACGTTTCAGAACAAATGTGCTCTGATAAGTTTTATTGTATAGCATGTCGAAAGTACTGGTATTCAATGAAGGAAATACCTTTCCCTCGAACATTAATACGATTAAATTTTCTCAATGCAAAAAATCTAAAATGTTATCGTGGTACCTTATTTCATTAATATATTAGATGATTATTTCGTGTTTCCGGACTCATCAATTGCTATGATCAATAAGGGTAGTGAATTTTTTAACATGGGAGATGGCGATGTTCTTCCCCCGACTGGTGGTGACATCCGGCGGCGACTTTAAGTCGTCTTGCGAAGTTTTGTCCATCCACTTATCTTCCACCAGCGGGGCACACCACCCGAGCAGGGACAGGCTCTGAGACTTCGCCTGGTCTCCTGACATGTGTGGTAGTGCAGTACATATAAGTGTACGTTTGTGTAAGTGAAGTATGAATATAGGATATGGAAATATCGCACGCGGTACGTTGCCTGTTTTATTGGATACTACGCGTACATTTACCTGTTGCTGATCGAAGAAACTATAAAAAACTTCCGATCGGAGCAATCGACAACCAGAATTCTCCTCCTTACAGCGACTTCATTAGATCTAGCTAACTAGCAAGTGTCCAAACTTCTTGTACCGTCTCGAAGCAAACCCTAAGACCTCCTGGTCGGAGGTAGTGCAGTGGCTGACACTTGATGCCTTGAGCCGATATTACCTGATTATTAATTACGTACAGCCGGTCCGAAATCGTAATGGATGATCTACGCAACCACTAACTAGTCTCTTTATCACAAATATATAAAGGCTATAACACATCCTGTAACCCACTTGTTCTAATAATATCAATTCCCTCTAGATACTGGAGAAATAGGCAATATGCAGATGCGGTCAATAAATGTGAGTCAGTAATTTACCGTGATATACCCTGCCGTGACGCTCAAAAGTTTAATTGAAGTGAGGACACTAAAATAAAAAAAAATATCCATCCATGAAACAAATTCATCAAAACCTAAAACAAAAAAGTAAAGAAACAATATATATTTAACTAGTAATTAACTAGTGATGTTACAGAATGGCACAGACTCTCCCGTATTATTTTTCTATTTCCTTGGGTCTTAGCTATTCGGAATTGCCATGAACTCTCTTTTCCAGCTGTGATCTATTACCGCCAAAAGTACATTTTTTTGTCATTTTCTTAATTTTTCGGTTTCCTATTGGTAGAACGGAAACATTAATTTTAGAATATTAAAGAACACAAAAACCTAGTCATAAATGGCAATTTTCTTTTAAAAATTATGTGCCGTTTAAGAGAAAATGGCGTTTTAGCGCTTTTAGGTAATCTAAGTATTATCGACGTGAGAAACTTAAAAAAATTTACATTTTTGTAATTTTTGAAAAAACCAACCTATAGACCAATATGGCTTTTATGTTATCTGATAGAGTACATTTACCACTATCCCTACCAAAAGTTTAAAAAAGAATTGGAGTCGTTTTTGAGAAAATCTTTCATTTTGTAATTCTTTAAAATTGCAAATATTGCACGAAAACTACAACAATTTTGAAAAAAATTTATATGACCTTTATGAAAGAACTCAATATGCAGAACAAATTTTATTGGACGAAAAAATATCTATCTTCAATTTTGTAGTTAGAGAAAGACGCCAAAAAAATTCAAACTTTCACAATTTTCGAACATTCAGAGTTATCCGTGAAAATCGGACCTATGCCATGTTAATAAGTGTATTTTACTCTATTCTTACAAGAAATTTAAAGAAAAAATTTGGAGCCGTTTTTGAGAAAATTTTGCAAATTCCCCGGAGGGCTTCATATAAAGTACCCCCAAATTTTAAAGAATCTTTTTCAAAATCTCAAAGCTTTGACTAAAACTAGATCGACCAGGGAATATCCATTTTGGAAGAAATCGTACGTATAGTTTAGGCGCTAGCGGTGTTCACATGACGAACAGACGGACGTTTTCCTTTCAATTGGGTTTTCGGTATCAAGAACCTAGAAACAGGGTTTCTGGCTACATCACGTGTTAGGGGATTTTTTTTCTTAATTTAGCAACTGGTTTAATCGACTTTTTCGTTTTCACGGCCCAGGCAATTAATTTTTTCCGCCGAAAATTGGCCATTTTTCGCGCAGCATTACATAACTTTTCCTATACTACGATATATCACTGCGTGTATACATACGTACGTATACGGGAATGTAATAAATTGGCCTTGCTGTGTAACTATTACTATGCAATGCAGGAATATAAATATATAATTCACTGCTGTTTGCTGAAATGGCAACACCCAGAAGGAACAGGTTGGAATAACTTATAAATTGGTGGATGTGTTGAATAGTGTATCCTATAAGAAGTGATTAAATTTTCTTAGAGATGACGTGCACATTGGACTAACAGCGCCCTCTTTTGAGTGACAATTTCATATCAGTGTTAGGCTACATCTAATCGGTGTAGAGCCGTGCCGTCAAACAATTTGCAAACCGAGCAAGCAGGTGCCAGTATGCCTCGTCGACGCCAAAGGGCACACTGTCAACATCTGAGTGAGTTCAAACGGCGCAGAATGATCGGTCTCCGAGAAGTGTGTTTGTCATATCGTGATATTGCGATTCGAACGGGGCGCGCTGCAATGACAGGGATGCGTGTGTGGAACCAGTGGATAGAGGAGACTTGTACACAGCAACGATCGGGTACAGGACTACTCAATGTGAGCACAGCGCGAGATGACTGCCATCTTCTCCGCATGGCCGTAACCGACAGAACGGCGTCCTCCACAGTGTTGGCTCGACTTTGGAGCACTGCAACGGGTACGGTCATGTCTGCGTCGAGGGTTCAATGCCCTCTGCTGAGGGCTGGACTGGTGGCACCCACACCACTGCAGTCGGATTCCTTTGCCCAGAAACAATCACTGCCTCTGACAGCAATGGGCACGTGAAAGTGTTCACTGGTTTTCTGAGTGGAAAAAATATGGTGTTTTCAGACGAGTCCCGCTTCAATTTGTGTACAGCTATCGCCACGCAATTGTTCGATGCTACCGTGGTGATCGCAATCTGCCAGCCTGCATTGTTTCGATCCATAGCGGACAAACTTCAAATGTTTGGGGCACCATTGGTTAGCAATGTGCGATCTCGCCTCGTATGTATTGAGGGAAATTTGAACAGCAACCGCTACATAGGGAGGTTTCAGAGCTCGCGTTACTGTACCCCTCTACAAGCTCTCCTCATGCCATATTTTACAGGACAATGCTCATTCGCATGTGGCGAACAAAGGGCATGCTTTCTTCAAAGAACGACGGGTACCACTGCTTCCCTGGCCTGTACGTTCGCCTGACATGCCGCCCATCGAACATGTTTGGGATATTTTCGGTCGGCAATTTGTTCGTTCTGGTCCTCCTGCAGCCACTTTGAAGTCACGCCTAGAACACGAATGACAGTGCTTTTCCATCAGCTTCAGACTCTCTTTGAATCCATGTCACGATATATAGAGGCGCTGATAGGAGCGCGTCTCGTTGTTGCAATTTTCACAAACATCAGTATACAATACAATTTTGCTGATTTCGATAGATCGGTTACAACTCGCATAATCAAACCAATGAAAATACGACAGCAAAGAAACGTTCATTCTATAAATTGAAATATATTTTGAAAATGAAATACTTGTACTTTACATCGGTCAATAATAGCAAGTGATAGATCAGCTGGGACACACTACCTTTCATTTGTAGTAAATGTCACGAAATTTCGTTATATAGAAAGCTTTAATTTCTTTATGAAAAAAAGTCTTATTGTTTTAAAAATATAGATGTAGCACCATTTTATTTGCGTAGATCAGTTCTTTAGAACAAACGTTATATTTTTATTGATTTCTTAAAAGTTGGTAATTGCCAGGCTAGATTTTCATTTCCTTTCCAAATCAGATTATTTATCCATTCAGATAATAGGACTAGGAAAGGTGAGTGAATTTAGTGAGCCAGTGAGTTTCCTACTTTGTTCTAGGGGTGAATTTTCATGAGCACAGTTATTTTAGTGTCATGCCGCGAATGAAATATCAGCTCAATGTTTATGTAGCGAGCGTTGGTCGAAAAGGTAATTAAATTCATTTGTTTGCATGGTTCAAAAACGTAATTATGTGCCAGACGTCGAACAAACGTTCGTCCGCACTGGGTCAACTCTATTAGCAGGGGAATTCTGTCAACAGAACATTTGAAAACCGAGCTAGCTTACGCTTTCCCTCAAATGATTCTCCAGTTGCGTAAAGATGCAGAAATTATGAGATTCTTAGTTAATGTCGAGACACTCAAGTAGATTATGGTGACAGTGGCATGAATTCACCCATAATCTTATTTTGCAATAGAATAAAATGGAGTTTCTTAGTAATTTTACGTAATATTTTATATTTTCTTACATTCTTTATTACATTGTGCCGTTTTTTTTGTTTCTGACAGTCAAATTTAGAGCACAATTTCATGCATACATTTCTAACACACTGGAAATTATTTTAAAAGAGTTGTACAATGATTTTGGACATATTATACAGTCAAAAATATTGTAGAGATATTCCTTAACAAGAACTGCATTTAAACATGTTGTAGGGTGGTTTATAAAAACTATAATATTATCTGTACAACTTATCTATAAATGTTTATCTCATGTTATATCATTCATCCAAGGCACTCTAGAGATAAATGAATAACTGCTCGAGTTATTCGTGACAAAATCGTTTGGATCAGATCATGATTTTCCCATTTTATTTTACTTCAAGAATTAAGAAACAAAAAAACTTGTAGCTTTACTGTATTTTAATATTACAAAACCGTCGAAGAAACAAATGTTTTATTGTGGCTGAGTTGATACCACAAGTTATTCGATTGAAATGAATGGACTTGTGAGAGTTGAAAGTAGATCTCAGAAGGAAGATCTCAGAGGTACTTAAACATTCTGGAAAATTGAAAGATATTGAGGCGGATACAATACGTATTCTGGTATTTTGGCACTACGATGAGTTCAAGTTGCCCCATTTAAAAGATGTAATTTGTATTCAGATGATTTACTGTCCTTTTCTGATACTCTGATGACAGCACACTGGAAACAATTCCTTCAACAACTCGATAAATTTGTTTGATTCGATGAAGGTTACTTTCCGTTGTATTTATATTTTATTCTGTTGGTGAATGTAAATGTGATATCAAAAATCAAACTCGTTAAAATTAGAGATTTTCTCATAGCTAATAATCTATCTTTTAAGTTATTCATTAGTATCAGTGTCATTTGCGGCAAACGAAGAACGACATTCGAAGATCTTTGTAAATTTCAAAGTGAGATGCAAATTGATCGACCCTTTCCAGCTGACTTTACTTTAAAAACTTTGTGTTTTTCTATGCAATAGAAAAAAGTTTCTTTGTCCACCAAGTGTCCAATAAAAACTCAAAAGTAAAAATGGTATACATTCTACACGATGTACTGAACATGCGTTTTTCTCGACGGTCCTTATCGACACTTCGTTCAGGATGATTTAATTCAGGGAGAAAAGTACGTTTGGTGAGTATAATGGCTTATTTATAAAAAAATGTTTTCATATATTATCAAACAATTTAGGTATTTTCTTAGTATCAACCAGACAAGATACATAATATCGATTCAAGTAATCTGCAATTATGTAAATATCATTTAAAGAATATTTACGAACACAGGTGAACTTTGTTAACTTTTAAAGTCACTGAAATTAATTACAAACATTCACAGGTTTCTTTTCTCGGTGTATTTTAGAAATTAGCAAAGAAGCCTCAGCCTATCTGTAACATAAGAAGACCATGTATATTCGTAACATTAAAAAATACCGCTCTCAAAAATTTAATCATCGACAGAAGCACTTAGAAAATATTTGTATTGTTTTGTGCCTGTATTCTTGTCGAGATAAACGTTCTTATTTGTCTCACACACAGTTATATCTCGCTGGTGTAAACCAGCATCCTCATCAGCCGACAGAAACGACAACACTCATCCCATGCGATCGAATTTTATTAGTGCCGAGTATCCATCTAAGACGATTTGCTTCCGTCGAAAGAGGATCCCAGGAAACGTCTCAGATTTTTTCCCTTCCTATTCTGCCTCCTCCTCTAACTTATCTTAATCTCCCCCACAAGAGAGGGAGGCATACCCGTAAAGTAAACGCGGCCTGCGGAGATAGAATTCTCTGTGTGAGCGTCTTATAGAGGTTGCGGCAGAGGGAGAAGGAGGGGTAGTGGTGGAGAGATCCTCTTTCACAGCCTCTTCCGCCAACACTTTCGCGGCAATCTTTTCTCCATATCGATTCTAGCCGGCACGCCCATCTCTCCTCGCCAAGCCAGGCACGGCCCCGTCCTTTCCCCCGCCTAGTCCCGCCCTGTCCTGCCACGCCCGGCCCCACCCAGCCCCGCGCGGCTCGGCTCCGCCCGTCCCTGCCCGCCCCGCCCTGCTCGCCCCGCCCTGCTCGCCTCGCCCTGCTTGCCCCGCCCTGTCCAGCCCGGCCCCGCCCGGCTCGGCTCCGCCCGGTTCGGCTCCGCCCGGCCTGCCCCGCCCTTCTCGCTCCGCCCTGCTTCCTCCACCCTGCTCGCTCCGCCCTGCTCGCCGCACCCTGATCACCCGCCCTGCTCGTCCCGCCCTGCTCGCTCCGTCCTGCTCGCCCCGCCCTGCTCGCCCCGCCCTGCTAGTCCCACACTGCTCACTCCGCCTTGCTCGCCCCGTCCTGCTCTCCCCGCTCTGATTGCCCCTCCCTGCTCGCCACACCCTGCACCGCCCGTCCTGCACGGCCCGCTCTGCTGTCCCCGTCCCGTCCCGCTCAGCCCTGCTTGGCCCCGCCCTGTCCCGCAACGAGCCGACTCGATCCGCTCTGCCCTCCCCGTCCGTCGCCCCCCCCCACCGTCTCCCTTCTCCCGCTCTGGAGATCAATCGCCGGGACGCTGCCTGGGAGAGGGCTCGCTCCCGGGCCCTTGGGAAGTGATTTATGTTACAGGCTGTGGCCCCTCCTACGCGCCGGCAGCGCCACGTCATGCGCTGATCACACGGTGCACCCCAAGCCCCCCTTCTCGGATACCCGCATGCACTCTCCTCTCAGTATCCGGCGGAGCCAACTTTTCGTTGCGGGACTAGGACATGTACGCCAAGGTTCGAGCAACAGCTATAGTGTTTTGTCTCGAAGGCGAAAATTTTCAGTATCTTCAGTATATTCTCCGCCTAGAGATGATGGTCTCCGTACGATGTTTACGCATCCTAGACTCGTATAAAAATATTCAGTCTGTAGGTGACACCTATAAACCTAATGCAGTGCCACAGTAGCGTAAGGAGGAACATAGTCTGAGCGAGAGTTGCTCAACCAGCTGGTAAGCCTGAAGAAGAACCTCTAGTTCGGTCAGCAAACCAAACTAATACGTCCCTCACTTCTCGACAACAGTTATCTGTCAACTCTCGCACCGGTGACGATCAGGCCGTTAGAAAGTTTATCTCCTGAAGCAGCGATTGTATTTTGGGAGTCATGATTTAATAATAATAATAATAATAATAATAATAATAATAATAATTATTATTATTATTATTATTATTATTATTTTGTATTACTGCAAATGAGCGTATGCACGATGACAGTTAATCAACAGAGAAAGTACAAAAATAAAAATTCAGAAAAGCAGTACTTAAATATATTAAAAAAGATAAGCAATAAAAACAAAAATAAAATAAAAACATAAATAAAAAAGTTCAGGAAAGTTTAAAAAATACAATACAGTACATACAAATATTACAAAAGATAAATAATACAAACAAACAAAAATACAATAAGAACACCAACATGTGTACAAAATATAAAAAAGATTAAATGTGACTATGTCTTCTCTGTACTGTCCCTTCAGTCCACTCCATTTTTCTGTAATCATTAATTTGTATATTAAAGACAAGTATATGCATCAAACATTGCCCGCACTTTTGTTGGCCTTTCTTTTTCCGGGACAACGGCACTGCACTTCACTGCACATCACTGTACACTTGCGGTCTTAAGAACTCTCGAACGTCCATAATAATGAATGTAGAGAGATGAATGATGTGCCATGTGTATGTGCCACAAAGCATTTCTTCGGAAAACTGAGATTAACTACACAATAGTACAATTGTGGACTTCGAAACAGCGCCATCTGTTGGCACTTAATGCAATTAAAAAGTAAGCAACAACGCGCGTAGTACTTAAAGATCTCCATCGACGTTGGCAAAGAGAAATAGTTTGGTATTGAGTCTTAGGTTCTCGAAAGCCTTGATTTTTCATTACTGTAATAAGGGATCCAGTGATAACTGTGTTATTTTTGTTATCATCCGTGTGTCGTACAGTAATAACATTTTCTTCAAAAATTCATATAAACAACGGATACCATTTCTTAAAATAAGTAAACTCGTATGCCATCTTTAGCAACAAGTCATTTGTTTCGATTGTCCTTAACGGACAGTGAACTGTTAAATCTTATCCAATGTCGACCATTAAGAAAGGCTTATTGTTTCTCAGTTTGGTTGCGTTGAGACGATAAAACAGTACAGTATATCGAAAAACATATTAGATTATCAATTGTTTATACTTATGTCTCTAAGCGTCATCACTCTACTAATAGTGTTAAACTAATTTAAATGTAATAAACATAGTAGTCCCCTACATCTCTTATGATTACCAAAGGACATTCAAAAATGTTTTAAGGAAAGCGATAAAGATAAACAAATCAGTTCAAGAGAAATATTTTTCAGAAATGTATTTAAAGCTGAATCTTTCCATATATCTTACAATAATGAATATAATCAATAATTCATCAGTCATATTTCCAATTATTCGTCGTCCTTGAAATCGATCGTCTTTTTAAAGTCATGTTGAAGTGACATTTAAGCTGGGTATTAAGTGCATCAGGCATTAAGCGAAAAACATTTACTTGCATTTCTATATAAGAAGTTTTCTGGCAGTAACTACTTGTTACTCAGTGTCAAAATGTCAGAGACCTGAGTGATGAGGTTACGCAACAAGAAATATTCACTGGCAAACCGAGCTTTTGACAGGACGGAGGGAGGAAAAATTTTCAAACCCACATGCCGCCTTGTTGTGATTGATGTCATCACTTGGAACGCGAATAAATGGAGACGACGCATCAGACTGAAAAGTGGTGTCTCGATTTGTTGCGGAAAAAACAAATAATTTTACCGAGAAAACAGAATTGAGGAAACTTCCTTCAACACCATTATACAAAAATATGATAACTTCTATGTCTATCTAAATTTCTAATACCTCCATCCCTACGTCCGTAACAATGCTATGCCCTTTTTTAACATCTAACAATAAGTAATTGTTGCGTAATAAAACAAAAAGGAGAAAAATTATCATTATGCTGAACATTTCAACTAGTTTTTTTTCCAGGAAGTGTAATTGGAACTATAAATTACTAAATATACTTTTGTAAATTTATTTCATCAAGGTATTAAAATAATTGGATTTCATTAATGAATATGCTGAAAACAGAATCACACAAATTAAAGATGATCAATATTGGGTTTTCTAAAAAAACGTTCTTGAGTCCAGCGTTCTAGACAAATACGTTAACAATTCATTAAATTAAAGCTGATTCTGATTCACAAGTTTAAAAACTAATTTAATCTTCGTATCAATCCTTTGGTTTAGAATATTTTCAACGTTACATTTATTGTTACACAAAAATTATAAAAAATTCATAATATTCTCCCTGTAGATACTGCCTCCATATGAGAAACAAAATTTCTCCGGAAGGGATAGGATATCAACAACGGCAAGTACAATATAAAATTAGATTAGACATAAACGAATCAATAAAGTAATACGCAAAATAATATAAACTAAGAAAATTTACGTATTTGCAAATTAGTTATGAACATCTAAATAAATAAAACAAAGTCAGGTTAGTTACACCAATTAAGAAGTTAGTTGCACTCGTTTAAGAACGGCTGGACCAATTTTACTTATCTCTCGTTTGTTGGATACATCTCCGCCTGGAATAGCAGAAAAAAGTATTAAAATATCTGGAAAATTCACGGATGATGCTGTTGTAGATCAAAGGGAAATAGTCAAGTCAAATACAACCCGCAACACTTTAGAATTTTCGCATATATCGTTTAATAACTCCTAAACGAAGCGTGTTAGGGCATTAAAACCACAAATCTTTGGCCGAAGGCCTAAATGAACAGTTTTCACACCGTAATCTACAGAATGAGATATCCTAGAACATTGTATTACATTTTTTGCTGGTCCAATGCTTCTCGATATTACTCCATTTGCTCAGAGACATACAGAATCTGTAACTAAATGTGAATGAGACCGACATAGCAGAGAAGAGATAGACAGAGAGAAAGGGACAAAAAGAGAGACGGGGAGAGAGACGAAGAGAGGGAGAGGCACAGAGAGAGGGAGAGAGGAAGGGAGAAAGGGAGAGGGAAGCAGAACGAGTGAGATGAATGGCAGAACAACGTCTGACGGGTACCGCTAGTGTATTATAATGTGTAGAAACATGCAAAGAACGACGCCTGTAATTGCACACGCAATTGACAACTATAAAAATAGAGTCCGCCCCTGTATACAAAATAGCTCAGTAAATGAATACGATGCCATTCCAGAATGAATGATTAGCAAATGAATCGGCATTAAGGATGGGAATGAGGGCGGGATAGAAAAAGAAAACGCACGACTGGGTTACCGAACGATGCGAATCTCCCATATTGTCGTTGTTTGGAAGTGCCGAGCAAGATCTCTCGACTTTAACTTTAAATATCAATGGCGGCTGAGAATTAACTCAGCCGCCGACATCGTCACTGAATACAGATCATTTTCTTAAAGATTCTTTTCAAAGAAATGGTTACTTTTAAGTTCAAATTAATGAAATCTGTAATATCAACCAAGACAATGTACTTTCAACTATACCTATCGGTATATGTTCATCTTTGTGGTTTAGAATTTATAACTTTTTAACATGTTACTTTTTCCTACCAATACCTTCCTTGTTCTGTCACCAACCTCCTCAACATTTAAGGCTACTGCAGTAGAAGTTATGTATATTATTTGTAAAATTATTCGCGCACACACATCAACTTGTTCCTGCGTACAGACTAGCTCTCATGAGCCATCAAAGTCCATAGTAACTAGTTCTGATCCTATACTAATGTTCAAACGTAATTACTTAAGAGATTAACACATTACATTTATTGTTCCTATTTACTTGAATAATTTGTGCCAGAGCCACATGCGTCTTTTCATGAGTTGAACCCACATTTTACAGTGACATTTCATGTTAAACAAAGCAACCTTGATCATGTCCTTGCTATCGCTCCCACACTCCGCTCACGCTGCTATCAGCAGCTTTTTGCTCCCTGATCTCTCTGATGATCCCTGACCTACGATGACTTTGTGTCTTACTAAGCGTGAGAAGCGTACACAATTGTACTTGAAGCCAGATAAAGCCCAGCTGTGTTGAGATAATATTAGTTTTCCTATTGCATAATTTCATTTTGTGAAACTACTTAGTTGCTTTCTATGATTAGTCGTGTAAGCATTTCAAATGTTTCAGGTGTGCTCCGAATGTGAATGTAGGGTCTGAGCGACAATTTTCTTCTTAATAGGTAAGTCATTAATTTTTACTTTATCGCCAAGGAGTAGAAAGAAAGTTATGTAATTACGCGCGAAAAAAAACGGCGAATATTCGACAGACAGGTAAATAAAAAGGTATAGAGCTGTAAATAAAAATTGAGTTGCTTAATTTGGAACAAATCCACGTATTGTAGCCAGAATTCATATATGTGGGTCCTTGATGCCGAAAAATTGAATAACGACAGAACGTCAGTCTGTCCGCTTGTAAACAACACTAGCCGCTAAATCCTTCGGCACATTTTCTCCAAAATTGATATTCCTCAATCGAGCTGGCAGAAGTTACAGCCCCTTGATTTTGAAACCGATATTTTAATTTTGGGGAGTACTTTACATGAAGCCGCGGGAACGTTTTCAAAATTTTCAAACAAATGGCTCGATTGGTATGAATTAAATTTTGTTGTTGGATAGTGTGAAGGACGTTTACGAGAATAGTGCAGGTTTCATTTTTGTTGAAAACTCTGATTTTTCGAAAATTGTAAATATTCAAGTTTGATCCCCAGTTTAATGTGGCCCATGGGACCCTTTGCTTACTTTCATGATTCATTATTTCTTGTGATTCCGAAGTTTATAAAGGCTTGGTTCAGTTGAATCACAGTTGAGTGCTCAAGAAGAATTTTGCAGCCATTGATTAATTTTCTTAGGCCAAAGCATGAATATTTACAATATGACTACTGGTTAAATCCACATAAAACTATACATTTGTATTGTTGAAATATAATATTATAGCGTTTTCCATTCGCAGCACTGGTGCGCACCCAGTGCATACTCAGGACAGCTTTCGTGTTCCATTCGGCCGCTAGGGCGCACCAGTGCAGAGAAACCCATGTTCCATTCGCAGAATGACATGGAATCAGGGTGCACTCGGGGCGCCCTAACCTGCACTGACGAGCTTGACGGTGCAGTCCATTGCACCGGGCCATTTTGAGGTTAGGTACGGAAGTTATGAATGTTCATTTGGAGTCGTGGTGAAATTGTAAAGGCAATTGAGGATCTCCTGTCACACAGGGACACTTTAAATGATACCAAGTTTTACTAGAAATGCTTTAAAATAACTTCGTGACTTCCTCGATGTTCAGAAAATCAGTTTGTGTTTTCGAAAAATTCAACCGTGAATTACTGCATGTTAACAAATCCAATGCTATTTAGTAATCAAACCTATCCCCTTACAAAATCATTCAGATATACAATGTGCTAAAAACAGTTACTTACATGCGCAAGCGGAAATGCTTATATTAATATTTTTATAGTTTTCAATAACCAAATAATTCTGCAGAAGCCTTTCGGTTCGGAATGTAGTGTACTATGTTCGAAATCAATCACTGGCAAATCTCGAGAAATGAACTTTCGACAGATTCGCTTTTGAAGTTTTCGGTAGTTTTTAAATAAAGAATCACACGTTAATACTTTATGAATTAAGGAGTAAACAATTACCAAAAGACTTCGTACAAGATGTGTTAAAATAATAATAATTATTATAAAAATTGTAACAACGATCACAATTCCAAAATTCTTATTTTTCGAGTTCTGTCAGTGTGGAAGACCAAGAACAGCTGTCTATAATCTCATTGTGTAGCGTACACGCACCGGATCAGTTCCAAAATACGATTCATTCGTGGCTGCCCCACGATTGCCCTTCACGCGTGTGAGGCAGCACTGTTGCGGAGCGATGACGTATTTGCCCTGCACTAGGGTGGGTTTCAGTGCAACGAATGGAAAACGCTATTAGTGTTTGGATGGTTATTTGGATGCTGAATTTATTTATTACTTGCGCTGTCAGAGAAGTTTGAATGTGATTCAATTGTGTGAAAATGTTGGTGTGCCAGCTGCTCGATGTGAAAGAGCTCACTACCTTTTTCAAGGTCGTTGAATGTCGTAGCAAGGAGGTACCCTTGGACATCATTAAGGATTACATCAAGACGAACTCTATTGTGATTTTGGATTAATGGAAAGCTTATGGTTGTATTAATGACGACAGTTTTTCGCATTTGATAGTTAATCGTTCTCTTACGTTCACGCTCCATAAAAGTGGCCGGCCCATGAAATGACGTCCATACAAATTATACTGAAAGGACATGGAGTGTAATTAAATGGGCAATTCCACACCACAAAGTTGAAAGTAATTTTGATAGCTACCTCTCTGAATACACGTGTCGTAGAAAGTGAAGAAAGCAAAAAGTCAATCATTCTATAGAAATGATTAAAAAATTATAATTTCAACGCGTACGTGAGTTGGATTTTTATTTTTTCTATAACAATACCGCTATGTTTAAAATATTGTGCAGTATTTGTTTAAAAATAGGCGAGTTGTTTTTTAATATTAAAATGGATGGTTGAGGGTTGAAAGTCTCCCATTAATAAACTATTAAGTAGTATGTGTTTGTGAAATAGAATTTATTTTAAATAATTATATTTATTTCGTTAGGATCATGAACTTTGCTAGTTATTTTTTAATCTCTTATTGGTTTATTAAGCGTAAGTTCATAAAAAGTGAAAAGTATATATTTGGAGAGGTACTCATTGAAGTTTTTCTTGTTATAAGGAGATGTAATTAGTGCAGAGACGCTACTCTAATTTTAAGTATTACTATAGTGGTAGTAATACTATAAAATTTTATAATTTCAACGAATATTTAAATTTAATTTTTATTTTTCTATTACAATACTGCTTTTTTAACATATTAAGCAGAATTTGTTTAAGAAATGACGAGTTGATTTATTAGTATTAAAATGAGAGGTTTGGGGAGTGAAAGCACCCCAATACGAAAAGCTAAAGAATTGCATGTTTTGTGAAATGGAATTTCTTCTTATATTTATGATGTTCACATAATGAACTTTACTATATCGTGGTGGTATAAGTGGTATGAGTTTGTGAAATTACGGACGAGAAAGTACGTGGTGTTGTAGCACCACCAGGTTGTATGTGCTTTTTTCAATAGTCACAATTTGTGTGTCGGATGATCTACAGCTTATCTCTGATTTCCCCGTACCCGATGCCTGTCATTTACTGTGTCAAAGTAGAATCGGCCAATCACTCTTTTCCAAAAATGTGAATGAGGACGGGATAGAAAATAGGGATTGCGCGCCGTTAGTGGTTTGTATTCGAAGATGCTGCACCAGCAATAACCTGGTTGTGTGCTAAATACACTAATGATAAGTGCAATCGAGTACGAATTCGAATTCGGTAGGAGTGTAACGTCACACTCTGCCAACACTTTTTACTTTCCCGTATACGTACGTATACACGGAGTGATATACGTAGTATAGGGAAAGTTATGTAATGCTGCGCGAAAAAATGGCCAATTTTCGGCGGAAAAAAATTAATTGCCGGGCCGTGAAAACGAATAAGTGGATAAAACCACTTGATAAATTAAAAAAAATCCCCTAACACGTGGTGTAGCCAGAAACCCTGTTTTCTAGGTCCTTGATACCGAAAACTCAATTGAAAGGAAAACATCCGTCTGTCCGTCCGTCTGTCCGTCTGTGAACACTGCTAGCGCCTAAACCATACGTACGATTTCTTCCAAAATGGATATTCCCCGGTCAATCTGATTCTAGTCGAAGCTTTGAGATTTTGAAAAAGATTCTTCAAAATTTGGGGGTACTTTATATGAAGCCCCCCGGGGATATTTAAAAATTTCTCAAAAACGGCTCCAAATTGTTTCTTTAAATTTCTTGTATGAATAGAGTAAAATACACTTATTAACATGGCATAGGTCCGATTTTCACGTACAGCTCTGAATTTTTTTCGGCGTCTTTCTCCAACTACAAAATTGAAGATAGAGATTCTTTCTTCAAATAAAATTTGTTCTGCATATTGAGTTCTTTCATAAAGGTCATGTAAATGTTTTTCAAAATTTCAGTAGTTTTCGTGCAATATTGCGTGCAATATGTGCAATTTTAAAAAAATTACAGAAACAAGATTTTCTCAAAAACGGCTCCAAATTTTTTCTTTAAACTTTTGGTAGGGATAGTGGTAAATTTAATCTATCAGATGACATAAAAGCCATTTTGGTCTACCGGTTGGTTTTTTTCAAAAATTACCAAAATGTAAATTTTTTTACTTGTCTCTCACGTCGTTAATATTTACATTATCGGCGATTTTTTCACATTATTATATTTACGAGTATATATGCTTTAAATAATGTCAAGTAAAGTTTCTCGAAAACACAACCGTTTTCTGTGAAAAGTAGCTCGAATTTCGGCATTTTCAGAAACGCTCAAACGCCGTTTTCTCGTATATGGCTGCAATTTTTTCTTGAAACTTTTGTAACGGATAGTGCTAATTGCACTCTTTAGTAGAGCGTAAAGTTTATTTTAAGTTATTTTTTTGTATTTTCAAAAATTACATAATTGTAATTTTTTTGAAAGATCTCTCACATCGTTAATATGCACATACCAGCAATTTGTAAACATTATTATATTTGTGAGTGTAAGTGCTTCAAATAACTTCAAATAAAGTATTTTCAAAACTGAATCATTTTTGTGAAAATGAGCTTCAAATTTTGCATTTTTAGTAGAGCTAAATCGCCATTTTCTCTTAAACGGCACATACTTTTTAAAAGAAAATTGCCATTTATGACTAGGTTTTTGTGTTCTTTAATATTCTACAATTAATGTTTCCGTTCTACCAATAGGAAACCGAAAAAATACGAAAATGACAAGAAAATGTACTTTTGGCGGTGATAGATGACAGCTGGCAAGAAAAAGTTTGTAGCAATTCCGAATAGCTAGCGAAGACCCAAGGAAATAGAAAACTAATACGGGAAAGTCTGTGCCATTCTGTAGCACCACTAGTTTTTGTTCCATCTGCCGTTACAATTACTGTAACTACTTATTTTTTTAAAGTAGTAACACTTCAATTCTCGTTTTATTTTAGTTTTATTTTAAATTTCTTGTTCAATGTACTTTAAAATATTGTACCTTCTTTCTTTGTACAATTATAACTTACATATTTCATTAGAGGAACACGTTTTACGTTTAATTCTCTATTTGTCACCAATGCCTATCCATTGGTAACCTAATTCTCTAACAACCTCGGTACATCATATGTTTCTTATTTACCAAATAACTATGTAAAAAATGTAAATAAACATTGGAATTGTGCGAAACGTTACAAGGAGCTACAAAGGTTATAGCGGCATAATATAGGTAAAATTGGCCCACGACCAAAGTAGAAAACGATGATGTTATCTTATTATACCCAAAATAACCCAGAAAAACATTTTTTTATTTTGTTATCGTACTATAGTGGCATAATATCGAAAAACGTGTTTCTCACTCTCTCCTCACTTTTGACGCTGAATCTAGGCAAAATTTAGATTTTCTTGAAATGTAGCGTAACGAACTGTATTCTTTAGACAATGTTTCAAGATATACACTAATTTATTTTGATATTTTTGATACTCATGACCAACATAAGGGACGATTTTCTCTGAATACCTTACTTTTTAAATTTTTTTTACAAGTTTTTTTAAAAATTTTATGTCGAATGCTTGATTTAGGAAAAAATTGACAATTTTCATTGGATTCCTTGTCAAAAAGTACATAAATAATCGACTGATTGATCCAATTTCACTTTGTGGTCAACTCCTTTTTTTGGACTTACAAACGCATCAATTCCATAATTTAATTTTTTGTGTTTAACCTTTAATTACTCGCGTCCCTTTCTGACACGTAATTACTCGCGCGGCACACCTTGTAGAATTTGTTTATAGAATTAAGAAAAAGCTACTGTTCCTGACTACCGAAATAATTCATCATAGAGGCTTCATTGGAATTTGTTTGAAGTTTTTCAAGTAATGGCTGAAGTAAGAATAGAAATTGCAATATTATAATATTACGGAACCGCTCCGAATATTGCAAGAAATTAGTGCTGCTGTAGCATCTCTACTTTTTAATCGCGACATGTCCAGAAAGCAATCCATAAGAAAATATTAAAAGTATTGAGAAAAACATTTCTTCATAAAAACGAAATATTTGTCAAAAATGGTGACTTCTTTAGGTTCCGAAAAAAACTTACATTTTAGTTTTGGAAAATTCCAAGCACGTAATGCCGTGTAGCATTCTTCGCAGATATATCTTTTTCCAATGTTGCATGCATAAATCTTTCTGTGATGTCAGCATCCGACCCGTATTTCCTTGAATTTCCCTTATGAATCTTCAGGCCGGTTCCTCCGCTACCCCCTCCGCCAAGGCCAATGCCACCCCGGTCTGCCCTCGCCCTCGCCGTCGCCGTCGCCGTCCGTTCCCCTCACCTTCACCTTCGCCGCCGCCGTCGATTCCACTCACCTTCAATTTCGCCTTCACCGTTGCCGGCACCGTCGCCATCGCCTCGCCTTTTCCTCCGCCTCTGCCTCTGCCTTCGCCTAAACCCCCAGTCGCCGTCCACGTTGCTACCCAAGAAACCATCAAACCTCTCGTTGTCACTGTCACAGCCACAGCCACAGTCACTCGGAATTACAACCACTAAAGCTGTCGCCCTCACACATTCCGATCAAAATCCCATTCCCCCAAAGACTATATCCCGCTCCCCTCCCCATTTTGTTTTCAATCCCTTCCCTCAACATCTTGTCTCCTTCCTCTCCCCGTCGTCCTCTCCCTTTCCCTTTCCATTTCCATCTCTTTCCCCCTTTCATCCTTCCCTTTCCATCTTTCCCCTTCCTAAGACCCCTTTCTACCTTCCTAGTCCGTCCTCATTCCCATTCCCTTACCCACTTTCCTTTTCCTAAACCAAAGTCCCCCGTCACTCATTCCTACACATTTTACCCCCATTTTCTCCTACCTACTCCTCTCTCCCTCCCCCGTCGTGTCTCTCTTCCTTATTCGTATTACTACCCATCCGCCGGCAGCTCGGCACCTTCGCAGGGAGTCGAGCCCGAAGCAACAGACCGCTCGCAACAGGAGAGTGCAGCCGGCGAGGCCCCGTCGCCTTACATATTTCACGACGCCGTAATTAACGAACTTTTATACGCAAATCCCGCCCGAAGCCGTGGCGCGCTGTGGGAGCGCCGGGGAGAGCGGCGACGGTGGCGCCGCGAGCGGAGGCCGGGTCAGGTTGCCGGGTCGTAATTATGACTTTAATTTCACGAATGTGAGGCGCCATTCTTCGCGCACGCGGCGGAAGGAGTGTGTTTATCGCGGATGGTGGCGCCGGAGAGGGCGTGGTTGGAGGCTGTTGAATCTGGAGGTAATTCGTTCTTCATTGTTGGCAACCTGCCTTTTGAAGCTGCCGCCTGCACCGCCTCGCCTTCCTTCCTTCTACTGCTTTTTTTTACATCTCCCCCGTTTCAGACTCCACCTTCACTACTTTCTCCCCCGACTCTTCTTCTCTTTGCTTTTCCCCACTTTACGTACCTGCCTTGGCCACCGCTATCTTGAAGTGCCTCCTGTGGTACGCCGTGCTTCCTATTCCTATTGCCATCTCCTCCTTCCTCTCCTAATTTCCTCCTACTCCTAGGTTGATTTCTCCTCCTCATGCGTCTGCATCGTTGCATCTTTCGCTATCAGCTGCACTTCTTCCATGTGCATTTACTGCTTTCTTCTACTCCTTTCAGACTCCATCTTCACTATCAATTACTTTCTCCTCTTCATCTTTGTACCCTTTGGCATCACAATCTCCTTTGCGTCTCATCCTCCTTCCTTCCCCTCAAATACTCTTCAACCATGTTCTCTTCCTCAGCCTCCAACGTTTCTGCTTCTTTCTCTTTCTCCTGCAGCTCCGTATTTCCCTACTTCTACCGTCTCTTACGCCTTTTCTCTGCCCTTTATTAGTGTTACTTACACTACATGTCCTCCTCTATAACCAATTCTTCTACTATTGCCTCTTGTGTGAACTCCTCCTTCTTCACCACGGTATACACACGAGTAGTGCGTACATCACGCTTCCTCCGTCATCCCAATCACTTATGGTTTATTTATTTCCTCCAAATTCTCCGCGACCACCGCCATCTCCGACGCTTCTACTTTCAGGGTCACCTTTTCTGCCGTTATGCCCGCGTCAACTCTGATGTGTTCGCTTCCTCCTCCTCTTTTCCCTCTCATTTACCCTCAACTACTCTTACTCCCTTCCTCCTCCCTCACCGCTTTCTTCATCTCCATAATCTACGCTGCCTCCATCTCCCAGTGGCTGTACATTTTGTACCCGTCTCCGACCCTTTGGCGGGACCACCAAGTCACCCGGCAATTTCCCCTAATCCACGGCGAGTTGTTGGCAACGGGTTGCGGAGACGACTCGAGCCTGGATGGGGGCGGGAAGGGGAGAGAGGTAGAGGGGAAGGGGAGTGGAGGGGAGAGTGGCGCCTGAGATGCCTCTAAGTGTTTAACTGAGAGGAGGCAAGAGCGCATTCAGATTTAAGTTCCTGTTGCTGCGAACTTGCTAACTCGCTAGCTGCCGTCTAGGAAATTACGTTGCCGCACCTCCGAATGTATTGTTTATTAAAGAGGTGGGCAGACGGAGACTGCTGTTTTGCAGAATTGCTGTTCCAGATATCAACTTGATTTCTGGGAACGTGTTATATTATGTAGCATTGCTTTTGGTGCTTAAAACATTTCCGTATTCATCAACATTTTTAAACGAATGATAAGGTCAGTATTCTGTAATAGGACAAAATGACGTTTATAAGTTCAATGTTTAATTGGAGCTAATCACAGTAAGCTATCAAACTCCAAGTTAACTTTATTCAACTATAAAGTACACAAATCTTAGATTCGGAAACTACTTATTCATAATTTTAACCATAAACTAGTGACTTATGGAAATGATTTAATATTGTAAATTATCTGATTAATTAATATATTATTGCTTTATTATATTCATAGACTGCTCTAAAAAAGTATAATTACAATAGCCCGTTTAATAGGTAATAAATTTAAAGTGCTTGAGAGCTGTGTGCTGTATTTTGGTCGTAACATTTTTATATGCAATTTGAACGAGAGTTAACACTGGAAGATATAGTATGTCAAAATACTAAAATGAGCTAGTACTCATATAAATGTTGTATATAAAGGGATAGACTACGATACAACTTGTTCTAACGTAACACTCTTGCTTGTGATAGTGATTTATTTATATATTTCTTCATAATAGTGTATGTTTCTTTTCTACTGGGGATTGTAGGAACTTCCATTATAATCAGAACCAATAAAGATTAACTAAAGAATGTTGGTGTACATTATGAAACACATCTACAGTTAATAATTTTTTGAACAAAATACGCTTAAATGGCATCTAACGGACAAAAAGACATTGACCTACCTTTCATCTGGAAACAATGAAATGAAGCATATTAAAATATTGGATTTTTGTAGTCGTAAATATATTCTTCAATAAATAATTTAGCATTGAATGAATGAATGAATTAGCCTGGTGTGTCCCATAAAGGGCAAGGGCCTCCTGCAAAAGGGAAAGCTCTTGTAAAAACTCACGTGGTGAGGTATTCCACATAAATATAATTAGGCGTTAAGCTGCCGTAAATAAATTCTAATTTCTTAATAAAAGCCATGTTAATTGTACATTTAACATAAAAGACACAATTTCCGAGCATATTTGGTTATCCCTTTCTTTATACTTATAGGTATAAAATACGTATGTTACAGTATGTCAGTTTACGTACTGGGGATAACTTTCGACCAAAGTATGAAGTAAATTATTATATGAATGAACATGTAACTATTGAGAATGAAAACAAATCAGGCAATTCTCATGATTCAATTAAAATTTTGCCGTAAAATGGATAAAATTGATAAAATCTAGTCAAATCATGTGCTTTATTACTGTCAATTTATTAATGCTTCATTAATGTTAGTAAAATCATGGGCTTAATTAAGAATGCTCTATTACAAATATACCAATCAATTTTGAGATGAACCTCTTTCAAGAAACCGCAATATAAACAAAACCGAATATAAAAATTCTAATCCCTTGAAATCTGGTAATGTGAGATATAATTTACTGCCGAAAAGGATCTTCAAAGAAATTGTCAAGAGAAACCAATAATTCAATAGTTTCAAAATCAATCACAAAAAAATACGCAATTTTTCTCATGTATTTTTAAATTTCTTTCTTACATACAAGTAAAATCTGTCAAAATCTGCTAAAATCACCGAAATGTCTAATTTGAAGACTTACAAACCGACTATTTCAAGCAAGAAATATTTTAGAACCATTACAACACGTGTAAAATAATTATTTAATTAATTAAAATAAAATCGGTAAGATAATATCAATTTCTAGTTACTTGAAATAAATTGATCAATCATAATGCAGGCTCAATTAAATTACCGGGAATTTGAAATACTCTGGCTGTGGCAACATTTCATTTCCGTGTAAATCCTTCTTTAAATTAAAGTAATCGGATTACTGAAAAAACAGACGATCGATAATAAACCCTGAAGTGAAGTTCCCCCAGGGAGCTGACGCTCGGTGGAGGCGAATACGGTGCTGCTACTTCTCCCGGCAGATTGGGTGGTGAAGGCGCAGCACTGAAGTACGCTGGAAGCAGTGTAGGGCTTATGGCGATGGATGGTGGCTGCAGAAATCGGTGGCTGTAGTGGAGGGACGTGAAGGCGGAAGCAGATGCGGTGGCAGTGATAATGGAGGCGACGGACAAGGACGAGGTTGCTGCGGTAGTGAAGGTGAGGTGAAGTGTGCGGGCGAGGTGGCAGGGGGAGAGTAGCAGTAGAAGAGGCGGCGGAGTCAACGGAGGCGGTGGAGGAGACGGAGGCAGAGGATACGATGGAGGCGATGGAAGAGGCGGAAAAAGTAATGTTTACAGTGGAGGAGGTGACTGCGATAGCAAAGGTGACGACGAGGCGGGCGGCGGGGTGTCAGTGAGAGTAGCAATATAGGAAGAATATAGGAAGCGACGGATGCGATGGAGGAGAAGAAGGCAGATAAATTGATTGATTGGTTCTTAGTGATTCAGGAGGGTCAATTACTAGAGTCATTAGTCCTGTAAGTGTAGTGATTGTTTTTCCTTGGGAGGTGGCGGTGGTCTTCCTCCGCAGGATGGCGAGATCCGACGCCGACCTAGCGTCGGCTAGCGCGGTTTTCCCAATTAGATATCTCCCACTAGCAGGGCACCGCCCCAGTCAGGACATAAGCCGCCGATCAGTCTCCCGGCATATGTGGTAGTGTAGTGCAAATTTGTGCTTGAGCTACTTGTGTATGAGCGGATAGGACAAGAAAAGTGAGGAAATATCACTCGCGGCCCTTGGCTCGTTTTTTAGGGTACTGCTGTAGCATTCGGCTGGTATTGATCGGAGAAACCACGGAAAAACTACCTATTAGAGTAGCCGACTGCTAGAATTCTCCTCCAGACAGCAAATGAATTCGACCCAGCTGACAAGCTAGTCGAAGGTCCTGCCATCGTCGGAACTCGAACCTAGAATCTCCCGGTCAGAGGGAATGCAGTGACTTCATTTGATACCCTGAGATATCTCTCCCGGTCACAAAATACGGTGGAGGCGGCGGAGACGAAGGTGATGAAGGGGGCGATAGAAATAGTGGAGTTATCAATGGACAAATAGTTTTCAGTGGGGAGGGGGTAGCGATGGTGTCTAGGGGGCTGGGGGGTGGCAGGAAAGGTTCGTTGCAGTGGAAGAGGTGACGGCATCGATGGAGGAGATGGTGACAGAGGAGATAGAAGTGGAGAATTCGACGGATGCGATGGGAAGGCGGTAGAAGACAATACGATTGGGACGGTGGAGGTACGGCAGTGGCGGATCCAAGGGGAGCCTATGGGGGCCGTCCCCCCCCCCAAAAGGCTTGAGGTTTTCACTTGTTACCTGCCTTTATATAGCACAATTGATTTAAATATTTATTTATACTAAAACGTAATTATCTAAACTACAATATTGTGTATTATCAGATATACACTACAAAAATAATATACAATAAAATAAATATGTTTGTAATTTAACAAAAATCTTTGATCCCTTCAAAATGATTGGCTGGATCTATCCCTGAGCTACGAGGGGGGCGGAGCAAGCAGTGCCCACAGAGGAGGAGGCTGCTGTGGAAGCGGAGATGACGAGGGAGCAGGGGCGCGGAGGTGGAGGAGGCGACGATAGCGGTGGCAGCCACAGCGCAGGGTAAGGCGAGACGTAGACGACCGTGGAATCGCAGAGATGGAGCAAGAAAGGGCAGGCGTGGAGGGATTGATGACAGTTTGCGAGGTCGTGGGTGATAATGTAGCGATGAGAGGGCGAGAAAGCGCGCAGTCAGGACCTCGTTGCGTGCGCCCTCACTTCGCTTCTTCCTGTACCTGAATCGAGTACACTCCATATACCTCATCCCCATCAGTGAAGCAGCCACCCACTAACCCTCTTGTTTTTTTAACTCATTTCTCCTTCAGGTGTCACTTTTCTCTTTCTTCCTCTCTTCTTTCATCCTATTAATTTATTCTAACTATTTTCTTCCTTTCTACATTTTCAAAGATCTTTTCTTATCTAATGTAAAGAATTCTCAATAATAATGTGTCCCAGTTTTCCCTGTTTGACGCATTCATTTTTTCCCCACAATTTCCAATTTCATCTGGTAAGTCTTCGAAATAGTTATTGTCAGTTTGGGGAGAGCAGTGGGGTGAAATTTACTCGTCTGGGTGTCCAAACAAGGTAAACTTCCGCAGAGATATCGATTCCGGTTCCTGAAATATAACAATTGTGTTGTCAGGACATACAAGCGTCAGCATTTCGTTGCAAACACCAAAGACCCCAAAGACAATATTACATGACACCGGTCTGGCGTTATATTCACGTGCGTTTATGAAATATTTGCAGGATCTTGTTAGCTGGCCTCGCTCTCATGCAAGCCCTGACTTCCGAACGCGTTTTCATCATTCAAAAGTATGCATCTTTGCAGCATCGGGTTTTAAAAATGTACTGAATTGTCTCGCTAATAACAAACTCTTTAACACCCAGGTGAAACTTATTATCTGCGTTCATTTCCAATCACTAGTCTGGGCTCAGATTTTAACAAAGTCTATTGCAAATTGGCATCTTCTTAAAATTTGATTTCCTTGAAATAGCAGCGTCTCTACCTGCACAGTTGTCTGGCTGGCTTGGTTAGTGCTGCACTCTGGCAGCCATGACAAATACTCCTAGTTTAAATGCAGTGTGATTAGGCGTTGTTGTTTTTCACTGCCTTCAGTATCGCAATTTTTGAAGAAAAATAAAATTAACTCTAACGCGTCTTTCTCAAATATGCACCACTTAGACTGGATTTGTCCCAAGGAGGTCTTACAAGTTGCATATTTCTTATAGGAGTCGTACATGGTGCGTGAGAGGTTAGGCATCCAACATTGTAAAATAATGTAAATTCAGAATATGGTAACACCAACTATTTTTGGAATATCCTATTTTTGTTTCATATTTAATTTTCTTTTGTCAATGCATTTTCCTTGTCATGGGATCATTACTTACCTTGCTTTATGTCAGTTTTTCAACCGATTCCCTTTTCCCTTTATCTTTCTCCGGAGGTTACTGCCTTAATGAATGAAAGTTTTCATAGTTCTCTACTACAAGAATTTCTAGAAGTATGCATAATGTCGATAAAAAGAAACTATGATCATAATGTGTCGAGGAAATCCAAGATATTTTACGTGTCTCATGGATAGAGGAGAAATTGAAGTACGGGAATATTGCTATTGATATCAGAAAAATGTGGAATGAAAAACATAATTTGAAATTCACAGTATTGCAATTTTGATTTTGATTAGTATTAATAAAATCTTAAGAACTTAACTGAGGTAAGTTCCAGTAGTAATAAAAATATAATACTAAAACCATGTAATGCAATTCTAAAATAGGTATTGTAAGTACTTTAAATATAGTTTCGAAATTAGTCGTGACTAAATCCTAACATGACAAAGCTCATTCACTCCAATCTATTACATAATTTAAAGAGAAGTGTTTCAACAATTTCTCGTTATGGCAAGATTGATTATCCAGGCACAATTTTTCGTAACATATTAAATGTTGCTAAAACGTTTGGGAATGATACCAATGGAAACTTTTCTGGAAGACGAACATGACCTGCTTGGAATTTTGCAAGAACAGTTCATTTAATGTTTTCATTAAGATTCATCATTAGTAACAATTTAGTAATACAAAAAATCTTATAAAGTTTATCATAATAATAAACCATTGGCTTCAACTACATATTGTCCAAATATTAAATTTTTGGAAAACTGTTGGTATAATGTTTCATTGCCTTCAGTTCGCAAAGCTTCCCAATTGTTTTATAAAGAGAATTACTTTTCATATTAATGATACGTATATGTTATCTCTTGACAACAATTTTCAAAGAAACTTCAATAACTTACAGCATATGCTTCCTTCCATATTAATTTTTATTAAAAATATTTCTTCATTTAACAATATTAACATTTATTGTCATTAAAAGGAGTTCATTCTACAAAATACACCTTATTAATAATTCACTGAATACGCTTTTTTCATGTTAACTTTTATTACAAATAATTTATAATAAAATTAAAATGAAAGAAAGCATATTCAATGGATTATTTGTTTTTCAAAATTGTTGGGCAGGGATGACATACACGTACTAAGAAAATTATAGAGTATTATATGCGTACCAAGATAAATATATAATAAAAACTTTTCATATTTTCCTTGCAATGTATCAGTTTTAATATTGCATCATCACATTCCTTGTCATCGTTCCCTTAATGCGCAAAAGGCCGCCACCACAACTTCAAGGCCCTACCCACGTCACCTTTACCACATTCCCCGCCGCAGCCCCTGCCTTTCCTGTTTCGCCCTCTACTTGCGAATTAAAGACGAACCTCTGCTCCAAATCGCACACCAAAGCTACATCCCTTAACTTCATCTCATCATTTCTGGTATTAACAGTTTTTTCTTCTACCTTCAATACTCCAATAAAGAAGTGGATTAAAAAGGATAAATGTTATGTCCAGGAAATATACACAAAAGAGCAAATAGTTCACAAATGTTTATTGTTCAGTTGACACAATTCAGAGTCCCAGATTCCAAAATTTCAAAATGATATCCGTTAATAAATTTTAAATCTCCTATTAAAATAGAATGTGGTACACTAATTTATAAATCAATAATTCAGTCTTCTCTCCCTTACGCCCGCCCAACCTGATGCAAAGCCGCCCCAACCCATTTGAAAAATTACAAGTAATAAAAAATAAATGTCTCCGGAGAATTATTAAAGCTCATTGGTTTATTTCAAATCCTCAAATTCTTTAATAATTATGAATTTAACCTCTCGAACAATTCATCAAAAATCTAACCACAAATTTCTTCTCCAATCTCTTAACTTTACCTTGAACTAATACATTCGAATTGGGTAAATCAAATCTAAATTTCCGTATCCAAAAGATTTGTATTTGACTTGAATACTCGTATTTAGATGAATTTTTAAATAAATCCTTCATATTTTTTGAGCCCTAGTGCAAGGGTATGTGTACTACTGAAAGTGAGAGGCGCAAAAGGTATGTGTACTACTGAAATAATATAGGAGACAATTGATTCTACAGGACATTGTACATCGTCTACAAAAGTGCTGAGTGTCTTCTCTTGAGAACTAGTTGCTAGGCGTGTCAAAATACAGTTTAGTTGTTATGACTGATAATTTTATCTCAGAAGTTTCGTAGAATTAAGTTCAGCCCTAGAGTAACTGCACCAGTAGGGTCTTGTAATACGTGTCGATGTATGTTTGTGAATGGGCATAGTTACAGTAAGTATAGCTATAGACACAATTATTTGAACACTTTGCCGGTGTCAGTTCTTTTTATGAAAAGGAGACAAGATATCTTGGAAATGAACAAGTCAAAAGGAAGAAATTAAAATCTGAACAAATAGAATTTATGACGAGGCCAAGAAAGAAAATATTTTCAACCTATATCAAGCATATATCGGATGTCAAAATTAGAATTTTGCCCTGAAGAAGAGCATTGAGAAATGTATAGAAATTTGTGTTGTGATACCCACAAAAGTCGTATCATTCTCATAAGGGGCACCAAAGTCACTGCTGTATCTCTGACCGAGATGTATAACCTCCTGATTCGAGTGTTGCCGGTACCGGATTGTCAGCACTGGCTAGGTCGTGAATGGAACTATTTCAGTTGCTGTCTTTAGAGAAATTCAAACTCTCGGCTGCTCGCAACGGTAGTGTTTCGCGGTTTTCTCGGACCAACACCAGGCGAACGCCGGAGCAGTACCCTAACAAACGGGCCACTGACCACGCGCGATCTATCCTCTCTCTTCCTTGTCTTATGCCTCAACCCTTACATATGTATACTTACACTTATATGCAATTCACATCACACTTGTCGGAAGACGAGTCGGGAGCTTCAAGTTTATCCCCACTGAGACGGAGCTCCGCTGGTCGGAGATACGTGGTTGGGGAATTCCCCGGAAGCCGACGTAGGTCAATCCCGCGATGAAAACATCAACTAAACTTACGGGACTAATGACCTTAGCAGTTGACGCGCCAGGAATCACTTACCTATCAATCGGCCGTTTATTGTAAAGTTTCAAAATGTATTTACCGGACAAAATGTTTCACCATAACTGTAAGCATGTTTATACTACCTTTCTGTTACCTTCCCTTACTATTCATTAACAGCGGCGATTTCTAATAACAATTAATTCAGAACGTTGCGAGTTCTTTAAGAGAAGATGAATTGGAAATGAAAACAGAAATCATTTTCTAAGAGTAATGAGAAAAAGATGATAAGAAGGAAGAGAATCTCCTAACTTTTAAGAACATCTTTGCCCTCGGTTTTCATCACAAATGGATGAGTTTGATTGATAACGAAGGAGAGAAACGTTCGTTCTGGAGATGAATAAAAGAATTGAATACAATTATAACTCTCGTAAAAAGCGGACCTGCCACGAAAGTTTTGACGTTCCCAAATATAAAAACTAAGATTCTATGAATGAAAAAGCCCGGGAACTCAAGAAGCACTTCATGGGCCATTCCAGAACCTTAAAGATCAATAGAGAAAATAGTTATTGTACATTAAACAATTAAAACAGTTAATTTATTTTCTTTATTGTTTCTGTTTTAAATACATTGTTTTTGTAATTAACATATTATATTTGAGCTCGAGCCAATTTCATGACCCTATTTCTGTGCAACTTTGATCTTATTGCTGCCCTGACATTATTTTCGTAGTTTCAATTTTTGTCTTCTATATACGTATTTATGGGGTAATTCACATAACATACTGTGAGTTATATTATTCTTCAGTGAAAAGTGAAGATTTTTACGGAAAAAACCTTTTCTCTGTCTATGGTACAGTAAAAATGGCCTTTTCTTATTACTAGCCGAAGTAAATGTAAATGTACCGTAAAACTCTTGGGAAAGTTTGTAGGTCCGTGATACCAAAAAAATCAGATATTTCTTTCTCCCATGAGTACTAAATTACTTTCCGAATACTTAATATTTATTTAATTACCCACAATAGGGCAAAGCCCCAATTACAGTACTGTATAACAAGAAAAAAAAACAGTTTCAAATGAAATCACAAAACTAAATCACAGGAATCCAATTACAAGAATACATATGTTTGCAAAAATTGATAAAAAATAACACTCCAGTAAGATAAACAAAAATGAAAACATTATATCTTCAAAAGAGTAATTACAGAAAAGGAACAAAAATGAGTATAAAATGACAATATTACAAAAATGGAAAATGCATCCTTCAAAATAATCGGGATATAATAACGAGCAATACTTAAAATAAAAAATCCACAATCAGTGATCATTCAATTTTTTATTTAAATTCGATTTACACTTCAGGAAAGAAAATCTGAAGTCTAAATCCCACACTTTCACTGAATTCATTGAATTTAGAAGACATTCTCAAGGTAAGAGTGGTGAATATTTGTGAGATGTTGTATTTGGTTTATTGAAATATAATAATTCTCGTCCTCTTAATGTGTGTGACAATTGTGATAGTAATTCACTGTTATCTGATAGACCATCAATTATTTTAAATAAAAACAACTCTTCAGTAAAGACTCTTCTATTAGCAAAAGTAGTTAGATTGAATTCTTTAACTAAAATATTATAAGAAATTTGATAAGTAGATTTCTTGAACTTTTTGTAATATAAATACATCGAGAATCGTTTTTGAATTTTTCTCCAATTTGGTTACTTAATGATATCAATTAATGAGGGGTATTAAACTTGAGATCATTAAAATTCTTGGAATTTCGAATAATAAGGTCCAGATTTTTTAATGCATCATTAGTTATATTAAATATGCATTGATGGTAAGTCGGATTATTTTGGATAGTAACACTCTAAGTATTTTAAAAACATACACGTTCTAATGATTCATTATTCATTGAGTAACTTGTTCTTAGATATGATTTATTCTTGTATAAGTTAATGAAGCAACATTTTTTAATATAAAAGTACAAATCATTCTCTATGCTCCATCTGTAGACATTATTAATATCAGCTTGCAATTTATTTAAATTATTTTAATTTTCAATTGACTACTTGATGAATTTTCAAATCTACAAAAAGTAAATATTTTGAATTTTCAGTTACACTAGGCAAACCACTGATAGAAATTAGAAATAATAGAGGTCCAAGATTCGAATCTTGAGATACTGCAAAATCAGTTTTATAAACGAAAGATTTATGTAGATGAAATTTAACACCGTGCTCTCTATTTGTTAAATTGTCAACTGTCAGTATCCATATTTTTGTGTCTCCTCCTTGCTCAAGGTGTATGTCCGTCCGTCTCTCTGTAAACCGCATTTGTGCCAAAAATATTCACATGATATTTTTCTATAACCTTATATTCTTCAATCCAACGGATATTTTATTTTTGGGGGAAATTTACATGAGTAGTCCTATGAAAGTTTCAAGTTTTTGCTTGCAAGCATTGAGCAAAGCATCCTGATAAATATGGCTCACGATCTTAATAAAAAGTCTCTGGATTTTCGAAAATTGCAAAAGTTAAAAATGTTTCCTCGCCTTCCAACTACATTATTGAAAATACCTTTTATCTTAATAAAATGTCTTTATAGTTAGATATTAAGTAAAGCCATAAACAATTGTTTGAAAATATGTGCAGTTTTTGCGTAATATTTTGTGAACTAGTGACGATACGATTATATAAATTTATCACTAAATTAGGGCAATTATCACTTAATAAAATGCAATAGGCGCTATTTTCATTAACATACTAACTGAATTTTCTGTAATTGAAAAAATTGCATTTTATTTTCATTCATCGAGAGCATTGTTCTAGCGCAAACAGCAAGAGTGATCTAGCGCGTGAGTTTCATGCTTCCTTGTGCCTGGGTAACAGCTTGGGCAAATGTGTTTTCTTGTTGGACTTTTGCGGCTTGTGTCACTTTTGCGGTTTGTAGGTTATAACATTATGTATTACGTAGTTAAGAATCATACGAGAACGCCTGTGCTGTTGAGGTACCACTGTTTCTCCTTAAAAAGCTTGTAACACACATAGATAAATATAACGTATATAACTAGTTACTGCTGCAATGAGAAAAAAGCTCGCAAAGTTCAATAACAGGTTTTTACTCACCAAGCAACGTATACAAGAACGTACCAAGGAAAAAAGCAACAACTTTCCAGAATTCCAGGAGATGTACCGAAGACAAGTAAATTCACCAAACACTGAGTCCAAAAACACTGGAAACGTTGATCACTTGTTATAATTTCGAAACTGCACTCTCATACACACTTGGCAGTAAACTTCGTACTTCTCTCTCACTGCCGCGTAGTCCATTTACTTCCCCTCTGGACCAAGGCCTTGCTGAATGGCGGCTGTGTACGGATGGTGCTGGTGCTGCGAGCCCCCGCTGGAGCGTGAAAACCGTCTGGGCTCCGCCTCTGGCGACCTCTCCCGGGCTGCAGCCGCAGTTTCCCCTGGCAATGCCGCTTCGCTGTGGCGCACCTGCGGCGGGTATTTTAAATGGTCAAGCGCGACCATGAGAAATGTAAAGGGTAAGATCAAACAATCCCAACAGAGTCGATATTGATACCCTGGATGTCTATGAAATTTTGAAGGGGATCAAAGACATGCAGCCTTGCAATACTCATTCAAAAATTGTCATGGTCAATTAAAATATGGTCAACATTTTGCAACCATTTACCAACCGTGAAGATTACCAACGCTTTTACCAACAGAGCGGAAAATTATTTGATTATTGAAAATCTAAATATTGACCGAAATATTGTTCTACGAAATAAATGTTATCTTGAAGCCGAAGGCTCCCGTGGCCAGAGGCTCGCGAGGACTCTAGACCAGCGTTTGCGAACTGAGAACCAATGACGTCAGAACAGCCTTCTCCTCCCTGAGAAGGAGATCAGAGAATTAGTTCGCCCAAAGGGGGAGGGAGGGATCGACAGACTGCGGTCGCCGGCGACGAAAACATTGGACAGTGGCTTTGCCGGTGTTACAGGTAACATCAATGGGAAACCATCTTGTAGTGGATGCAGCGCGGTGTGAGGTCCGTACTGCGAAGCGACTACATACAGGGTCAGATCAGGTTTCAGGGGATTGTTTCTTAGGGGCAAATGAAACGCAATGCACTTGTGAATGAATTTAGTTTAATTCTTGAAATATTGATTAGTTTTACAAGTATGTAGTTAGGCAGTAAGCCGGAGGACCAATGAATGTTTATGATTAAAGGTTTCTTCTTTCTTCAAGTTTACACTTACAGTTTGATGAAGGCACAGCAAACACCAACCCAGGTCAGACGGCTGAGTGTGTGTGCCGTCGGTTGAAATAGGCTGCGGATGTTGCGGCTGGTAGGCTGAATGTCACCATGGGCGCGTACTCGAGTGCTGGAGCGGCCCGTACTGTTGATTTGGCCAGGTGAAGGCTGCTTCACGGGTGGCCCGAATGTTGATCGCGGCCTGCTGGCCGCGCCGATTGATTGCCGGAGCCTTGATAGGCAGAGCAAGGACATCTGACTCGTTCGCAGGCTGTCTGACGAGTAGAGTAGTAATTGTAGCAGCAGTAATAGTAGTTTGACGTAGAGTGACTGCGTAGAAGTCGCAGTGAGATTGACTTAGTAGTAGTTTGACGTAGAGAGACTGCGTAGTAGCAGCAGAGTAGAAATGACTTAGTAGTAGCAGAGTTTGACACAGAAGTGTGACTGCGTAGTTTCACATAGTAGTGAACAGAGCAGTAATTGTAGCAGCAGTATAGTAGTTTGACTGAAGAGTTTGACATAACAGTTGCGGTAGTAGTTACGACGTAGAAGAAATGACATTGAAGTGGAACGTGGGAACGAAGTTGCCGTATTTATTTGAACGTATGTTTCTGAGTGCAGAGGGGGAAGAGTCACGTGACAATTGCAGCTAGCCTATGATGTACAGTGAGACGTAGTGTGCCACAAGAAATGCTCGCTATTCGTAGTTATGTTTTGAAGTGTGTCACGTGACTTGTGGCGGCACTGGCTGTGCTCGCGATGGCTGCATCTCATTAGCAAGGTTTGGTATTTTCTCACGGGAACCGCGATGCTGGTTGAGAGAAAAGGGCGGTAAGGCGGGCGCGGGCGCGGCTGCCTAGCAGATGCGCTCGTAGTCGGCGAATATTAACGCCAGTATTGGTGCGGGAGGCACGTAGCGATATTTGGAATGTTTGTAAACATCTGATCGCCGAAGACTGAGAAAGGGGCAGGTAAACGGCTAATGGCTTAAGGGCCGCGCGCTTGGCGCGCCGGCGGTGGGTAAATACCTACGCCCCTTCCCCGGCTACAGTACAATACGCGGTGCGCGGTTTTTGGCGCTTGCGGCAGAGAGGGCTCAACGAGAATCGTTTTGTTGCCTGAACATCTGTGTTTCATTTCTTATGTTTTTGTATAAACGTGCTAGAGCCGTTAGAAACTTTGAAGGTGGGGCAGCCGAAGAATGTTGGCCGCGCGGGGGAAAGACAATTTGAGGCTGCACCCTGCTGGCGAGTTTCCTTGTAATTGTTCGCGAGATTGAACACATCTTTACCCGTTAATTTTCTTTATCTACGGTAAGAAAAATCATTTTTGGTAGATACTGGAAGTGTTTAGAGTGTTTGAAAGAATTGCAGTGAGTTAAAAAGTTCAACCTGCATAAGGATTACGCAGTTCTGCGACCCAGAGAAGCCCCGGAGATAAAAATAAATTCTGAGACTTGACAGAAAGCCTGCAATCATGAGATGAGAAAATGATTTGCAGATAGAATTTTCTGGAAAAGGTATTGAAAATCACGAGGATTTACAATATTCTCAATCAATACGGAACTCGAAATAATCAAGTTAACGGTCCAAATTCTCCAAAAAAGGGCTCATCCTATCTACTTGTAATTACTTGTTAATATTATTAGTGTTTCAGTACGGAGTAAATTCATATGAAATATTCTTTCCTCCAGGGGGCATTTTCCGGCTTTCAGGATATGCTGATTTTCGGCTGTCCACGCCGGGTATCTACTATATCCTTCATGAGACACATATTTCCCTTTTACACAAGACACACTAGCGGGCTCCTCGATCTGTGGTCAGCAAATTCACAGGGCCTTCCACAACAACACACATGCATGAAAGACAAAGGACAAACAACCATGCCCATGCTAAAACTCGAACCCTTCCGACATGGAAACGGTGGAACGGCGAACCTTCCGATCGAGGCGCTGAGACGGCATACGCTCTCCATCCGCGTCGGCAAATGAAATATTATTGTCCTAAAATGTTAAAATTGTCTTCTCCAAAAATGGTATGTATGGTATGACAAGAGTCGGATATTGCCTCGAATTATGTAATAATATATTTTATTATTTATGTTTTCATACTGTTATCCTATAAACATTCGAAATAATAATTACCATTGAAAACCATTGAAACATTAGCTTGAAAAACGTAATTACTGGTTTTTCAAGCTAACCTTCCCCCCCTCCACTTGCATACAATCATTGGAACACTTTGTGCCCGCCGCTGTGTCGGGCACTCCCTTTGCTCTGCGGCTCGGTTCAGAGCAGGAGAGCAGACTTCTGTGACATCACAGAACATTGAGTTGGCAAGCACTGCTCTAGACTGTCCGGATGATGCAGCGTCGAAGGCGAGATATCGACGTTTCGACCATTTTGTCGGTCTTTCTCAGGGTTGGTCTGACCAGTCCTGGTGAGTCCAGCGCTGGCCAGACCAGCTCTGAGGAAGACCACGACAAAATGATCGAAATGTCGACATTGCTGTCTTTGGCACGGCCTCACCCAGACGGCCAAAAGCACTTGTATCTGTTATCTTAGATACATTTATGCGCAATTGTGTTGAGACTGAGTATACTGTATATTATAGAGAATAACGTTAGTGGGTCAATAGAGAAAAATCATTCTTGTAAGAGGATTCATAAAAACAAGAGATAGGGAATTCCTGGATTAGATATTATTTTCTGCAATAAATCTTATAGAACTCAATATTATAAAACGAGAATGTAGTTCAAAACATGCCTTTGTTCACGGATCCAATCTCAACACGTTTTGTTCCCTTTGTCTTTCATAAACGATATGAAAGCTCAGACATCCGTATTAAAGAATAAAGCTCTTTATTGTCCGGGTTAGAGGAAACGAACAATACAATTGAAAACAATTCTCTTTTATCTTGTGTTCGTATCCACAGCGTGACCCGTTTGTCGTTGCCAGCTCCTCGTCAAACGAGGCGAAAAGTGTATCGCGCCGAGAACAACAGCGCTAGTCCGCTGCAGGTCCCCGGAACGTGCAGCCGGTCGATTAATGTTGTATTACTAAAGAATGAAGTTCGATGGTAGAAACGTTCGTTCTGACTTTGGAGCATTCCTGAAATATATGAAGACTAGCGTAACCGTGTGAGAACTCTTGCATCCTTATTTTGCCATTTCTATATTAAGCCACTAATATGTATTTTTCTTCAATACCCTCTTACCCACCGTCACTTGTTCTATTTGTCACTTTGTAACTGATAACAATATAATACACATTTGCAAATACAAAATATTCTTATTTACCTTTACTATCGAGCAGAAAGGTACACCCGTGTAATTCAACCGGATAGAATATCAAGTACTTAGTAATTTCACATACAGTTGAAGATTCTATAGGCTCTTAACAGGTGGGGTAGAATTGAGAACAATGGTCATTCTTACAGAATGGTCATCAAATCTAATAGAGATCTAATCCTGTAGATTACGGTGTGGTGAACGTTTCTTTGAGGAGTTTAGCTTCAAAATTGTAATTTTCAAGGCCCTTAAACGCTTCGTTTAGGCGTTATTTAACGATATAGATTTAAAATTCCGGTCGTATGTTGCAGGTTGCATTTTACACGAATATTTATATGCGTTTTTTTTACAAACCCTTCATATTTTTAAAGTCAAAGTGCAATTTTGCACTTCTCTGTGAAATTCTCTTTCTTTAGAGGCCTCATTTATAAACATTGGTTGCATGTGAGAGCCACAAAGTGTAGGTATATTACCGAAATAATATAGGAGACGATACGGAGCAATGAAGGCCGAGACTCTTTCTAATCATTGGAATTTTGTAATAATCTATTATATGAAATAAAGGTGACATTATCATTAACGATTAATGTTGCATAAAACATGAATTCTTTATGATTCTAAGTGTGCTTTTACTCTCATATACGTACGTATATACGGAGTGATATACATAGTGTAAAGAAAGTTATGTAATGCTGTCGATACTCGATTCCGAGTTTTCAACGGGAATATACGCTTAAAGTTCTCTTGACATCGAAAAAGTGTTGTTTTTTTCTTCAAAATATCCATCCGTCCCTCTTCGTGTATCTCACTGTTGTGTACCTGTTTGTCTGTCCGTCAGTCAGTTTGAAGCAGTTTTGCACAGGTTCTAATAACAACATTTATGAAGCTTTAGAATGTTCAATTATATGAGAAAATGAAAATATTTTCAACTTAACTATCATTGGCGAATTGATAAATACAGTTAATGCATATTCGAAACGTAAATGCAATATCCTAAGGCGTTCGCTCCAGAAAGCGCTAATAGCCGCTGAGGGCGGCGTAACAGTCCACTGGTGTCCCGAGTAGCACTCCAACTTGGAGCTCTGGCGAGGGGAGCGACCAACGCACCGTCCGGGTAAGATAATGCGGCCTATGGGAATTGCCGTGCTACATTTCCTCCATTTCATACGCATTGCCTCCACAATATGCCCGGAGCGGTCGGCGGCGGCGGAGGTGAGGGCCAGGGCTTGGGTAGCAATGGCGGTGAGAATGCTGGCAGGAAGGGGGACGGGGGTTCAGGGTGGGAGGTGGTTGCGGGGGTAGAGGGCGAGGCTAATGCAGTGGCAGGGATGGGGAAATTGACAGAGGCGGTGGAAGTGAAGAAGACAAAGGCAAAGGCGTAGGCGCAAGGAAATTCGGAGAGAGAGAGAGATATGGAAGAAGGAAAGATGGCGAAGGAGAGATGGAAAAAGAGACATGGAGAGAGAGAAGGAAAAAGAGAGATGGAGAGAGAGAGATTGAGAGAGAGGGAGATGCAGGCAAAGGTAGAGATACAGGAAGAGACAAGGTAGAGGTGGATGTTGAAGCAAAGGTGAAATCGAAATTGTGGTAGAACGCTGGGTGGAATGCGGAGACGATTACGTCATCGTTCACGTAGTCAATCGCGTCGATGGGTGCAGAGTCGGTCGGGAATTCGGTCGCGTAGTCGATCGTGTATTCGATCGCATAGTCGATCGCATAATCGATGCCGCAGTGGCTGGTGAAGTAGATCGCGTAGTCGATTGTGTAGGTTTTCGCGAGGTCAATTGCGGAGTAGATCGCGTAGTGAATCACGTAATAGATGGCGTAGTGGATCGCGGAGTCGAACGCGGAGTCAAAGGCTACGGCAGAGGAGAAAGGAAGGCAGAAGCGGAAGTGAGGGCAAAGACGAGGGCTGTAGGCAGTACGAGTTGGTGCGGCGGTAGTAGCGGCGTGGGCGTGGGTGGGGGGGCGGGAACCGCAGCAGCTTCATTAGCGCGGGGGCGTTGGCGCGTAATCGAGTGCATCGGGGGGGGCGGGGCTCTGCGTCAGAGGCGGCGGGGGCCGAGGCGGAGGGTCGGGAAGACCTGCGAGCGAAAGTAGCTGCAAGAGAGACCGAGGAATCGAACGTGGGGCGTTCGCGGAGGAAAACCTAAGAAATAATTACATGATGTAAAACTCTTTGCGGCGTTGGAATTCTTAACCCGGCAGTAGGCGCGCTGGGGGCCTGAGTCACCCCAGCATTGTTTTGGAGCTCACTGTACTTTTAGTTTTGTTTATAATCGAATGAGCTTTTCAATACCTTTCGAGAAAAGCTTTGTGCACATATCTTGACCCTTCTCTTTCAACTGCTTCCTGTCCTTTCCTCGAATTTTGGTCCCAAAGGCGATGGCGCGCTGCGTGGGGGCCACCATGTCACCTCGCGCAACCTTTGTTATCACATCCTGCCACGCTGTTCATAGTACTTATCAGCAGGACGGCACCGAGAGCAGTTTCATTTGCATATATGCACCATTATAAATGCTTTTCTTCGAGAAAATTTTTTATAACAAATACTTTATTGATATGATTATTCTATATTTACATTATTATGATATATTTGTACATATATATATATATTTGTATATATTTAATATATTGTAATTGTAATGTATATTGTACTCTGTAATATGTTTACACCATATTTTACATCATATTATTTATATTCTTATAATTTTTACTGTTTTTTAAGTGCAGAAGAGATTTCATCCTATATGCGATGAAGAGAAAATGCGTGAACTCCTGCTCTGTGGAAGTTGTTTGCAAAAAGAACATTCTTAAAAATAAAAATTTTATTTGTACTCGTTTCCAAACTATGTATTAATACTTGGAAATGAACACATATTCATTAAAGAAACAAAATAGTTTATTATTAATTGATTGACTGAGGCACCCCGCGCGCCTCAATTTGTCACAAAGCGTGGCGCGCCTCCTGCCGGTTTAAATACGGAAAAAGATTGATGGTCCAAATATTCTAAGTCTTTTACGATTTCGAAATTTTGTAGTCTAAACATATGTGTTTTGACGGTTGTGGCCATTGGAATTTTTTACCTCGAATGTTTCTGTTCTTCTCGTTTCACATTCAGCTTCCGCATATAATATGTTTTGGTTTCTTTATATTTACGGAATATTTGTCGGGAAACCCTTTTTCTAAAGTGTTGTATTGACGTACTACCATTGTTTGCGAGCAACCCGCAAAATAGAAGAAACTCTTTGATTGGGAATTGTTTTATACGAAAATGTGGTATTTGTCCCATAACTAATTTTGAAGAAATCGTAGAAGACTTATTAGAGAAAAACACCCCTAAAAGCAGATCCTGCGAGGATGAGAAGACAGAGAAATGATGATATAATATTAAGCTGGTAATGACTGAGGTTTTGGTATTTGTGAGGTAGTGAGAAAAATACGATAAAAATTAATATAACGAAAATTGTGGAAAGAGAAAAACGAAGGAGAACTATACAAATATAATGTTAAAGTTAAACAATTGAAACCAATATTTATTTTCATTTCTATAATTTTTTTCAATTTTATCAGAACGTATTGGTTCCCTTTATTAAAAGACAGGAATTTTTTTATAAATATATTAATTGTTTTCATAAACATTACAATCTAGTCTTATAGATTAATAATCAATTTTCTTTTGGCCTAAACTACTATGGAATAAAATTCGTTCTATGAGCTAGTCCATTAGCGTCCTCTTAGTTTCAAATTTAAATTAACAACACACTTTCTTTTGTTTGTAGATACGCTGGTATTTATATTGATATTTTGATTGTTCTTTGTTCTTAAGACACTTTGTCACCTCACTTTACTACTAGTTCGAAATATTTCTTTCTCTTCAATCTTCTCATTAGGTCCAGAAGGACAATCGCTTCGGGATTGTCGTGCTGGTGCAGCCTTTCTTTGTGTTTCTCGCGAACTTTTTTATTTACACAGCTTACATCCACTGCTTCAACTCTAAGGTTCTTGTGTAGGTCTTTATTTCGTATATACGTACCAAGGTGCTTTGGCGATATTTCTTAGCACTTTGTTCTGAAATCATTGCATAATATCAACGTTACTCTGTCTGGTACATCCCCAGAGTTGTGCAGCATAGGTCCATATTGGTTTCAATGTTTGTTTGTATAGTAATATTTTATTATGTACTGAAAGTCTGGAATATCTTCCAATTATCAAGTACATTTTTCTGTTATTTTACATTTTATTTTTATCTTTGTTTCTTTACATATTCTTTCCAACGAAGCTTACAATCCAACGTCATGCCAAAATATATTATTTTCTTTTATTTATATAAATTATAAAGTATTTGCGAATGGTGCCATGTGGTTGTTTATACAAATTGGAATGTGTTCAGTACGCCTGTTTGTGAATGTCAAATAAACACTTTTACTTTCACTTAACTTGATATTCCAATCATTGGTCCATTTTTGTACATGTGTTATTGCTGATTGTAGCGTCTGGTTTGCTCCTTCATTGGTTTGTTCTATTGCTAAAATTGCCGCGTCATCGGCAAATGTTCCTATGACACTGTTTTCGGGTTTGAAGAGGTCACTGGTATACAGTAGGTATAGTACTGGTCCCAGCACATTTCCTTGCGGTACCCCTGCCGTAATTTCTTTAAGTACCGTACAGGCATCGTCTTCTTGAAATCTAAAGTATCTGTCAGTTAAGTAAGATTCTAGAAGATCTGCATATTGTCTAGGAAGAACAGTCTTCAACTTATATTTTAAATCCATGTGCCAGACTTTGTCAAAGGCCTGCACTACGTCCAAGAAGTTTGCATTTTTCTCTTCCAATGATTTTTCGATGACGCTTCATAATCTGTGCACCTGATCTATTGTGGAGTGTTTTGTCCTGAACCCGAACAGATGATTTGGTATTAATCTTTTATCCTCAATAATTGGTTTCATTCTTTTGAGCAGCAATTTTTTCAAAACGTTTAGCAAAAATACGTAGCAGTGAGATCGGTCTGTATGATGTATCTTAATGTGGTAGTTTTCCTGGTTTGAATATCATTATAGTTTCTATCAGTTTCCAAAATATGGGTACATGTTTCAATTTGATTACAGCATTGATAAGATACGCCAATTTTATTATTCCATTCCTCGAGAGTTTCCTTAGAACTTATGCTGTTATTAAATCAAATTCTGGAGCTGTTATAATTTTAGATTTTGTATTTCGTTTTGTACTTCAGATATTGTAACAGTATCAATACTTTCGTAATCTTCCTGGTTACTTCGGTTTTTATTAATTATTTCTGCTTCATCTTTCGGCTTCATAAAAAAATGTGACACATAATACTGACAGCAACGTTTCCGAAATGAATTTTTTCCATCTTCAGGCTTAAATGACAAAACAATTAATAATTTTCTAAAGAATGGTCGGATAGGTATTGTAACCGAACGTGCTGTCGGTTTCGGGGGATTTTAGTGGGATCGTGGCTCATCAGAAGATTTCAAATGAAAAAACAACACAAAGTCAAGACCACAGAACAACATGTAATTGGATACGTGTTGAAGCGAAACCACAAAAAAAAACTTGAAGAATGACAATAACATTGATACACAAAGGAAAATACACAAACAAAAAAAATTAACACAATTCAAAAAATATCAAAAAGGAAGAATCAACTGCAAAGTTACCACGAATTGATTTTAAGATTTGCGCAATGTAGAATTACAGCAACATCTTCCGTGACAAAACGAGTTGAAGCTCAACAAATGGAAAGAATGAAATCCCGGTTGGGATGAGTGAAGGGCACATGCTTCTCGCATGACTCAATGTCGTAGTACCTTCCGTTTACGGAAATTGAAGTTAACTGTCCCTGATTATACACTGCTTCAAAACACATGCAAATAATTTCGTGCAAAAAATTCTCTAGAATCCCCAAAAAAACCTCCATTCAATTAAATGAACAAATATGTTTTCTTGATAACAGAATATTCAAAAGAATTTTCTTAGACATAACGTTAATGACCCCTATCTCTGACGGTGAATTGCGTGAACACGTGCCTTACACCAGTCTGCATTCTATAACTAATTGCTTTGAAATTCTCAGTTCTAGTATGGAATGCGCACCCCCCTTTAGTTCCGAGATTATTTCCCTCATGTCCCCGTAGAACACCGCAGCGCTTTTACGCCACTGGTCTTATTACGCATTATACACACCTCTTGCGAGACAAACTCAGTTTAACGCAGTCGGGCAGTTCGTGTAGAAAAAGCCTGATTTAGAACATACAAGGATCGAAATACCGACCTTAGTCCGTTGGAAAAATAGCCTCGCCCCAAACAGCAAAACTTGCAACAAGAACAAGGGGTGGCGAAGGCATGGTACAACTTCTCGTTGACTTGACTCGTGTCTACCTCTCTGACTCTGCCCTCAACCTTACACCTCGGAGTCCAAGCACTTTCTGCCCCTCGTCCCGCAGACCCCTCTCTCACCCCCTACCGCCCACGTCACTCCCCGAGATAAGAGAGGCACACCCCTTCTTCACCCCTCCCATCCACCGATAAGAAAACCCGGGGGCTGACCGGTGGTGCGCGAGCGATGGGGCGGACGGGCGGCGGATCTCGTAAAACCGATGGCTGAAAATCGATTTAGCCAACATTTGGGCTGATTGGCTTCTATATAAACAGAAGAAATACACAATATTAATGTACGCAATTCACAACGGAACACACCTTGATAAAAACTTTGGAAAATCTGAAACAATTTCTGTCTTCAAATAAAGGACTCGTACATTCTGATAAAATTAAAATTGAATCCTTTAGTACTCACGTTCGATTACGAAACCCAAATTATTGCGAGGCCCATTTAGGTAAAGAGAGCAATTGACGTTGAAATTATGATTTTTAGCCATTATGTGTTCCTTAAAAACAAGTCCTACGTTATCTCATTATGTTAATTTAATATGATGTGAAAGTCACTTCACACTTTAATGTCATTGAAGTCTGTCTTACGCGGAAACTGTAAAGTGAGTTGTCTTGCAGATGAAAAATGGAACATACGACACAAGTTCTTTTACATACGGAATACTTTATTTCTCTGAGCTGATAATTCATCACAAGATATTCAGTAGTCGTGACAATACTGTATAACTATATTATGCGACAATAGTACATCATCTTTTGTATTTACTGCATGGCTTCCTTTTACCATTACAGTAGAGCTCTCGCGGGCTCAGTTGCCGTTCGGAAACTGAGTGTATGTTAAGAGTAATATTTAATCTGAAGTTACTGATGCCTTCACCAATCTAAACTCTGAGGTTGTGCTCCAGTAGAAAGAAAATGGATGTACGCCGGTATCCTCGTGAGAACTCCTGGGTTAACTGAGAGAAGAAATCATACCGCTTCACACAAAATTTACAGCAGACAAAAGAAACTAACACTCGCTCTCCTTTGCTGGTGGCCTAGTGTGTTTCAGTAAACAAAGAGGTGAAGTGAAAAACAAAAGAGATCAGAAGTCAGTGAAGTTTCTCTTTACATGCTTGAAACTCAACGGATAAAATAGTGAAATAACTCTCGAATGAAAAATAAAATATGAGAGAGAAAGAAGTGTATAGAAGCCTTGATGCCACGCGCAAGGAAGCCAGTAGCAATTTTCGTTGACTGCGAGAGTAACTCGGCGGATGCCGTGTCGGCGGCGGGGCAGCATTTGCGGTGGAGGGTGAGAGGTGATGGAAGCGGTGGACGCGGTCGTAACGAAAAGTAAAGAGCCAGAGAGTGGTTTAGAAAGAGATGATTTCAAATGGAAGCAACACGAGACTGAAGAGGAACAGAGAAGGAAAATGTAATTGGGATAAAGCGTAGAAATATATGAGTTCGAGGAGGCTGCTGTCAGAGGCCGAGCGAGACATAGGATAGGCTTGGGAAAGGTGGGGCGTAGGCGGAGGGTAGGTGGGAGGCGTAGGCAGGGCGTAGGTGGGGAACAGATAGGGCGTAGGCGGGGCGTAGGTGGGGAATAGGCAGAGCGTAGGCGGGGAGTAGGTGGGGTGTAGGATAGGCGTAGATGGGGCATAAACAGAACAAAGACATGGGCGGGACAAAGGGACGGGGCATAGGCGGGTTGTACGCGAGACGTAGGCGTTGATGGAACGTGGGAGGGACGTAGGAGGAACCGAGACAGGGCGAGAAGGAGCGAGACAGGACCGTGTTGGGCGATACGGAGCAGTAGCGATGCCGTGTCGGTGCCGAGGCGGGGCAGAGGTGAGGCAAGAGGCAGAGAACGGGACAGAAACGGGGCAGAGGCGGGAAGGGGCGGGAAGGGACGGGAAGGGACGGGAAGGGGCGGGAAGAGACGGGAAGAGGCCGAAGAAACAGGAAGAGACGGAAAGCGGGAAGAGGGGAAAGTGGGGAAGACGCGGGAAGAGGCGGAGAAAGGTGGGAAAAGGCGGGAAAAGGCGGGGCGGGGTGTGGCGGGGAGAGGCGGGTTTGCCTGCAGTGGAAGGACGCTGTAGGAAGATGGGCCCGGCGAGGGGCTGCGCCGGGCGGCTGCGGTTACATAAAGTGCTGGGCTGTGGTGGCCGCGCCGGGGGTGGGGCGAGGGACGTGGGGCGGGGGTTGTGGTGTTCCGCCCTCGAGAGCAGCAAACCGCGTCGTGCCCGCCATCCGACCTGGCCCATCCACTGTCAAGGCTGGCGTTACCACCATCCACCGTTCCGTTTCTCTTATGATGACTGCCATGCTAATGTGAAATACCCCCCTACATGACATAAAGAGAAAACAATTCTGAATGAATGATTGTGTTCGAGCGTTAGAGTTTTGAAGACCAGCTGGCCTTAGGTTGTATTTACAGGGTGGATATTTATTCTTTTGAATTCCCATGATTGGTTATTGGATCTTTGGCACGAGTAAGTATGTGAGTTGAAGCAGACAACATCCCGTTTGAAAATTACAAAAATCAGTAAGGAGGTTATTTTATCGTTTATTTTGAGCGATTCCAGAAGTATCCTGGAGGGCTGTATCCGTAAGGCCCAATCTCAAAGAGTTCTAATTACACTGAGACTAGTATGAGAATCCGGACGTCTAAGGGCCGAATTGTCTTGTGCCGTCTTTTGCCAAAGAAGAAATTTGACCACATCATCATCCTAAAGGCCAAAAAGGCCTTTCGCTACCGCTATAACATTCTGTTCTCCGTTGTCCTTTTCCTCTTCGCATTGTTTTTGAATTGTAATTCGGTTTGAAGTTGTTCTATAATTTTTATTTTAGGCCTCCCTCTTCCTCATTTCCCAACTACTTTACAGAACGAAATTATATTTAAGAATTGGTTATTTCTAAATATGTATCCAAAGAATTTTGCTTTACTGTTCTAAATGATTTTTACCAAGTTTCTCTTCTCCTTCACTTTTTCTAAAACAACAATTGAAATTTTTTCAGTCCAAGAGACCTTCAGTAGTTTTCCCCGCAATGACATCTCACAAGCTTCTAAATTACTCCTGCCTATTTGTAAAAGCGTCCATCTTTCACATTCGTGTAGAATGGAATCAGTTGTTTGTGTTGAGAGCGAGGACCGCAGAAATATTGTTAAAAAATAAGTTTTACAATTGGAGTGATTGCGAGAGTAGGTTCTGATATCACGCAAGTGACGATAAAAATTGCCTCCGCAATAATCTACGATAACTAATGACAGACCGTCCACTTTCCCATTTATCGTTGCTACTTTAAAACACAAAGTGCAACGTCTCATAATATTAGCTACGAGTTGGAATTAGAAATATTTGAGTAGACAATTCTTACAACGTGGGAAGTTGCCAGCTACTTCGTGACAAAAGTACTAGTATCTTCTTCTGTTGTTAATATATTTATTTACTATTCCCTTTTACGTCGCATTGTATTGAGTTATATGAAATAAAATGTAATGTATACTTTTAAACGTAAGAAAATTGACCATACAATGAAATCAGTACATTGCTCGTGATAACTGATACATTAAACCGGTATCTTTTTGCTTCGTTACAAAAACCAGCCTAGCATATTTTATTTCAGAAATATTAGAAATATTCTGTTGATAGTTACATTCAGGAAGTGACAAATTATGTATTAAACTAGAAAAATACGACATAATATTAACTACCCCTTGTCTAAACCTGCATCTACACCGGTTTCTATCCTTTTAACATTTTCTCTTCCTCTCAACATTTCTCCCCTTCACCTGCTGTGAAACTCTGTGAAACTGTAGGGTATCCAATGAGATTTTTACAGGCGGTTGGCGGTTTTGTTTACGCAGCCTATTCCCTGGAGATCCTAGCATATTACGCAAGGCTTTTATAAACTGCGTTCCCTCTCCCCTTTTGTTGTATTTTATTATAGTGACTTTACATGTTTATGTTGCAGCAATCATTTCACTCTGTTGTTTTGACCTGTAAAATCTGTAGCTTTTGCTCGATAATGGTCATAAACTAGTTGCTATGTTATTCTAATCAGCAAAATCATGATATTTGTCCCCTTCAATGAGTCAAATAACATAGATTTATTTCCTCACACGCGCTGATATTAATATGTTCCACCCCACCTTCACCCTCACTCCGCCCCGACTCCGCCCCGCCTCCCCCCCGACTCCCGCCCCGACTCCCGCCCCGACTCCCGCCCCGACTCCCGCCCCGACTCCCGCCCCGACTCCCGCCCCGACTCCCGCCCCGACTCCCGCCCCGACTCCCGCCCCGACTCCCGCCCCGACTCCCGCCCCGACTCCCGCCCCGACTCCCGCCCCGACTCCCGCCCCGACTCCCGCCCCGACTCCCGCCCCGACTCCCGCCCCGACTCCCGCCCCGACTCCCGCCCCGACTCCCGCCCCGACTCCCGCCCCGACTCCCGCCCCGACTCCCGCCCCGACTCCCGCCCCGACTCCCGCCCCGACTCCCGTCCCGACTCCCGCCCCGACTCCCGCCCCGACTCCCGCCCCGACTCCTGCCCCCACACGCCATTACCTCTACCTTTGAATCCACTACTAAATTTGCCTTCTCCTTGGACCCGTCTCCGCCTTCACCACACGACAGCGACCGAGCGTACCACAGCTACCGCCTGCACTAAAGGCGTCGCGAACGGCCACCTTCTTTGCAATGCTAAGTGCGCCCTCCGTGGTGCCCGCCACTGAAGACACAGCTCTTTGCTAATTATTGCCGCTCGCTATGCCGAAACACACGTACTTTCTAGCTTCTTACAGGCCCTGCGGTGCGCACTTGTAGGACGGAATTTTTAGAACGTTATACTTTCTTTTTCCAGCTCTACAACCCTCCAAGAGTGTTGTAATAGGAAGTGCTGCCAGACGCACGGTTTAGTATCAAACCTGCTAAATTAAAATTTCTGATGTTGATTGGCCAGCGCTTATTGTACAACATTTGAAAATCTGATGAGATGAACTTAACTGATTGGTTTTCGAAGTTAATTTCAGAAATTTTTATAATATCTCTACCTAAAAATGTTTCAAAGTGTTTACATCGTAAGTTACGCCAATTTTTTTCGTCTCATTGCGTTAGTGGATATCAGCTATGCTCAGTATGTCGAAAGTAAATTGTAGTAAAAAACAATATTTTTCGAATGAAATTAGACTTTTGTACGGCGGATGGACTTGATAATAGAACCTGTTATCGGCGGAGGACAAGTTTCAGTTTGGAGGTAGATTCAGAAGAAAAAGAAACAACCTTGTGAAATCACTGAGCTAGTTTGATCAAGGAGGCAGAAATAGAACTCAACTACGAAAATCGTTCTCAATTTAAGAAAAGTCTGAGTAAGCATATTAAACTTTACTAAATTTCTGAATAACTGTAGTAGTCAGTATTTTGATTTATTTAAAGTCGTATCAACATCTTGGTTATCAGCGACTATCCAAGTATTGTATTACATTAGGTGTGATTACAGAGTTTGTGCCAAACATTGTATTACAGTTTAACTTTACAATATACTTTAACTGATCTTAATCATACTTGGGAGGAAAATTTATGTAAGAAAATGGGATTAAATTTCATTAAATATATTGATAGATTTACAAAATTTGATTATTTTATCTTGATCTTCTGATGAATGCAGGATGGCTTCGTATTTGAATCCAAATACTGCCTCTGGTAGTTGTACGAATCTGGGGCATATTTAAAGATGTGATCTAGGTCAAGTCTGGTATTGCAAAGTTCACATGTCGGGGGAAATGATTTTTCAATAGATATAGGTTGCTTAAGTTGGTATGTCCACATCTTATTCTTGAAAGGACTGTTTCGTCCCTGCGGCCAATTTTTTTATTGATAATTGGTGAGAAAAATGCGCTCGTTGACTGATGGATGTTGCTGGATTTATATCTGCACCAAAAGCTGTTCCAGTGAAGGTTTAATTTGTGATTAATGTTTTCCCAGAAATCATCAAATTTAATTGTTTCTGTTGGATAGATCTGGTTAATATTCGTCGCAGCAATTTTGGCTTCTAAATCAGCAATTTCGTTACCAAAAATTTCTTTGTGAGTAGGTATCCAAACGATTACGATTTCCTCCCTGCTTTTGTTATATTGTAGTGAATTTCGTGAATGCTGTTGTTTATTTCCGATATTGTTTTGCGGTTTATTTCTTCAACTGTTGTGAGGGAGTCAGTAAATATGGTATACTTTCGATTCTCATTTTGCCAAGATTTGTTGGGTTAATTCAATGCAAAAGTCAAAACCGCATTTTAATACTCTATGGACCTCGCATGGTCTTTCATTCTCATCCTTGTCTCCTCTTTCGTTACACAAATATGCAAACTTTCATTTATATGCCACACCCTACCACTCATACCAACCCTACCACACACATCAGGAGACCAGTCGGGAACTTATCTCGGATGTCTAAAGACAGGAGTTTTATGTAATTGCGTAGTTTTGTCTTTCTATTACCGTTCTCAAAATTGTCATCTTGGCGAATTGTCGCCGTTCTAACACAATATCCAATTTTTTCTTTACATGTTGTTACATATTTTACGTATTGTGCTATTTTGACAAAATGTTTTTTATTTTATAAATTTTCTTCTGTTACACATGTTTTTTGTGAAAACATGTATATTTTAAAAAATCAGAAAATTTTCCTACATTGTTACTGAGTGCTGTCGAATCGAGATGCGTTACGTTAAGACGCGGTTGGATGCTTTTTGCAATTCGTCAGCGCCTTCTTTAGATATCTCAGGGATGGGCAATGCGCGTCAGCGACTGAGATCATTTTCAGTTTCAGGTGTGAAAAGTATCAATGACGCCGGGTTTCGTGATCTTTAACCATAATTTATTACCGATTAACTTTCCTAACCGATTAACCGACTAACTTTCCGACTAACCGATTAACTTTGCCGATCGCCGACATGTAACACTTCCATGAGAATCCTGTAACTGCAGTGATTGTCTGTCGCACTCGTAGATATTGAAAATTTGTTGGCCTTCTTTACAGTAATAGATTTATAAAAATTGAGGCCTATTGCGTCTGGTCTGGCTGCTATAGCCCTATACAAAACTTTTATACTCACAGGAAAATTTTTTGGTGCTAAATGTGCAGCAACTAGTGCTCTTCAAATCATTTTTAAGACGTTTCTATTATTTCTGAAATTTGTTTAGGAAACCTTTTTTATAAATGTAATTTCGAATTAGGTAAATGTGTTTTGTAATTAGTATATTTTAATATTACATATTATATTCGATTTTACATATTTATTACATATTCTCATTGTTTTCATTACATCTTTATATACATATTTCAACGTTTCGTACTACATATTTTTTCTGGTCTCTAGTGATGACCCGCATGTGGAAATATCTGGAGGTAAAACACCCGCAAGAGACATGTAAGTCGGTTCCAGATCTCAGGTTACAGTGGGATAGGAACACTGCCATCTGTTGGCTGTAACATGCTCTACACTCATGGGACTGATGACCAGAATCGTTGATGCGCTCGGAAGCAGGAAAAACCTTCCCCACTATTTAGCTAGTGACGAAATTCCAGCACGCTAGAGTCTTAAACATAGAAACTCTGGATCTACAAGGCATATTTATGTAACTATATAAATTTTGCATCAACGTAAAATATTGAATCAATGCACAGCAGGCCAGGAGTTGCAACAGCAGCCGGTGTAAAAAATGCTGGGGTCGCAGAGTACATTACCTTTACTTGTAACATGCGCCAGGAAAGTCTCTCCGTACCCAGCCGAGTCAGGGCCTCCTACTATAAATTGCATTAAGGCTAAATGTACCGACACTAGTTCAATTTGTCGCCACCACGTGCCAGCACCAAGTTTAGTGAATTTTACTTTACCGATAACGTCTGAACAAATGGTCCGATTTTCGATCTGTAAACGGCATTTGACTCCTGTTTATAATAGAATTTACGCTACGAAGCCCTTTTCCAAAGAAACTAGCAGAAACTCGATTTTTAAAATTTTTCTCGTACTTCCGGGAACAATTTCAAAAATGTGGGCTTATAGCGCGATGGCGACAAGCTTCCAGAATCCAACGCCGTGTCAAACATGCAAATCGGATAAATAGGAGCGACGGTAAGTGAAATTTCGAAAAACACCTCACCCCACTCCCCCTTCCCCTTCCACGCCGCCGGGACATTGTTGGCCGGCGGCGCGGTCAAGCCCGAGCCGGGCGGCGGTCGCCGCGGCGCGGCGACGGGCAAGAAGGCTGAACTTTCGGGGGCAGCAAGCCAGACACCCCGTCACTTCGTTGATGCTTCCGTCACTTCGCATCTCAAGATATTTTTTTCCCCACATATGAAACTAGTGATGCTGTAATAGAGGTAAACGGTCTCGTATCATCTTTAATAGTAGTATAAAACTATTACCTTATTCACATATTCCATCTTCCTTCGAATACCATCATAAGAATGTCTGAGGTATCACTCGAAACACCGATCCCGCTTTGGTGCTGATTTCAAAAAGAAAAAATCGAACTAATTGCGTAAATATCACCCATATTCCATCTCCTCACATCGTATTTTAGATATATTGTACTTCTAAGATCTTCCATTACCATTTCACTACCGGAAAAAACAAGCGGAGATAACGCAAGAGCTCTTTTATCCTACGATTCGATTTATCATTTCAAAACGGCGTTTGTCACCTTGATAGAATTCACCTGGTTAATCCTTTTCCCAGTAAAATAGCCGAATCGAATTTTAAAATGTTTTTATACTTGCGGACATATTTGAAAAAGTGGTAAAATAGCGCGCTGGCGAGATGCACCCTGAATCTAACGCCATATCATACACTGAAATCGGATAAATAGATTTCTCTAGTCATGTAAAAAAATGATCTTCAGTAACGTCAAAATTCTGTTTCGCGGTACTGCTTGTCGATCTCATGGCTAAAGTCCGGGTCTAATGTAATTACATATGTTTTGTCTACTGTTCTCATTTTGTAATTTAGGCGAACTGTTGCAATCCTAACAAAATATTTAAATTTTTCGTTCCAAATTTTGTACTGTATTACGTATTTTACATATTTTGCTGATCATTTAATATCTGCTTAACAGTATATTTATTATTTGCTAATTATTAAGATATTTTCACAAATTACCAAATTTTCTTGAAATTATTTCCGGAAATATATTAAATTAATTTTGAAAAATAGTTTTTATTTAAATGTGTTTATATTTTTGCAATGAGCATATTTTGTCTAATACTAATTCAGAATTGCTGACATTCCTAGGTGCTGCACGTAAAGATTTCGAACAGAGTGCTTCAAAGATTCTCTGTTCGTGTCTGCGTTTTCTACGTGCATCTCTTTGTTTTCATTGCTGATAGAATGAAATAAAAAAAACAGTAGGCAGAAAAAGTAGTTACTTTTAAATTCGATATAATTAATATTTTATTAATGGAATTTCAAATTGTGAACATTTATTTTACTTTATCTCTCTTCTCAATCTTCATACGAAGAGAAAGTTATATCGTGCGCAGGAAAACTCTCAAAGCCGAGTCCTGATAATGAAAATGTGGATAAATCGTGTTGTTGTATAGTAAATTACTTCCTGTAACTCGTGGTGTAGCCAGAATCCATGTTTTGTGGGTCCTTAATACCGAAAAATTGATTGACGGAAAAACGTCCGTCAGTGTCTCTGGTGTATGTGAACAACACTAGCGTTTACACTGCGTACAAATTTTTCCAAACTGGAAAAAACAACAACAAAAAACAGCTGTCGATCTACTGTCATTCGAAGCTCTGCAATTTTCAAAAACGTGCATTACTTTTTGGAGATACATTACACGAACCCCCCCCCCCGGATATTTTAAAAATTTGCTCAAATATGGCTCCAAATTTTTTCTTTATATTTCTCGTAAAAATTGAATAAAATACACATGGCTTAGGTCCGATTTCACTGATAACTGAATTTTCGAAAATTGCAAAAGACTGAATTTTTTCGGCGTTTCCTACAACTACAATATTGACGATAGAGACTTTTCCTTTCTAAGAAATTTGTTGTACATAATTAGTTCTTTCATTAAGATCATGAATTTTTTTAAAACAATTTTTGTAGTTATGGCGCAATCTTGTGTGCAATATATGCAACTTTAAAAGATAACAAAGCAAGATTTTTTCAAAATCGGCTCCATTTTTTCCCTTTAAACTATTGGTAGGGATATTGCGAAATGTACTTTAAGAGATGACATAAACGCTATTTTGCTCTATTCTTTTGTTTTTGCGAAAATAACACAAATGAAACTTTTTGAATAGCCTGTCACGTCGTTTATATTTACATTATCGGCGATTTGTTCACATTATTAGATTTATGAGCACACGTACTTTAAATTATATCATTTAAAGTTTTTCGAAAACTAAAATTTTTTTTTGGAAATGAACTCGAAATTTCGCATTTTCAGAAACGCTCAAACGCCAATTTTTTCTGAAAAGGTTCCAAATTTTTTGTTCAAAGTTTTTGTACGTATAGTGCGAAATGCACTGTCTAAGGAAACAAAAAAGTTTTGTTGTATTATTTTGTTGTTTTTCTTCAAAATTTACACAAATGTATTTCTTAAATATTTCGCATGCCTTGTATGCACATTTGCAGCGATTTGTAAACATTATTGCATTTGTGAATGGAAGAGCTTAAAATATCTTAAAATAAATTTTAAAAAAAACTCTCAAGATTCCTGTGAAAAAGGGCTTCATATTTCACATTGCCACAGACGCTTGAACACCCTTTTCTTAAAAACGGTATCAAGTTTATGAATGAAAATTGTCGTTAAGGACAAGGTTTCAGTCTTCTTTAATATTCTAAAAGCAATATTTTGAATCTACCATTAGGAAACCGAATAATTGAGAAAACCTAAAAAATAAGTTGGGTGCATTAAATGGCAGGTGGCAAGATGGGGCAAGGCCATAAATCTAGCCCATGCCAACAAAATAGTAAATTTTACTACGACAAAGTCCGAATAGCTGGCTGAGACTATAGGAAATTGAAAACTAATACGGGAAAGTCTGTGCCATTCTGTAGCACCACCAGTTACTTTCTCGTGTTAGTTACTCAAAGTTATGTAATGCTGCGGAAAATCTATTTCGAGATATTAACGGAAGTACTCGTTTTGGGGTCCCGATACCGAAAGGGTGTATGTGTGTTTTGACTTTTTAACGTCCGTTCGTCCGTCCATCTGTCTGTGTCTGCCTGTCTGGGCGTATGTGAACACCACTAGCACCTAAACTATGTGTACAATTTCTGCTCAACTGAATAAACCCCTGTCGATCTGGTCTGAGTCGAAGTTCTGCGATTTTTAAAAACATTCATTAATTTTTGGAGATACTTTTTATTAAGCCCCAGGGACATTTTCAACATTTTCTCAAAAATGTCTACCAGGATAGGTGGCTCAGTGCATCAGAATGATGTCACTGCAATGCCTCTGACCGAGAGGTGCTAGGTTCGAGTCCCGACGGTGGCAGGATTTTTCAACACTAGCTTGTCAGTTAGATGTAGAATTCAACCGATGTTTGGAGGAAAATTCTAGCGACCGGCTGCTCTGATTGGAAGTTTTCCGTAGTTTCTCCGATCAACATCAAACGAATGCCGGAGCAATACCCTAACAAACGGACCTCGCGCGATATTTCCTTCCTCTTCCTTGTCCTATCTTCACACACACACACACACACACACACACACACACACTAACTTGCACAACACTACCATATATGCTGGGAGATAAGTGGGAGGATTGGAACTTGTCCCGGCTGTGGGCCGTGCACTGCTGGTGGGAGATACCTTGTTAAGAAAGAACCCGGCAAGCCGACAGGTAAATCGGTCGGTGATTTAGAGCTTGTCCCGGCTGGGGTGGTGCCCCGCTGGTGGCAGATACCTGGTTGGGAAGCCCCGCTAGTGGACGGAAGGTCAGCGCCGGATCTCGCCATCGGCATAGCGGGCAACATCTCTTCCACCTCACGATGAAATAAACATGCATTGTACTTACGGGACTAATGACCAAAGCAGTTGACGCGCCCAAAATCACTAACAATCAATCAAAAATTACTCCAAATACTTTCCTTAAATTAATTGTAAGAATAAAGTAAAATACACTCAAGGTGGCATAGCTCTTATTTTCATTGCTGACTGATTTTGGGAAAATTGCAAAAGTTCGAATTTTTTTCGGCGTCTTCCTACAACTACAAAATTGAAGATAGAGATTTTCCCTTAAAATTATATTTGTTCTCCATACTTAGTTCTTTCAATAAGGTCATGCATATTTTTTTGAAATTTTTAGTAGTTTTCGCGCAATATTGAGGGCAATTTGTGCAATTTTTAAAAATTACAAGAACAGGATTTTCTCAAAATCGACTTCAACTTTTTTCCTTAAACTTTTGGAAAGGATAGTACCTAATGTACTCTGAGATGACATAAACGCCATATTGCTCTATTCCTTTGTTTTTTCAAAACTTACAAAAATGTAATTCTTTGACTAGCCTTTCATTTAGTAAATATTTTCTTTAACGGCGATTTGTTCATATTAGGGAACTTTTGCCACCTCGAACGTTAAGTACTATCGATCTTTTGCGCATGCGCAGATGCACCAAAGTGATGCGAAACTTGCACTGCGAATGAGCAGAAGATCGATAGTACGTAACGTTCGAGGGTGCAAAAAACTCCCTACTATAACATTTACGAGTACATGTGCTTTACATTATGTCTTAAAAGTTCCTCGACAACTCAGATGTTTTCTGTGAAAATGACCTGAAACTTCCGAATTTGCACAAATGTTCAAACGCCATTTTCTCAAATTGCTTCTTCAAACTTTTCGTACGAATGCTATTTGCATTCTTTAAGTTGACATAAAATTAATTTGGCTGTATTTTTTGATTTTTCAAAAAATAAATAAATGTATCTGTGAGTTAGAAGTGCTTTAAATGTCACCAAATGAAGTTGTTCGAAAACTCGAAAGATTCTTGTGGAAAATTCCGAAGCTTCTATTTTCGCATTTACAGTAACGCTTAAACGCCATTTTCTTAAGAGCGGCTCCAAATTTATCAATGAAAATTCCTATATAGGACGAAGATTTACTCTTCTTTAATATCCTAAAAGTAATATTTCGTATCTACCATTAAGAAGCTGAAAAATGAGAAAAGTTCAAAAAATGTATTTTGGGCGGCGATAGATGTTAGCAAGATGTCAGAAGATGGGGAAAGATGGTAAAACTGCTGCCCAGACCAAAGATATTAGATTACTATGAGAAAGTATGTGCAATTTGTCCTAAAGTACGAAAACGTTTTAAAAATTCGATTCGGTTATTTTACTGGAAAAGGATTAACCAGGTGAATTCTATCAAGGTGACAAATGCCGTTTTGAAATGATAAATCGAATCGTAGGATAAAAGAGCTCTTGCGTTATCTCCGCTTGTTTTTTTCCGGTAGTGAAATGGTAATGGAAGATCTTAGAAGTACAATATATCTAAAATACGATGTGAGGAGATGGAATATGGGTGATATTTACGCAATTAGTTCGATTTTTTCTTTTTGAAATCAGCACCAAAGCGGGATCGGTGTTTTGAGCGTACCTCAGACATTCTTATGATGGTATTCGAAGGAAGATGGAATATGTGAATAAGGTAATAGTTTTATACTACTATTAAAGATGATACGAGACCGTTTACCTCTATTACAGCATCACTAGTTTCATATGTGGGGAAAAAAGTATCTTGAGATGCGAAGTGACGGAAGCATCAACGAAGTGACGGGGTGTCTGGCTTGCTGCCCCCGAAAGTTCAGCTTTCTTGCCCGTCGCCGCGCCGCGGCGGCCGCCGCCCGGCTCGCCCGTGCCGGCTTGACCGCGCCGCCGGCCAACAATGAATGCCGGGATGTCCCGGCGGCGTGGAAGGGGGAGGGGGAGTGGGGTGAGGTGTTTTTCGAAATTTCACTTACCGTCGCTCCTATTTATCCGATTTGCATGTTTGACACGGCGTTGGATTCTGGAAGCGTGTCGCCATCGCGCTATAAGCCCACATTTTTGAAATTGTTTCCCGGAAGTCGAAAAAATTTTAAAATCGAGTTTCTGCTAGTTTTTTTGGAAAAAGGCTTCGTAGCGTAAATTCTATTATAAACAGGAGTCAAATGCCGTTTACAGATCGAAAATCGGACCATTTGTTCAGACGTTTATCGGTAAAGTAAATTCCTGCTGATGGTGCTGCGATCTTTGAATTTTCCTACAAGTTTTTTTCGGTACATTTAGCCTTAATGTTC
>JAHLJT010004567.1:159986565-160009413 GCA_031308135.1 Acheta domesticus
AAATTATGAGTTCCTGTTTATATTAATTTTTTTTCATCGTTCAATTGCATTCAAAAGTGAGTTATTAGTATTTACTTCCTATTGGTTTTTATAAATTTAGTTGTATTCTTTTTAAAAGTATGTTTTTCTGTTATAGATATTACGCTGTTTCAACAAATTTTTTCTTCGCTTTTCTTCAATTTCCTTCATTATTTATCTTTCATTCTATTTAATAGTGAGTTATTAATATTATTTGATATTGGTTTTATTTTATATTGTATTATTTTTAAAAATACTTTTTTTTGTTTCAGGTTCTTAAAATTCTACGTTTACATTATACTATTATTGTTGTTGTTTTTATATTTTTGTTTCATAACTTAAAATAAATGTATAAAAATTCCAACAAATAGGTGAGTTATACTTTTCCCATTTATATTGTGTGGCTTATAGAGCAATGTAATAAGTAGCATTTGCTTAACTAAATAGACGAGTGGCATAAGTAACACAAAATGAGTGGCTTAAGTAGTAAAGAATGTTCAAGTAGCGCGCGCTTCTTAAATAGAATGTGTTTTCAAAGACATTTATTACGTTACCATGTTCAATGCGAATAGTAAACAAGGATTCGGTTCACTGAGTCGATTCCTCCCTAGTGAACCGGATCAGTGAACCAAAGGAACCGTGCCACCCTAAACCCTGGTCTTACCGATAGTCTGCAAAAGGCTATTTCTGAAAGCTTGCAAGAATATGAAGCAAGAACAACATTTTCTTCTTTTATTGAATTTGAAGAATGTTTGGAAAGAGAAGACATTGATGAGTGTTGGACAGTGATAAAAAAAAGTGACAGTGTTCTGTTTGCTCAAATCGACACAACAACTGTGCCAGTTATTGTGACATCAGTAGTCATAAACAGTGAACTGCAGATGTCTGTTTTTCACAGGCATGAAGAAATTAAATCCTTGAAAACACAAGTTTTCCCTAAGAAAGTTGACAATATAAATGATATTGTTAACATTTTAGAAGTGTTGCAAAATTTTCCATCATCCAACATTCATTCTTTGCATGATAAAATTATGCATGTAGTTGAAAAATTGATTTCACTGAAAGAAGAACTAGAAGGAAAAGAGAAGGTTGTTGAATTCCTGTGTGAACTACTCAAACTTTTGTGTACTGAAAGTGAAAGACTGAGATATTCTGCAGATTTCATTGTGTTTTGCACAATATTGTTTTCTATTTCCCCACATAGCTATAAATTTCTAAGAATTCTTCATATTTTGTTATGCCCCATCCACGCACAATTGCAGAAAGTATTTTCTAAATACAACACTAATATCCTACAAGAGCAATCTGAGGATAATTTCTTGTTGTATGTGAAAGAAAAATATTCTTCAATTGAACAAAAAGATGTAATTGTGTCTTTGATGATGGATGAAATTCATCTCAAGTCCTATTTAGATTACAAAGGGGGTAATATTATAGAAGCTGCTTACAATAGTGAAAATGCTGCAACATCTGCACATGTTTTTATGATTCAAAGTTTGTTGTCGCCCCTTAAGGAAGTAGTTCACATTTTTCCTACAAAAAAATTAAGGCTGATGAACTATTTGTTAATCTTAAAAGAATATTAATAGAACTCCACAAGGTGGGGTTTAAAGTTATCTGTGTGGTGAGTGACAACAATGCCATTAACAGCAAATGTATGGCTTATTTCAGCTCACCCCCACAGAAGAGCATTGTGTACCCCCATCCAGCTGAAGCATCTTCACCTCTATTCTTTTTGATTGACAGTGTTCATTTATTTAAAGTGTGCCGCAATAATTGGATCAATCAGAAAGATCCAAATCAGTCCTTCATTTATCCTCAGTTTGATGGTTCTGAAAATTCCCCAATGTGTATTGCTTCCTTCAAAACTCTGAAACAACTTCACAGTTTGGAAAGGCAAAACATCCATAAAATTTTCATATGGTTTATGTTTAAAATCTCTCTTTCCATCCAATATTGAAAGGCAAAATGTGAAATACGTAACAAGTGTTTTTAATCCACATGTGGATTGAAAGCTTTAATGCATTTGGGTGAGAAACATAATCTGTATGCTTACCAAACCACATGCAGATTTTATTGACATTATTTGCAAATGGTGGAAAGTTGTCAATGTGAAAACTTTTGGGAAGCATGTGAGGTATAACGACAATCTACAAAAACCTTTGACAGCCTAATGAGTTTGAAGAAAACTTTATGTTTTTAAATAAGTTTCTCACATGGCTAGATGCGTGGGAAAAGAAAAGTTTAAAAACTAATTGTTTTTCAAGAGAAAACCTTTGGGCTATAAGACAGACCACCCATGCTTTGATTGAAATGACCAAATATTGTACTAAGGAACTTGGTTTCCAATATTTTTTGCCAGGGAAAATACAAACGGATTCCCTTGAGGCTCGATTTGGAAAATACACGTCTTATGCAGGATCTCAGTATTTGATATCTTTAAGACAGGTGTTTGAAGTGGAGGCAAAGATTCGCATGCAGAACTCTCTCCCATTAAATTCTCATATGTTTGGGAGAATAGAAGTAAATGTATGTGAAGTTGATGTAAGTGTATGCGGGACATCGACTCCATCACCTGTTTCTACAGAGGAGTTTAGTATTGAAATACTGCAGGAAGACTTTACAAATTGTGAGGAACTCCTTCCTGTTCTCACTTATTTCAGTGGGTATTGTGTGCGGGCAACAATGAAGAAATTAAAGTGTGAATGTTCTTCTCAGTTGATTCTCAATAAAGAATTGGTTCAAGAAAACAGCCATCATTCTTTAATAAGGAACATGGATAGAGGGGGTTTGTTGTTTCCCCACATGGATTTTGTAAATGTTGCTGTATACAATAACATTGTTGTTAATAAATTGATTCACAGGTCTAAGGAAAATCAATTTTTGAAGCACTCTAATCAAAGAGAGTTGGTTCTGGCTTTGACATGTGCTGAAATTCAGAGTGCCAATTTCTTTTTGAAAGATTTTGCATGCAAAGCAGGCCATGAAAGAGAAGGTGTTCTGAAGATTTTTTAAGTGTGTCCACTAATACTTTGCTCAATGACTATGTGAAAAACAGAAATGATAAACTGTCAGAGAGAAACAAAAGAAAGTTGTTAACAGTGCTTTAAAATTGTTTATTTTAATAGTTATAACTGTTTCTGGTGGTTTGTAGATAAAATGTGTGTAGTTTTATTCTTATATAATTTCTTTCTTTTAATTTTATGTTCTTGTTGAAATGAATTTCTAGTGTTTGTGTGTATGTATGTAGTACATAGTGTGTGTTTGTATAATATTTAGATATATTAATTTCCTCGAAATCTAATGAATTTAACCGCACATTGTGTGGTTGTGTTTTGTTCTCATCAGACTTAAGGTTTCAAATGATGTATTAAATGTATTACAAAGACATGTATTTGTGTTGAGGACTAAAAAATAAGGTGAACTATAATATTGTTGCTTTATTTTGTTCAATATAACAATCTTGGAATTACGAAGAAGTAGATAAATAACAAGGGGAGCTAGATGAAGGGAAACATTTGATTTAATAGAAAAACATCTCATAAATATTGTAAACTGTTTACTTTAATGAGTTCAGATTGACTTAATTTTATTTTAATATTTCTGTTACTTTGTGGAAATATTTTTAAGTATGAAATCAATTTTGTGATTGTAATTAACAATTTTTTCAATTAATACTTCCTGTTTGGATGGTTAATTTTTTTTTGCATGATCGTAAACTTGGAATTGAAATTTTTTCAGTTAGTCCTAAATAGGTCAAAGACAATTATGACTTTAAAGGCAACTAGTTCTATTTTTCCAATTTTATCTCTTGTGTTGTTAATTAAAAGCTTTTTGTTGGAAGCTATATTGTATATTTAATTTCATATTGACAGTACAGTATTTACTCAATTTATTTGTAATGCCAGGAATATATGATAATGTTACAGTAGGAAAATTATTTTTATTATTTTATTTACAGTAATTCTTAGTTCAATAAATTTTCTGTATATCAAATCAAACACTCAATCTCATCAAAAAGTTGCTAAATGAACCTTTTGTTGGTGTACAATTAACTTAGTGATAAAATATATCAAGTTTAAATGTTATATAATTTAAATAGAAGAAGAATGTAATTCAAAATTCAAAATGTTTACTTTTTGCCGATGATTTGAAAAATTATAAATCAATTGAAAATGAAAATGATTCAAATTGCAAACTGATATTAATAACGTCTACAGATGGAGCGTAGAGAATGATTTGTACTTTAATATTAAAAAATGTTGTTTCATTACTTATACACGAAATAAAGCATATCTAAGAACAAGTTACTCAATGAATAATGAATCATTAGAACGTGTATATTTTGTAAAAGACTTAGGTGTTACTATTCAACATAATTTGACTTACCTTAAACACATATTCAATATAACTAATTATGCATTAAAAAATCTTGGCTTTATTATTCGAAATTCCAAAAATTTCAATAACACCTCAAGTTTAATACTCCTCTTTAATTGTCTTGTGCGCGCCAGATTGGAATACGCTTCAGTTATTTGGTCTCCTCATTGCATATCACTAAGTAACCAAATTGAAAAAATTCAAAAACGATTCTCGAGGTATTTATACTACAAAAAGTTCAATCAATCTGCTTATGAAGTTGCTTATACTAATTTAGTTAAAGAATTCAATCTAACTACTCTTGCCAATAGAAGAGTCTTTGCTGAACAATTGTTCTTATTTAAAATAGTTCATGGTCTATCAGATAGCAGTGAATTGCTGTCACAATTGTCATTTAATGCACTGAGTATCAAATTTAAGAGGACGAGAATTATTATATTTCAATAAACCAAATACAACATCTCACAAATATTCACCACTCTTGAGAATGTCTTCAAAATTCAATGAATTCAGTAGAGTGTTGTGGATTTAGACTATAGTTTTTCTTTGCTAAAATATGAAAAGAATTTAAATAAAATATTGAATGATCACTGAATGTGCATTTATTGTGTTAAGTATTGCTCGCTATTATGTTATTCTGTAGATGCGTTTTCCATTTTTGTATTATTGTCATTTTTTTATACTCATTTCTGTTCCTTTTTTGTAATGGCTGTTTTGAAGATATGTTTCCATTTTTGTTTATCTTATTGATGTGTTATGTTTTATCAATTTTGCAAAAAGATGTATTCTTGTAATTGGACTTCTGTAATTTAGTTGTGTTATTTCATTTGAAATTTTTTTTATTATTGTGTATGTTTTTGTATATTTTTCCTAGTAATGCCTACTGTAATTGGGGCTTTGCCCTGTTGTGGGTAATTAAATAAATAAATAAATTATGTCTAGAAGTAATCAGCATTTCTAATTTGGGAAGTTATTTAATTCTTGGATTTTATTTAAATAGATATCTATGGCTTGTAAATGGGGAATGGGTGGAAACATGGACAATATGCCAAGAGATGTAAGAATGTAGACGTTTGAGATGTTAATTTCTTCAGTATCATTAACAAATTCAAAACTTTTTATAAATTTTTAATATTTCTATTTAAGAACATGTTTCATAATAAAATTTAAATATTTACAAGAAGCATTCAAAGGTGTACCTATATTTATTTATATTCCAATTCCCCATGTACTCCGGCAAATTACGTAGCAATTAATGAAGTTAAAACGTATACTCAATATCTACTAAATAGTATTAGTAGGTATTGTTATATGTCGATTTTTTTTTTGTCGCACGGGGGTGTGTCAATAAAATGGAATAGTTCACGGTACTTAGCGTCGTTCTCAGTTGTGCCACTATGAGTCGCATGATCGCGACTATCGTGCAGTGCTGGCGATCATGCGACTTCTGGCGGCACAACCGAGAACGACACGAAATATCGTGAGATATTCTATTTTATTGACACACCCCCGTGCGCCAAGAAAGAAAGAAAGAAAGAAAGAAGAACGAAGTATAATTAGATAACCCAGAATATTAAATTAGTATTTTCTCTTTTATTAGAAAATATTCTGAGCTATTGTCGAAGAATTAGCCGACTTGTAGGTATGTAACTATGGCATGTAAAGACACAGAGTCGCAGATAACCTACTATGCGTTGAGTGTAAACGTCGCTTGCCTTCTAGAGATGACGTCACGACACAGCGCCGAGGCCTGTGTGGAGAGGGTGCTGAACCAGATCACTTGAAAAGCAAGTGAAGGGGACAAAACTTCCAGCACCTTCTAGATTGTGGCGAGTAAGCAAATTACGTTTTCTTTTGTTACAAGCTGCAGCTCGGGCTGCAGCTTGTAACGGGACGGCTACTACCATAATTTATGTTGCTAGCACTCTCACCAGCAAGGTACCTGTAGGGAAAGATTTTCCTGGCGCACTGTATACATAAACGGTGTAGTAAAATACTTTTAGGGTGACACATCGCACATCCACCCGTCAACGAGTTGGCGACTTCCAAATTTTAGGCTATGAGCAGTAAAAGGTTTTGAAGTGAAACTCCTTTTCTCTCGGTAGAGTAAGTCGACACATTGAGCATAATAAATATATTAAATAAAGTAAATATATTTTCTTGGACGAAACAGATACAGGACGAGAAACGTTAAGAAACTTTATTATCTCTATTGGCATCACCTATACAATAATTAAAACTGCATCGGCCACGAGCGTTAGAAACGCCAACATCGCGGATTTATTTCATATAACGGGCGTTACTCATAATGCCGCAAATTTTAACTGAATGTTAAGGAAAATGTCTTGAAAGAAATAAACAACATTTTACCCTTCTTCACATTGCCTATTTCTGTATTTTCGAAGTTTCATGCACGTGGCGGTGACGCTCTCTCTTCTTTAAATTTTTTCCTACGCGGTTCAGCTACATTGAGCGAGCAAGTGTTTTTTTACGCGTTGAGGCGCGATCGTCAGTTGTCAATTGTCACCGGAAGGGGCCGGGGGTTGCCGCGCGAGGCGAAATGGCGGCGGCGGCGGCGGCGGCGGCGGCGGCGGCGGCGGCGGCGGCGGCGGGGCTGACGCTGGCGCTATCTGTGGCGGCCGTTCTGATTTATGTCCCGGTCACCGCGGCCGCTCATAACGATGCCTATCTGCGGGAGCTCCGACCTGTCTTCCACAGTGCTGCCGCGCGTGGTAGGGAAGTGAACTAGGACGTCATACATCCAGAGCAACAATGTGCAGCATATACATGAGAGAAACGGGGGAGGTCCTTTAAACTTCTAACGTGACATTTGTTTGGTTTATTTTTCGTGAACAATTATTTAACTCTTCAGCGATCATATGTGGTATTGCAGGAAATGAAGTCAACCTCGTTTGTCACATAATTCTGATGAAATAAGTATTCTTCGGCGCGTTGAAATACTTTCCGAATATTAACAATATTTATATCATTGCACTTCATTTTTAAAGAACTTTAGAATGATGTAAAAAATATATACTTCCATTAAAAAAACAAAGTTGTGTCAATATCTCTACAATATTGTACTTACGGTACAAACAAGAAAACCAATATGATATTTTCCCCATCATATGCAACAATCTGGTGCAAATAACACCTTGATACCTCAAACCTCTTTCAAGATATTGGCCAACTTAGGTGGTCAACCCTGTATATGTAAGTATTGCACCAGAAATGATAAATCAGAATTTCAGATTCCGATTATAATTCCATACAATGCATGATTCATCCCATTTTTTTATTTTCATACGTTACAGAAAACGGGTGAGCAGTCTCTGTGTGCCAAGGCTGTCAGAGTACTCAGAGCAGAAAAGTAACAGTCACCTTCATCCTCAGTCAAAGACTGCGGCGATCTAGAAGCATTTTCCTTCCAGTGAGATGTAATTTCACATAGTTCAAATCACTCTTGAAACAATCTAGTGACTTATGAAATAATCAAAAAAGATTGATGAACGAAAAACAATTTGATTTATTTTCCGCGTGGGACTGTAAAATGTTAGAGTGAAAATACGAACAGGTATTATTTCCAGTGACAAAAGTGAACTCATATGATAATTTAAATTGTTATTAACCGCTGCTCAAAGTATTCAATTTCATTGGTTCTGTTTCCTAGCTAACCCGCAATTCTGTTATCTCAATTCACTGAGATCACAAAAAAAATTAATAATTTAACGCGTAAATTGACAGTTCAATACATTTTTTACAAGAATTTCAATAATTTTAGACAATCTTTAACTTGAAATGTATTATTTTCTGAAGATGATACCCCTGTCGAAACACAATCGAACTAAAAAATTGAAACTTCTTCTGTAGATTTTTTCTTCTATTGTTTGTACAAGCTGAAGACATTGTAGAATAAACTTGAAATGCCAAGGAAAATTCAGCCGTTAGACTCCTACCCTTGCAAGAAGAAAAGAACATTTCGTGAAGCACCGTCCTCTTTGAGGCCTCCGTCAATGACACGACTTAGCGGCTTCCCTCTTTGGAAAAGCGAAATCTGGAGGGCGCTCGGCTCGAATCACTGTTAAGCCGTCTCCGCGCCACGCCCGGTGAAGAGAAATGGCGTCTTGGCGCGCGCCCAGAAATAGTTTAAAACAATATCAACGAAAAAGGCTGAGCTGTTAATGCATGTTCCGTCCGCTGATTAATGATGCGATGGACTAATTAATCTTTTATTTATGCCCGCCGCAAACGCAATGGCCCCAGCGGTTCGTCCAAGTGGGCAGGGCTGTCGTCCTGAAGAGAAAGCCCAAGTTTACATAATACATTATTTCGCCATTGAGCTATAAGACGGCGCAGCTTGAGGTGCCCTTTGCCCTTCGCAGATCGTGTACTCAGGGCAAACAGTCGGCACCATCCTCAGCCACAGCTCCGTCGCCGGCGTTGTTGATTCAGCTTTGCTAATAGAATCTTGCTCGTGAGTATGAGGGTAGCGGGGGTGGGGGGGCATTGAAGCGGAGGTCAAAGCGGGTTAGAGGTGTGAGTTATAAGGGCGGTGATGGAGACGGGGAAGAAGAGGGGATAGAGTCGGAGATGACGATGAGGATGACGATGGGGATGACGACGGGGATGATGACAAGGATGACGACGAGGATGAAGAAAGGGATGACGACGGGGATGACAATGAGTTTGGAGACGGGTACGGAGGTAGGCTTGAAGGTGGTGGTGGAGATTAGGCTTCAGAAGATATCGAGGAGGGGATTTAGGCAGGAATGGAAGCGGAAGGAGTTTGGAGACGGGGCGAATGCGCCAGAGCAGATGTGGAGATGGAAGATGGATTGGCGGGAACGGTGTGGGATAGCGATGGAGGTGGGATGCGGGGCCTCGCAAAGACGGATAAATTTGTGCGGTGTGAGAAGCCGTACTGTTGTGCTGGCTTGGAATCTCATCTGAGAAAGGGAGAGGAATACTACTCTCGTCCCCTATAGTCCAAATGTAGGAGAACAGTAAAGAGATATATTGTTTTTTGTTGTTCATATTTTGTTACTTGTACGGATGGCAATATTGTTTTTCACTTTTTTTCAAGAAAGAAAACTACGTGTGTGTGAGTGGGTTATACAGTTTTCCGAATGTATCAAAACCTACTTACGCATGTGAATTTGAAGAGCATTAAAAATTCAATTTTAAAACACTAGAAGTTTAATTTTCGTATGATACTAGTTGCGGTGGTGTGCGGCAAGTCAAATAGCGCGCCTAACCGCCAGCACACGGCGGCAACTTGTAGAGCAGCGGACCGTGATAAGACCGGGCAAACGAAGAGAAGGCAGCAGGTCAGCGAAGTCCAGAGTGGAAGCGAGACTACGCCGCCGGGACGAATAAAAGCGGACCCCGCCGCCGAGTTGGCAGACAGTTTTCTAGTGGAGTTCCTGGTGTGAGATAGTGTGATCTGCGGCATAGTGATATTTTGGACCCGGCAATAGTGAATTGGACTTTTGGACGGATTACTAATGATACGGCTTGATTTTGGGTACATCTTCTGGAAAACGGTAACCTGGCTTATGTTTATGGACTAATTCTTTGGTTACCGGATTTGTTAACTTGCACTGATATTTAATTTATTAAATAAAAACTGTGTTGCCAAATTTCTGTGTTTTCATAGACATAACAATACTACTTTTACTTTTCAAACAAGAATATAACTAGTGATGCTACAAAGGATGCATTTTCTCTGCCAAGTAAAGGATACGTTTCACAGATCTGTTCAAATTATTACACTCACAGCAAAACCAATGAGTTCTTATTTTGTGATCTAATATGAATCTCCTTGATAACTGACAATTTTTAACCATTAACCCGTAATCCATTTTCTAATACGAGAAGTAGAGCATTTCTAAAGCAGATGTGACACTTGCTATACAATAGAGAGCAGTAATATCACAATTTTCGGCAAACGGCAACTGAGTTCTATAAATGTATGTGTTGTTTTATTTATGGTAGTAATACATATTGGGTCGTTTTAATATTGTTTTGACGTAGAACATTCACCGACTTTGTATGTTGTGGTTGATAATTTTAATAATATGTTAGCGTGCGGTCTTCATGTAATTACGCAGTTTTAAAGGGTATTACGTGAACAGTGCCTTGAAACGATGTATATGATGAAACTCATCAGGAAAAGGTTTACGTAAAGTCATGTTGCCAATTGAATCCCAATATGTCAAAGATACCTCAGTAGAATTAGTATTTCAATTAGTGAAACAAAAGGAAACGTATCAACAAACTATAAGTGAAAAATGTAGTATACGACTTCAGCTTGCTCGTCGATGCATCAGAAAACTTAAAAATTTAACTTTAAAGAACAAAAAACTACTTCTAAAGAATTATGTTACCAGATGCTTCAGAACAGAGCTCATGTTCCTCAGCAAACAAGATTCGTTTCAAATTCGCAGAGCCATTGGTGCGGATATATTAAATAGTTGGGAATCATTATTTTCTTCGGTCGAACGCAAACTCGCACGGACAGCATAACTTTTGTGAAAAACATTCATGGCGTCATAAGAAAACTATTATTGAAAAGCCGATTTCTTCAAGAAAATATATATTCAGAAATTCAATTGCAGGAGTAGGTGCAAACATTTACATTACCATTACTGCATTACCTATAACATGGGACAAATATTCCACCCAAATGCAAGGAATTTGTGGGAGCTTGGAGGAACTGGCAGGGTATGAGTTAGGATTCATAAACCATAATCTACAAAATTGGAACTTCAATTAAATTTTGTTTGGAAGCTCTGTTCTTCTGGGATACCGTACACTTAAAGCATTGATAGAATGAGATGATTTCAAAATGTATGTAAATTTGAATTGATTATTGACATTCTTTGGACTTCAATCTCAATGATTAGAAATATCAGAAGGTTCACGTAGCCACAGTAAAAGCCCTATGCTATAGCCCACAGTTCAGGGTTGCGGCTGTTGTAAGTTAAAAAGCTGAACTTTCAATGTTAAAACAAGGATTTAACTTCGGAGTGTTCTCACGGATTCAATCCCTTGTATTAACAACGTATTCAATCCCTTGTAATAATCTTCTTCGTGGCCCAATCACAAATTTTATTCGTGTAACTTCATCGATTGGTATTCAACAATTTCGTATTTACTAGCTACATTTTAAAAAAATGTTAATAACTTTTAGAGTGTTCCGTTGTCAATAATGTAAAATGCGGTCCACATTTCCCGATGTTACACCGTATTTTACAAGAAACAAAACCTCCTATCAGTTCCTGAGAGTATTACCGTTGTCTCTACAGAGACCCTGACCAGGTGGTTTTGAGTGGTTTCAAGTTGTTTCAAGTTTCGAGCCTCTTCTGTGGCAGATTTTCAAAACCAGCTATACAGCTAGATCTAAGGTCCGATTAAATTAAGAAGGTGATTGACAGTTCTGTATGACGTCAGGACGCCTCTCCCGTTTCCATGGCAGCTGCCAACCAGAGAGACAAAACGTGACGTGTCAGGTCGCTCAGTTGCCACTGCCGAACACGGGGAACATTTGAGCATCGCACAGTGACTTCCCTGCCGCCGCGCCGCCCGCGTTTCTGCCTGTGCTGCGCGCGCAATGTGTACTGTGTTGTGATGAGTTGCGTTGAGGTTAGGCTTTTTGTCGTATTTTTTACACTTTTACACGTATTTTTGAAGTGTTTGTTTTCGTGTCCCGGTAACACGTGCTCAGTGGTTTGCGACCTGGCAACGTCGCTCCCCTCCACTCACAAGTGTCAATCACCTTCTTAATTTAATCGGACCTTAATTTATTTTAACCACATCCTTCTAGAATACTATGGAAGAATTATTAATGTCACTCTGTGAACTTCTATAATACCTTTTGACATAAAATGAATCGTTATGACTTGATTCATCAGATTTATGATAACAATACTAATTTTGTAATAACCATTTTATGTTTACAAAAGTATTTTTATCAATATATTTTCATGTAACTTTTTATGTTCAAGCTGGGACAATCCAGGCAGATGTCATATAATTAAACTTTTTTTTTATTATGAACTTGCCACGCTAAGATAGTTGATCAATTTTCAGCATTACACTATACTCCGTTCGCCACTTTACTTACGTTTATAAAAATAGTCAATAACAAGTTACAGCCGCAGCAGCAGAAACAGCTGGGTAATACGAAACGCATCTACTCGCAGCTGAAGTAACCACCTGGTCGTGCGTAGCATACAGTTTGGAGGTAGCTTAAGGCCTTGAGCAGGAGGACTCGGGATCTTTAAACGTCTGGTGCAGGCAATACCATCAATGGCGTCATTTTTAAACACGGCTTTCTCCGCGAGTCAAGCAATATCGTCGCGTCTCTCGGAGCTCTCGCCGGAGGCTGCGTCGAGAATCCTCGTCCGCAGCGAATCGATCGGAGGCTTACCGGACGCGCGGGGCTGATCAGATCGCCTACGGCGCCTCCCGGGAAGATGGAAAGCGGGGCGACTCCGATTCATTGTGGACCCGGTCAAGCGGCAGAGCGACTCCTGTTACCAAGAAACACGCCGTTCTGCTTTTTTCTCTGTGCTCCCAAACTCCGACGTCCGCTTTTCACGTTTTGTTTCGATCGTGCTACCGAAGAAGTCGGTATGGGCAGATAATTGTAAAAATGTGTGTTCATGAGTATAGAACACAAAGTAACAAAGGTACAATCCACTGAATTTTCGAACCTTATGCCACTGAATGGAATTTATTCACATTCGTTTTTAGCCAGTGTACTAAGGACAGATCACTCTTATATTGTAGGAGATTATAAAGTGCTCATAAACGGAACAGGATCGTGTAGATTTCTACAAATTGAATAATCAAGTTTTGTAAGTTTCAGAGGAACGTGTTTTCATCATCAGGCTTAAAAACAAGACAAGCATGCAATGAATAGAGTCTTAATACGTTTGCATGTAATATGCATGTTTTGCACGTAATATGATCGCAGATGTTAGTTCGCTACTAACCTATCATCACATGGAGAGTGCCGATTGCTCACATCATGACTCCTTGGAATGACATAGTGCTTTTGCACAATTGTACATATCATACATGTCATATGTACTAGTTTTTCTTGTTTTAACATTTTGTTTTGACTGTGCTTTTTATTGATAAGCTACATATTTCTTATATTGAGTATTCTTGTGTTCCTCTTGTATAATTAATGTAAATTGTTTTAATTTTAAAAGATATATATTTCTTCACATGTTAAGCTTCTTTTCTTCTCGTATGCTTGTAAATCTTTATTTTTTAGCATGATAAAGAGGAAAAAATGTTCCCTTGGAACTGTTGCAATTCCTGATTATTAAATTGGTACAAATCTACACGATCTTGTTCTATTTCTGAACACCAGATTACCGCCTACAGAATGACAAAAGTTTGTCGTTAATACATTAGCGACAAAACGAGTGCGCATATATTATAAAAGTGACAGACACATATGACACCAAATATAAAAGGGATTTACCTTCTTCTAGACCAACAACGTTGTTCGGGGCTACTATACACTTAATGTTCATGAGTGGACTGTATGAGTGGACTGTAGTGATGAAGTACAGTAGTCCCAAAACCCTTTGATAGCTCTTGGGATTGGCGCAGGAGTGCAGGATGCATACACGAGCAAATTTCCAGCACAAACAATATTTAATAAGTAAATGCACAGTATTAACACAGTAAATGCACAAGAAGCACAGTATTAACATGAAATTTTCCCTCGGTGCATTAATACACCTGTCCAAGCATAGTTATTGTAGTGACTCCGTGGACCGCCGTGGCTAACTTGTGCCGACCAGAAGCAGCCGCGAGTTACATAGTTCAACCACAATTGCGGACGCAAACCCACGCAAGAGCGACAGACACAATTAAAGCGTGCACTGCCACGATTAAACAATTTATGTGCGAGCCGTATGCAGCTCATTTGCACGATTATACATTCTTTACGCGCTACTGCGCGGAGCCCTGAACACACGCGACTATCTTGCACGGTGTCTTTTATGCGAACTACCGAAATCGGTTAAGCTGAATTCGGTTGGGGCAGAGACGTTACGAAAGGGCTCTCACGCGCGGCAGAGGTGGGGATGGCGATGGCCAATTACCATTTGCCATTTTATCTGCATTTGCAACTATCTGGCGGTTTTTGTCCGTTGCTCCTGCAACGGACCTAGCTGGGGGGGCGAGATGGCCAGGCGGACACATGCGAGCTGCCACGCCCGTCCGTTGGAGAATTCGCGGAACAGCGAATGTGAGGGCGATACGTGATTTCACCGGCTCAATGGCCGCGCTCTGCCGATTACGCAATTCAACTGTTCTGCCTTGCTTGTGAAATAAACGTATTTATTTCTGCTTTGCTGTGGGCCCGAACAAACGTAGCAATTCATTATTCGTAATATGACCGAAGTATTCTTTTCCCCCCTCTTTTACTCTTTCTCCACCATTTATAATATTGAAATAATAATAATATTTGTGGGAGAAAAGCGGTCAATAGAAAAAAATATTTGAACGTGTTTGATAGGCCGTCTATACAGACTCTCGGCGCGTAATATTTAGGTACGTATTTGTTTTTGTCGGGGTCGGGATTTCTCCTTACTATGACTAATAATAAAAACTTCCGCCATTTGCTGTTTATTATTATTATTATTATTATTATTATCATTATTACACACAAAACATACATTGTTATTACTCACAAAAATATACAACTATCCTAATTATGAAAAATAATGTGAATCCTTATTTCAAATATTAAATTAATTCTAAATTTCAAACACAACTTGATCTTCGTAAATTTGTTAATTTTAAAAAATTCCCTATCGTTTACTTCCCTATAATAGTCAAACACCACACTTGACCGTCGTTCCTCCAAGCCGTGAAGCCGTTCCAACTCATATTTTCAATTATTCCACACCAAAAAATGTTCGTGTTTAGACACGCACTCCTACACTTCCCATCAATGCTTCCAAAATTCCCGGAGAGTTCTCCAAACAGTTGTTGCTGTTCAATTGCAATTCCATTTGCATTTTCTCGACATCACTACGTGATCAACATCTTACGTCGTACCGTCAGCACGCCTAAAAGCCATCTTTCTCGTTTATTTTTCGCGCGCGTCATGTCTCAACTTCATGCGCGAACTATACCCAAAAAAGTTTCTTTTTAATTTTCCGTATACGTACGTATATACGGAGTACTGTACGTATTATAGGGAAAGTTAACTAATGCTGCGCGAAAAAATGGCGAATGTTTGGCAAAAAAAATTCGTTGTCGTGCCCTGATAAGGAAAAAGTGGATAAATCCAGTTGCTAAATTAAGAATAAAAAATCCCCTAACACGTGATGTAGCCAGAATCCCTGTTTTGTAAGTCCTTGATATCGAAAAAACAATTGAAAGCAAAACCCCCGTCTGTCGGTCTGTCCGTCCGTCCATCTGTGAACACTACTAGCGCCTAAACCATCCGGACGATTTTTTTTTCAAATTGAAGAAACCCCTGTCGATCTGGCTCGAGTCGTAAAGTACCCCCAAATTTTACAGAACCTTTTTCAAAATCTCAAAGCTTTGACTAGAACCAGATCGACATCCATTTCCATTTTGGCAGAAATCGTACGTACGGTTTAGGTGCTAGCAGTGTTCACAGACGGACGGACAGACAGACAGACAGACAGACAGACAGACAGACGTTTTCCTGTTAATTGGTTTTTCGGTATCAAGGACCTAGAAAACAGGCTTTCTGACTACACCACGTGTTAGGGGATTTTTTTTCTTAATTTAGCAACTGGTTTTATCCACTTTTTCGTTGTCACAGCCCGGCAATGATTTTTTTTCCGCCGAAAATTGGCCATTTTTTCGCGAAGCATTACATAACTTTCCCTATACTACGTATATCACTCTGTGTATACGTACGTATACGGGAAAGTAAAAATCCGCGCCTTAAAAAAATCACTGAAATACGGGAAATTAAAATAGAAATATTGATTAAAAAGTGACGAACAGAAATTCAATGTTTGATTAGTTACGAGCTTACACGAACTAAAAAGTATTTTAAAACAGAAATTATTTAGCAACTGTGGAAGCGAATGTTCACTGAGGGAATGAATTCATGCAATAAGTAATAAACGAAGATTAAATATTGAAGTAATCAATTATGAAACTTGAACTAAAAACAATTGTAAATAGTTAATTTTCGTTCACATAGATTTAAATAATTATTTGGTCTTAGGACGATATTTCAAGAACTGAATATTATTCTTATTTTCTGAGTTTGGTTATTTTTATTTTGTATGTTTTATATTTTTTGTAATGGCATTGCATTCCTTTTTCAGTATTTTTGATTGTGTTTTATACATTATTTCAATTCTATGTTTTTGTCATTGAAAGTTAGTGAGGCTAATTACAGGCTTTTTTTATTTTTGTCTCTTTAGAGAAATAATATTTCTCCTATTTGAAGGGGTACACTGCTACTAGACTATTTCTGTTATTTCTTAATTGAAAAATCATAACCGCAACCCTAGTCACAGACTAAAAATTCCTGTAGCTGTGTTTATTCTCGTGGCATCCAGTGTAAACCCGGATGCCACGTATTGAGTATTTTTATTTTACATGCTTGAGTTATCGAGACCAGAAAACAACACAAATCTCGAAATCCGAGAGGTGACAATACTATTTACCTTTACTACTAGAACACCTTCCAGAAACAGAAAGTACGCAACTTCCTGTACGAGCACGAGCGCAGATGAGAATCATTCGGGTCCATATTCCTAGCAATCGGAAATATGATATGTTTCATCTCTCTATACATTTCTAGTTGGGTGCAATAGTTGAAAATAAAAAAAATCCTTTTCCTACTTCGCATATAAAGAGCGGGACAATCTGATTGACTATTCGATCCAGATTAGATCCATGCGTACTTAATTAACTGTCCTTTTAACTCGAATAACATACATTTAGTTTTCAGAGATAAATATATTTTAATTGCAAAAATTAGAGATGTGATATTTTATCGATGTTATTCAGATAATGGCTGATAGAGGTAATTAGATCATAAATGTTTTTTAATATACTTAACCCGGGAAGCACAAGGCTGGGGTCACCTGTGACCCCAGAGTAACATTATCTTGTTTAAATATTGGCAGCCTTGAAAAGCGGGTCCGTGCGGTCATTGTATCTTTCATTCCAGTCTTTCTGCTTATGTCAAGACAGTCGACTTGTTAATATTTTTTTTACATCATTTTATAACAGGTAATATAATAAAGTAATATGTAATTGGGGTTATATTTGACCCCAACTTGTATTTAACGTCACAGATTTTTCTAACTTGTGAGTAAGCTTTTGCTGATGGTTTTCGTTTATTTTCTGTTAGAATGTCAACAAATCCAATTTTTCTGAATATGGAGGAAATAGCTCGGGAGTTGGAGCGTCCATTGATTGAAGAAACAGATTCAGAAGATGATGAAAATGAAGTGGTGAGTGAAGACGAAGATGATATTGTCTCTGATAATCGGGAGGCAGATGAATTTATTGCCGAAGAAAATTATGATGACGAAGATGAAGAGACAGTGAAAGATGGAGAATATGAGGTAGGAAAGGTGTTTTATGGAAAAAAAGGTTATGAATGGTATGCTAAGACATTCAAGAAACCAACCTCAAAACCCCTGCTAAAAACATTGTTCTGAAATTGCCAGGACCGACAATGGAGGCCCGAAATAAAACATCTCACACTGAATTATTCAGTATGCTCATAACTGAGAATATGCTTCAGACCATTGTTGAATATACTAATCAGCAAATTGAGATCGATAAGGCTAAATACAAATCAGAGCAATGGTATCTTCAACCAACTGATTTTGTTGAAATAAAAGCATTACTTGGCGTATTGTTGATGGCTGGAGCCCTCAAAGACGCCAAAGTACGAACAGTTGATATGTGGTCTGTTGTATTTGGAGCTCCATTTTTTTCGGTCAGTAATGAATAGAAACCGCTTCAGTTTTCTGATAAATAATCTGAGATTTGATGATAAAGCCACTCGTCTCGAAAGGCGTCAGACAGACAAATTTGCTCCTTTCCGAGACATCTGGAATATGTTTACAGATCGTTGCAGATCTCTGTACATCCCATCAGAATATGTGACTGTTGATGAGACTCTTTGGAGTTTTAGAGGCAAATGTCCTTTTAAAATGTATTTGCCGAATAAACCAGACAAGTATGGATTAAAGATTATAAGTATATGTGATGCCAAAACATTTTATTTTTATGGAGGTATACCTTATATAGGCAAAGAGTCTATTGCACGAAATGTTTCCATTCCTACGTATTACGTTCTCAAATTGACAGAACCTGTCCATGGTACCAATCGCAACGTGACTGTAGACAACTGGTTTGCCTCGTGTGAACTAGTTGATAAACTCGCGGAAAAAAAGCTTACAATGGTTGGTACCCTAAGGAAAAATAAACCTGAAATACCTTCAATTTTTTTGCAAACTAAAAAGCGACCAGCCCCATCCACAGAATTTCTGTATAGGAAAGAGAAAATGCTCGTTTCCTATGTACCAAGAAAAAATAGAAACGTTGTTTCTGCTCTCTTCATTTCACGATAAAGGTGAAATAGACGAAACCAGTAGTAAATCTAACATTGTTCTATTTTACAATGAGACCAAAGGTGGAGTGGATGTGTTTGATTTACTGTGCCACCTAAAAACCACAGCCAGAAAAACAAGACGGTGGCCATTGCGATACTTTTATGGCATGCTCGATGCAGCAGGCATAACAGCTTTGTACTTTACCGAAGCAATGGAGGTACTGACGATCGCAACAAATTTTTAAAATCCCTGGCATACTTTCTGGTCGAAGAAGAAATGAAAAAAGAGTTCAAAAGCAGTTTCTTCCACACCATTTAGTTTGATGATGAAACAGGTTATGAAGCATTATAAGACAGAAATACCCCAGACAACGCCTACTGAATCAAATTCCATTTCAAGGAAAAGGAAAAGATGCTACTTATGTCCAAGAGAGAAGGATCGGAAATGTGTAGGTTCTTGTTCAAAATGCCAAAGTTCCATTTGTGCCGAACATAAGTTAGCAATTTGTAAGAATTGCTTGGAAGATTGATTATTCTTTGCTCTATGCAGTTTTATGCCAAAGTTACTTGGCTGATGGACAGATTAGCTACATTCAAATTTTCTAATCTATATATTATATTTAAAACATTGTATCAAGCTTCGCATATTTTTCTTGCCGATGTCATTTTGTATGCCAAGAGCACCAATTATTCTATCTCACAGGTTTATGTGTAAGAAATAGTTATGTTAATTCCAAGTTACCCGATTTAATAGTTCTATAGTTTGTTCAATACTTTATTGTAATAAAAATGATAAATAAATGACCTTTCTTATTACTAAAATAAAGATTTCATCGTTCATTGTTAAATATTCAACGAGAAAAAGGAAGGAAATTTTAAAAGAGGTCGGGGTCACCAGAGACCCCACCTTGTAGTTAGCGCTCTTTGAAATGAGCCTTGTGAATCCAGGGTTAAAATAATAGTTTTGTTCTACTATTAGGAAACCGAAAAATTAATGAAATGTCAAAAAAATAGTTTGGGCAGCGATAAATGGCAGTTGTTAAGAGTCCGAATAGCTAGCCAAGACCAAGCGAAGCAGAAAACTAATACGGGAAAGTCGGTGCCATTCTGTAGCACCCCTAGTTTCTTCCTCCGCCTATCTCTTTCGATTATCGCACACTTTCCAATTTTCTGATTGGTCAACTTGCTATTGTATTTTACCCCTCCCACGTAATTTACTCACGTGTCCTTTAATTAATCACATTGCGATAATAAACTATCACACTAAAATTAGTAACACTCTGTATCTTATAATTCAAGGGTTAATCATTTATTAATCCCTTAACCCTGCATCTTTCTCTTATTTTAAGGGAAGTTTGTTGTTTTGTTGTAATTTATACTTAAAGGTAATTAAAATAACTTTACTAAAACTTTCGTTATTTTACAATATTTATCACGATTGTACCTGATATACGCTTCCCAAAATCTCATAAACTTGATTAAGTGGTCACCTTTAATAACGCCCATTTTTCCCGGAACCATTAGTCACCTCTTAAGACTGTATAAAAACACAATATGTGCGCGACATACGGGTTGATGATCTGCAGCGACAGTGCCATCAAGGTATGTCACGGTATGTTCACTAGCTGGATTTATGAGTCTGTTCGAAGACCGCTATTCTCAAGAGCTCTACTCAAGAGCTACCATACAAGCTCAACTCAAGAGAACGATAGAGGGGAGACAAATATGAACTTGCATTGCTGCAACTGGAACAAAATCCTTAGCCGTGTCTCAGAGGCCATATGTCCAATAATACCGTTATTGTAGTGAATGTAGTACCTGGAGGAAGGGCGCTGTTTCTCCCCTGCTGAATGGAGAGTCCATCTAAACGTCGGTTGATTGACAGTGATTCTGTGAGCGTCAACTGCTAAGGTCATTAGTTTCGGAAGTGTAGTGCATATTTTTAGAGGTGGTGGTGTTTTTCCCCCGCTGGATGGTGAGATCCGCCGATCTACTGTGGGCTAACAGAGATTTCCCCAACCAGATATCTCTCATCCGCGGGGCACTGCCCCAGCCGGCGCAACTCCCCGGTCGTCGGTCCCCGGTCGTCGGTCCCCGGTCGTCGGAGCAGTCGGACGTGCACTAGCGGAGCTCCTGGCTTAGACAATGGGTTGCTACCTGCAGGAGTATCGGGCTCGCATCGGGGCGTGGGCCGCGCGCTTTTCCTCGTGTGCAGCGCCGGCCCCTTCGGCATCGCTTCGCGGGGACGGGGCAGCTGCTGGAGCTGCAGCGTTGTGTGCGACCACGATAGCGGTACTACTGCTAATTGGAGGTGTCGAACCAAACCCAGGACCTGCAGACGAAGTAAATGCAATCCGTATCTTGTGCAGTGGCTGTAACAGTAACTTAAAATCCGGCAAGCAGTGTGAAACTCTGTGGGCTCTGGTATCATGCGAGTTGTGGAAAAATGGAGACATGGACAACGGAAAATGGTTTTGCAGTAAGTGCAAAGAAAACAGACTACGTCTACTGGAAGAAAAACTGGAAGCTGCTCTTCTTCAAATCCAGGAACTGCGGGAGTTAAACGCAGCTCTGGAGGAAAAACTTCGAGCTGTTTCAGTAGAGACGCCGCGCAGCCAATTGTAGAGGCGCCAGTGCGAGAAAACCCATTCTCGTTATTGCGACTCGATAGTAAGGCATGTAGGCAAGAACGACGACCACATGGATATTGTGTGCCTCCCGGGAATTCGAACCGAGCAGCTGCGGAGGTATGTGGAGAATAGGGACCTCGGAACGCCAGATACCGTAATTTTACATGTCGGTACAAACGATTTGAGGAGGAAAAATCTTGACTTTGTCATGGGGGATATGTGTGACCTCGTGATGAAAGCACAAGAGAAGTTTCCGAAAGCAAAAATATACATTAGTGGTATTCTCAGGCGTCGTGGCATTCCATGGAGACGGGTCGGTGTAGTGAACCGAATGTTCGAGTGGGTGGCGCAGACAAGGAATGTGTTTTTTGTGGACCCAAATTCGTGGTTGCAGGACGGCGATTTTGGTCGTGACGGCTTGCATCCTAAATCGCTCGGGGTCCACAAAGCTAGGCGGTCTGTTCTCGCGCGTAGGTGGACCGAAACTTCCCCGCGACAGGCTCGTGAGACAGCACGGCGGTGTCGGCAAGGGATGTCGAATCCCTTATTGATGGTCTGTGCGGGGATGTCGGCGACGGACGGCAACGCAGTGAGGGACGGCGACCGTAGTGGTGACATATGGTGACGCGGAGACGGCGGCGAGGGACGGCGACGCGGTGGCGGCGGCGAGGGACGGCGACGCGGTAACGGCGGCGAGGGACGGCGACGCAGCGGCAACGTGCAGTGATGCGGCGATGGCAGCGAGGGACGGCGGCGCGGTGACGGCGGCGAGGGACGGCGACGCAGCGGCAACGTGCAGTGATGCAGCGATGGCAGCGAGGGACGCGGCATTAGATTAATGAATTATGCAGAAGGTGAGTCTCTGGTTATTTTGCAGGTCAATTGCAGGAGTATTTACAATAAAACTGTTCAATTCTGGAACACGGTAGAATCTTATAATGTAGATGTCGTGATAGGTACGGAGTCATGGCTCAATGCGGAAATATTAAACGCTGAAATCTTCAGACAAAATTTTTTAACATTCAGACGTGATAGAGTAGATCGCATTGGTGGGGGAGTTTTTATATGTATAAAAGATAACTTTGAAGCAACAGAGGCAATGGGTGGACGACAAATTTGAAATCATAGTGTGTGTAGGAAATCCGAGATAAAAAATTCGATAATCAAGGGAAATAAGGCGCGTTATAGATCCGCAAAAGATGGGACATGAACCATGGCAAGACT
>JAHLJT010004567.1:160010413-160079112 GCA_031308135.1 Acheta domesticus
TTCAGAAATTCAATTGCAGGAGTAGGTGCAACATTTACATTACCATACTGCATTACCTATAACATGGGACACATATTCCACCCAAATGCAAGGAATTTGTGGGAGCTTGGAGGAACTGGCAGGGTATGAGTTAGGATTCATAACCATAATCTACAAAATTGGAACTTCAATTACATTTTGTTTGGAAGTTCTGTTCTTTCTGGGATACCCGTACACTTAAAGCATTTGATAGAATGAGATGATTTCAAAATGTATGTAAATTTTGAATTGATTATTGACATTCTTTGGACTTCAATCTCAATGATTAAAAATATCATAAGGTTCACGTAGCCACAGTAAAAGCCCTATGCTATAGCCCCAGTTCAGGGTTGCGGCTGTTGTAAGTTAAAAAGCTGAACTTTCAATGTTAAAACAAGGATTTAACTTCGAAGTGTTCTCACGGATTCAATCCCTTGTATTAACAACGTAATTCAATCCCTTGTAATAATCTTCTTCGTGGCCCAATCACAAATTTTATTCGTGTAACTTCATCGATTGGTATTCAACAATTTCGTATTTCTACTAGCTACAATTAAAAAAAATGTTAAAAACTTTTAGAGTGTTCCGTTGTCAATCATGTAACCGCGGGTCCAACAATTTCCCGATGTTACACCATATTTTAACCAGAAACAAAACGTCCCCCATCATTCCTTGAGAGTATTCACCGTTGGTCTCTACAAGACCCTGACAGGGGTGTTTTGAGTGGTTTCAATTGTTTCAAGTTTCCAGCCTCTTCTGTGGCAGATTTTCAAAACCAGCTATACAGCTAGATTTAATTATTTTAAACCACATCCTTCTAGAATACTATGGAATAATTATTAATGTCACTCTGTGAACTTCTATAATACCTTTTTGGCATAAAAATGAATGTTATGACTTGATTCATCAGATTTATGATAAACAATACTAATTTTGTAATAACCATTTTATGTTTACAAAAGTATTTTTATCAATATTTTCATGTAACTTTTTTATGTTCAAGCTGGACAATCCAGGCAGATGTCATATAATTAAACTTTTTTTTTATTATGAACTTGCCACGGTAAGATAGTTGATCAATTTTCAGCATTACACTATACTCCGTTCGCCACTTTACTTACGCTTATAAAAATAGTCAATAACAAGTTACAGCCGCAGCAGCAGAACAGCTGGGTTAATACGAAAACGCATCTACTCGCAGCTGAAATAATCACCTGGTAGTGCGTAGCATACAGGTTTGGAGGTAGCTTAAGGCCGTGAGCAGGAGGGCTCGGGATCTTTAAACGTCTGGTGCAGGGCAATACCATCAATTGCGTCATTTTAAACACGGCTTTCCTCCGCGATCAAGCAATATCGTCGCGTCTCTCGGAGCTCTCGCCGGATGCTGCGTCGAGAAGTCCTCGTCCGCAGCGAATCGATCGGGAGGCTTACCGGACGCGCGGGGCTGATCAGATCGCCTACGGCGCCTCCCGGGAAGATGGAAAGCGGTGGCGACTCCGATTCATTGTGGGACCCGGTCAAGCGGAAGAGCGACTCCTGTTACCAAGAAACACGCCTGTTTCTGCTTTTTTCCTCTGTGCTCCCAAACTCCGACGGTCCGCTTTTCACGTTTTGTTTCGATCGTGATACCGAAGAAGTCGTATGGGCAGATAATTGTAAAAATGTGTGGTTCATGAGTATAGAACACAAAGTAACAAAGGTACAATCCCCTGAATTTTCGAACCTTATGCCACTGAAATGGAATTTATTCACATTCGTTTTTAGCCAGTGTACTAGGACAGATCACTCTTATATTGTAGGAGATTATAAAGTGCTCATAAACGGAACAGGATCGTGTAGATTTCTACAAATTGAATAATCAAGTTTTGTAAGGTTTCAGAGGAACGTGTTTTCATCATCAGGCTTAAAAACAAGACAAGCAATGCAAATGAATAGAGTCTTAATACGTTTGCATGTAATATGCATGTTTTGCACGTAATATGATCGCAGATGTTTAGTTCGCTACTAATCTATCATCACATGGAGAGTGCCGATTGCTCACATCATGACTCCTTGGAATGACATAGTGCTTTTGCACAATTGTACATATCATACAGTGTCATATGTACTGGTTTTCTTGTTTTAATGTTTTGTGTTTGACTGTGCTTTTTATTGATAAGCTACATATTTCTTATAGTGAGTATTCTTGTGTTCCTCTTGTATAATTAATGTAAATTGTTTTAATTTTAAAAGATATTTATTTCCTTCACAAGTTAAGCTTCTTTTCTTCTCGTATGCTTGTAAATCTTTATTTTTTAGCATGATAAAGAGGAAAAAATGTTTCCCTTGGAACTGTTGCAATTTCTGATTATTAAATTGGTACAAAATCTACACGATCTTGGTTTTATTTCTGAACACCAGATTACCGCCTACAAAATGACAAAAGTTTGTCGTTAATACATTAGCGACAAAACGAGTGCGCATATATTATAAAAGTGACAGACACATATGACACCAAATATAAAAGGGATTTGCCTTCTTCTAGACCAACAACGTTGTTCGGGCTACTATACACTTAATGTTCATGAGTGTACTGTATGATTGGACTGTAGTGATGAAGTACAGTAGTCCCAAAACCCTTTGATAGCTTCTCGGGATTGGCGCAGGAGTGCAGGGATGCATACGAGAGCAAATTTCCAGCACAAACAATGTTTAATAAGTAAATGTCACAGTATTAACACAGGTAAATGCACAAGAAGCACAGTATTAACATGAAATTTTCCCTCGTGGCATTAATACACCTGTCCAAGCATAGTTATTGTAGTGACTCCGGGGACGCCGTGGCTACCTTGTGCCCAGGGACCGAAAAAGGTATTGAATACCGGTAAAAATACCGGTAAAAATTCCGGTATTTTTCAGTACCGGTATAAAATACTTTATTCTTTTATACCGGTAAAATACCTTATAGACGTCTATACCGGTATGGACGTCCATAAAGGTTATACCCGGTATTATACCGGTATTTTCAATGGAAATACTGCCGCGTGCCCCACACACGCGCCACAAACAGGCGCGCGCGCCACAAACGCGTGCGTCACAAACGACGTGCCACACACGTGCTCGCGGCAAACCCACGCGAGGCGCTAACAACACGCGCGCGTCAAACGCACGCGCGCGCCCACACACGCGCGCGCCAAAACACGCGCCCCAAATACATGCGCGCAGCCAAACACCGCGCGCGCGCCAAACCACGCGCACGTCAAACACGCGTGCGCGTCAAACACGCGCGCGCCAAACACCTCCGCGCACCAAACGCGCGCGCCCACGCACGCGCACGCCCACGAACGCGCGCACCGAACAAACACGCGCTCCCAACAAACGCGCGCGCCGAACAAACGCGCGCGCCGAACAAACGCGCGCGCCGAACAAACGCGCGCGCGTAACACTCGCTTGCACCTATCATACACGCGCTACACACTCATGCGCTGTAGACTGACGCTCTATACACTCTCGCGCTATATACACACGCTTTCTTTCTCTTTCTCTCTTTCGTTCTCTTTCGATTTCTTTCTCTCTTCTCTCTCTCTCTTTCTCTCTCTCTCACTCTCACTCTCACAGTACACATTCGGCAAAGCGTTTGTTGGGGCCTACGGTCAAACATCCTTCTCTCATATTTCAATTCTACTCACTGCGAAAAGAAATTAATAGCCTGGAGTATATAGGTCGAGTGCGTTATCCTCTGCCGAACCGGAGACGCCCATGGGTCGAAACGCTGACCTCCGGAAACTGCCTACGCAACGGCGCAGCTCTGGCAGCTCTTACAAAGGGAAACTGATTCCGAGAATCGGAATGCGCCAAGGAACGTTGCATGAAGTCTTATCAACCGATGTCAGATTTCTATCGCCTTCGTTCTTTCACAACAGATGTCGAAGGTCTTATCCTGGCAGAGTCCGCAGGCCCGAGTACGCGCGCTCCCCAAACGCGCGTTCGCTCGCCAAACGCGCGTTTGCGTCCCCACACGCGCGTTCGCGTGTGCACACGCGCGTTCGCTCCCTCAAACACGCCTTCGCGTGCCCAGACTATTATAATACGAGGGCTGACAATAAAGTAAGGTCTCCAATTTTTTTTTCATAGAAAAATGACATTTATTTACAAAAAGCGATACACCGTTGGAAAGGCCAAGGTCTTGGCTACTTTTCTACATAATCGCCATTTTTTTCCAACACCTTGCGCATCCGCACGATGAACTTGTCTATGCCGGCAGAATACCACTCTCCGTCCGCCTCGCGCAGCCAGGTGTTGACCTCTTTCTGAACCTCCGCGTCACTATCAAACTTCTTCCCTCCGAGATGTTTTTTCAGGGCGGGGAACATGTGGTAGTCACTTGGGGCCACGTCGGGACTATAGGGAGGGTGATCGATGATTTCCCAGCCAAATTTCTTGAGCAGGTCAAGGGTAACGTTGGCTGTGTGCGGGCGCGCGTTGTCGTGGTGAAATTTCACCTCCTTTGCTCAGCAATCCCGGCGTTTGTTTTTTATGGCACGACGAAGCTTTTCCAGGGTCTCACAGTACCTTGCTGCATTGATAGTGGTTCCCCTTGGCATGAAATCCACCAACAATACCCCGTGGCGATCCCAAAACACCGTAGCCATCACCTTGCCGGCTGACAGTGTCGCCTTAACTTTTTGGGTTTCGGAGAATCGCTATGGCGCCATTGTTTGGACGACTCCTTTGTTTCGGGTGTGTAGTGATGAGCCCACGTTTCATCCCCCGTAACAAACCCTTCCAAAAAATCATCGCCTTCCTCTTCAAAACGGGCCACAACTTTGGTCGCACATTCCACGCGCCGCTTCATGTGGTCTTCGGTCAGCTGTTTCGGCACCCATCGGGCAGAAACTTTGTGATACTGCAAGTTGTTCACAAGGATATGACGGATTGTTTCGCTGCTACACACTCCTCCAAGCTTCTCTTCCAAGTCCCTAATTGTCGCACGGCGGTTTTTGAGCATTTCTGCCTCCACTGCTTGAACAATCGCATCCGAGACCGACGGTCGGCCACTTCTCTCCTCGTCGTGAACATTAGTGCGCCCGGAATTGAACTCGCGGCTCCACTTACGCACGTTTTTTATGTCCATACACTTTTCCCCGTAAACTTCAACTAGTTGACGATGGATTTCAATAGGTGTCACCTTTTTCGCACTCAAAAAAACGTATTACAGAACGCAATTCGCACTTGGACGCTGACGCGAGGGGTACCTCCATCGTTGACGGCTGCTCAGTCAAGACTGAGCGGTCGGGGAAGCCTCACCCAGCAGCAAAGTGGTAGTGGGGGAACTAAGGAACACGGCGGTGTTGCCAGATTTTGCCTAGCGCGTGATCCGGCGAAGTTGCAGCGTTGGAGATCTTACTTTATTGTCAGCCCTCGTAATTCTTTCTCAACCAACAACAGAAGTCGACCTAGGTTGAATGTCTGGTGACGAAAATACGCCAACGTTGACACTCGAACCCTAGGACCCCCGATCAGAAACTCTGCAGAGTCCATAATTGTTCCTCTGAGCCATCTCAGCGTAAAAATCAGAATGTTTCCCCTCCGAAACCTATATGATTATACTGAAATACCGGTATTTTATCATGAAAATACCGGTATTTTCATAAGAAAATACCGGTAAAATACCTCTAAATAGAGGTATTAGGTATAATAGAGGTAAAGGTATTTCTATACCGGTATAAATACCTTTACCGCTATTATTTCGGTATTCAGTCCCTGCTTGTGCCGACCAGAAGCAGCCGCGAGTTACATAGTTCAACCAAAATTGCGGGCGCAAACCCACGCAAGAGCGACAGACACAATTAAAGCGTGCACTGCCACGATTAAACAATTTATGTGCGAGCCGTATGCAGCTCATTTGCACGATTATACATTCTTTACGCGCTACTGCGCGGAGCCCTGAACACACGCGACTATCTTGCACGGTGTCTTTATGCGAACTACCGAAATCGGTTAAGCTGAATTCGGTTGGGGCAGAGACGTTAGGGAAGGGCTCTCACGCCCGGCAGAGGTGGGGATGGCGATGGCCAATTACCACTTGCCATTTGATCTAGATTTGCAACGATCTGGCGGTTTTTGTCCGTTGCTCCTGCAACGGACGGAGCTGGGGGGGCGAGATGGCCAGGCGGACACATGCGAGCTGCCACGCCCGTCCGTTGGAGAATTCGCGGAACAGCGGATGTGAGGGCGATACTTGATTTCACCGGCTCAATGGCCGCGCTCTGCCGATTACGCAATTCAACTGTTCTGCCTTGCTTGTGAAATAAACGTATTTATTTCTGCTTTGCTGTGGGCCCGAACAAACGTAGCAATTCATTATTCGTAATATGACTGAAGTATTCTTTTCCCCCTCTTTTACTCTTTCTCCACCATTTATAATATTGAAATAATAATAATATTTGTGGGAGAAAAGCGGTCAATAGAAAAAAAATATTTGAACGTGTTTGATAGGCCGTCTATACAGACTCTCGGCGCGTAATATTTACGTACGTATTTGTTTTTGTCGGGGTCGGGATTTCTCCTTACTATGACTAATAATAAAAACTTCCGCTATTTGCTGTTTATTATTATTATTACTATTGCACACAAAACATACATTGTTATTACACACAAAAATATACAACTATCCTAATTATGAAAAATAATGTGAACCCTTATTTCAAATATTAAATTAATTCTAAATTTCAAACACAACTTGATCTTCGTAAATTTGTTAATTTTAAAAAATTCCCTATCGTTTACTTCCCTATAATAGTCAAACACCACACTTGACCGTCGTTACTCCAAGCCGTGAAGCCGTTCCAACTCATATTTTCAATTATTCCACACCAAAAAATGTTCGTGTTTAGACACGCACTCCTACACTTCCCATCAATGCTTCCAAAATTCCCGAAGAGTTCTCTAAACAGTTGTTGCTGTTCAATTGCAATTCCATTTGCATTTTCTCGACATCACTACGTGATCAACATCTTACGTCCTACCGTCAGCAAGCCTAAAAGCCATCTTTCTCGTTTATTTTTCGCGCGCGTCATGTCTCAACTTCATGCGCGAACTATACCCAAAAAAGTTTCTTTTTAATTTTCCGTATACGTACATATATACGGAGTACTGTACGTAGTATAGGGAAAGTTAACTAATGCTGCGCGAAAAAAAGGCGAATGTTTGGCAGAAAAAAATTCGTGGTCGTGCCCTGATAAGGAAAAAGTGGATAAATCCAGTTGCTAAATTAAGAATAAAAAATCCCCTAACACGTGATGTAGCCAGAATCCCTGTTTTGTAAGTCCTTGATATCGAAAAAACAATTGAAAGCAAAACCCCCGTCTGTCTGTCCGTCCGTCTGTGAACACTACTAGCGCCTAAACCATCCGGACGATTTTTTTTTCAAATTGAAGAAACCCCTGTCGATCTGGCTCGAGTCGTAAAGTACCCCCAAATTTTACAGAACCTTTTTCAAAATCTCAAAGCTTTGACTAGAACCAGATCGACATCCATTTCCATTTTGGCAGAAATCGTACGTACGGTTTAGGTGCTAGCAGTGTGCACAGACGGACAGACAGACAGACAGACGGACAGACGGACAGACGGACGTTTTCCTGTTAATTGGTTTTTCGGTATCAAGGACCTAGAAAACAGGGTTTATGACTACACCACGTGTTAGGGGATTTTTTTTTCTTAATTTAGCAACTGGTTTTATCCACTTTTTCGTTACCACAGCCCGGCAATCATTTTTTTTTCCGCCGAAAATTGGCCATTTTTTCGCGAAGCATTACATAACTTTCCCTATACTACGCATATCACTCTGTGTATACGTACGTATACGGGAAAGTAAAAATCAGCGCCTTAAAAAAATCACTGAAATACGGGAAAGTAAACTAGAAATATTGATTAAAAAGTGACGAACAGAAATTCAATGTTTGATTTGTTACGAGCTTACACGAACTAATAAGTATTTTAAAACAGAAATTATTTAGCAACTGTGAAAGCAAATGTTCACTTAGGGAATGAATTCATGCAATAAGTAATAAACGAATATTAAATATTGAAGTAATCAATTACGAAACTTGAACTAAAAACAATTGTAAATAGTTAATTTTCGTTCACATAGATTTAAATAATTATTTGGTCTTAGGATGATATTTCAAGAACTGAATATTATTCTTATTTTCTGAGTTTGGGTATTTTTATTTTGCATGTTTTATATTTTGTTGTAATGGCATTGCATTCCTTTTTCAGTATTTTTGATTGTGTTTTATACATTATTTCAATTCTATGTTTTTGTCATTGAATGTTAGTGAGGCTAATTACAGGCTTTTTTTTATTTTGTCTCTTTAGAGAAATAATATTTCTCCTATTTGAAGGGGTAAACTGGTACTAGACTATTTCTGTTATTTCTTAATTGAAAAATCATAACCGCAACCCTAGTCACAGACTAAAAATTCCTGTAGCTGTGTTTATTCTCATGGCATCCAGTGTAAACCCGGATGCCACGTATCGAGTATTTTTATTTTACATGCTTGAGTTATCGAGACCAGAAAACAACACAAATCTCGAAATCCGAGAGGTGACAATACTATTTACCTTTACTACTAGAACACCTTCCAGAAACAGAAAGTACGCAACTTCCTGTACGAGCACGAGCGCAGATGAGAATCATTCGGGTCCATATTCCTAGCAATCGGAAATATGATATGTTTCATCTCTCTATACATTTCTAGTTGGGTGCAATAGTTGAAAATAAAAAAAATCCTTTTCCTACTTCGCATATAAAGAGCGGGACAATCTGATTGACTATTCGATCCAGATTAGATCCGTGCGTACTTAATTAACTGTGCTTTTAACTCGAATAATATACATTTAGTTTTCAGAGATAAATATATTTTAATTGCAAACAGAGATGTGATATTTTATCGATGTTATTCAGATAATGGCTGATAGAGGTAATTAGATCATAAATGTTTTTTAATATACTTAAAATAATAGTTTTGTTCTACTATTAGGAAACCGAAAAATTAATGAAATGTCAAAAAAATAGTTTGGGCGGCGATAAATGGCAGTTGTTAAGAGTCCGAATAGCTAGCCGAGACCAAGCAAAACAGAAAACTAATACGGGAAAGTCGGTGCCATTCTGTAGCACCCCTAGTTTCTTCCTCCGCCTATCTCTTTCGATTATCGCACACTTTCCAATTTTCTGATTGGTCAACTTGTTTTACTATTGTATTTTACCCCTCCCACGTAATTTACTCACGTGTCCTTTAATTAATCACATTGCGATAATAAACTATCACACTAAAATTAGTAACACTCTGTATCTTATAATTCAAGGGTTAATCATTTATTAATCCCTTAACCCTGCATCTTTCTCTTATTTTAAGGGAAGTTTGTTGTTTTGTTCTAATTTATACTTAAAGATAATAAAAATAACTTTACTAAAACTTTCGTTATTTTACAATATTTATCACGATTCTACCTGATATACGCTTCCCAAAATCTCTTAAACTTGATTAAGTGGTCACCTTTAATAACGGCCCATTTTTCCCGGAACCATTAGTCACCTCTTAAGACTGTATAAAAACACAATATGTGTGCGACATACGGGTCGATGATCTGCAGCGACAGTGCCATCAAGGTATGTCACGGTATGTTCACTAGTTGGATTTATGAGTCTGTTCGAAGACCGCTATTCTCAGCTCACGAGCTCTACTCAAGAGCTATCAAACAAGCTCAACTCAAGAGAACGATAGAGAGGAGACAAATATGAACTTGCATTGCTGCAACTGGAACAAAATCCTTAGCCGGGTCTCAGAGGTCATATGTCCAATAATACCGTTATTGTAGTGAATGTAGTACCTGGAGGAAGGGCGCTGTTTCTCCCCTGCTGAATGGAGAGTCCATCTAAACGTCGGTTGATTGACAGTGATTCTGTGCGCGTCAACTGCTAAGGTCATTAGTTTCGGAAGTGTAGTGCATATTTTTAGAGGTGGCGGTGTTTTTCCCCCGCAGGATGTTGAGATCCGCCAATCTACTGTGGGCTAGCGGAGTTTTCCCCAACCAGATATCTCTCATCCGCGGGGCACTGCCCCAGCCGGCGCAACTCGTAAGTTCCCGACCTGTCATCCGACGTGTGTGCTAATGTAGTGCATGTATGTGTTTGTAAGGGGTGAAGATAGGACAAGGAAGAGGTAGGAAAGATAGCGTGCGGCCCGTGGCTCGTTTCTTAGGGTATTGCGCCGGCTTTCGCCTGGTGTTGATCGGAGAATCAACGGAATAGAGCAGCCGGTCACTAGAATTCTCCTCCCGACAGTGACTGAATCAATCTAGCTATGTAGCTAGTGTCAAAAATTCGCTTCAGTCGGTGCTCGATACCTTGGACCTCTCCAATTGCAGGATCATCGGTTTTTAGCCAAACTGAGTTGCTATGTAGGCATCGGAGGGTGCAAAGAAACAACATTATATTGTAGCAATAAGGAAAAGTTTAAAAAAATCACCACGGAACAGAAGATACGCAATAGTATTTTTTAAACAGAAATGGTAATGTATGCAACCCCCGATAAAATAAAATGGTGCTTGTGAAAATTTCAACACCCGGAAGGAATGGTCGGAATCGTTTGAAATTCGGTGTAAGTGTAGAACAATGTATACGTAAGAAGTGAATGAATTTGCTTAGCAATGGCATGCACGTTGGTCTAGCAGCGCCCTTCTATGTGTGATAGGTCAGGTCAGTGTTACGCTATACTTTGTGTAGAGCCGTCAAATTTCGTAGAAACGTGCAAGCAAGTGGCGGTATGCGTCGTCGACGCCAAAGGGCGCATCTGAGTGAGTTCGAATGGGGCAGAATGATCGGTCTCCAAAACGCGGGTGTGTCTTACAGTAATATGGCGACTCGAACTAGTTGCTAGTACAGCAATTCGTGTGTGGAAGCCAGGTGGTTAGAGGAGGGTCGTACACACCGGCGATAGGGTACTGGGCCACACAAAGTGACCACATCGCGAGATGATAGCCATCTTGTCCGCATGGCCGTAACCGGCGGAAGTGCGTCGCTCACAACGATGGCTCGACCTTGGAGCACTGCAAAGTGTGTGGTCACATCTGCGTCAACGGTTCGACGCCGTCTGTCGAGGGTGGACTGGTGGCAGTGCATACCACTGCGTTGAATTCCATTGACCAGGAAACCACCAACGCCTCAGACAGCAATGGGCACGTGAACGTGTTCACTAGTGTACTGAGTGACAAAATGTAGTGTTTTCTGACCAGTGCCGCTTCAATATATGCTAAAGGAAACGCCACGTACGTGTTCGACGCTTTCGTGGTGATCGCAATCTGCCAGCCATTGTTCTGCTCCATAGCGGACAAACGCCAGTGTGATGGTTTGGGACGCCATTGGCTATTATGTGCGATCTCGCCTCATAAGTATTGAGAGCAATATGAACAACAACTGCTACTTCAAGAAGGCTTTAGAGCCCGAGGTACTGCCCCTCCTACAAGAACTTCCACATGCTAGAGTTCAGCAGGATAATGCCCGACCTCATGTAGGCGAGGAATATGCAAACTTTCTGCGAAGAACGTCGGGCACCATTGCTACCCTGGCGTTCACGTTTGCCTGATTTGTCGCCCATCGAACTTGCCTGGGATATGATAGATTGGCAACTTGTTCGTTCTGGTCCTCCTGCAACCACTGACGATGCTTTGTGGTCACACACATAAGCCTCGTGGCAGTGTGTTTCCTAGCAACATATCGTGGCTCTTTTTGAATCCATGACACGACGTCTAGAAGCTCTGATGGCAACGCTTGGTGGCTTCACACCGTACTAAATACACAAAGTCTAAATGTAGGTAGAGTTCTGTAATTCTAATCATGTGTGTATTGTGATATTTCTAATTTGTGAAATAAACTTCATGGTAATAGTAAGTCTCCTTCGTGGTGTTGAAAATTTTCACAAAACCAATGTATCTTAATCATTTCCAATCTTTGATTTGTTTTCTATTCCATTTCTTTTAGGAAAATACAAATCCCAACGTGTAAGATTACACCAGATTAAATCGTTTGCTGCACTGCAGCTAAGAGCGCCCGGCTCCGCCGTTCCGACGGCTCACGTGAATGCATAAACATTTCTTTAATGCCAAACGCCGTCCTAGATAACTGAGATCCCTAAGGCTGAAGAGCTTTGGTTGCCTTGATTCGAGTCCGGATTTGAATCTCGTCTCAGGCGTGGATGTTAGTGTATGTATTAGAATTATCCCTATGTATGCTACTGATGTCTGTGGCATCATTTCTCGCCTAACGGTTTCTAGGCCTCTATCAAAGCTTGATAACCTAGAATCGTTAGACCGCAGCAATTACAGAAAAAATGTGGCCATGAAGGTTAACACGTATTGTAGCAATAATTTATTTACAATTAAGAATCTTTAATCTTTAGAATAAAATTTTAAAAAAATATTTACCACTGTGATTTAACCTATTTTGCAATATATTTTAATAATTTAATTGAACTAATGAATGGACGAAAATGCATTTCCTTTTGACCATTTTCTTGTCAGAAGAAGTGAAATTCTACGATTTATTTTAATAGATGATTGATTCACATTAATTGGATAAATATTAGTTAGTTGGACAAAAATTACCTGTATTTTTTTTTGTTTCAGTATTCCACGCATAAATGTAGAGTAGAGAAAGCAGTTTTTGTATCCTACTATATAAAAAAAATATTAACGTTTTGTGTAACCGATAAATGTTATAGGAACATCGAAATATGGTCAATTGGCCTACGAGAGCACTCTCTAGTTCATTTTTCTTCAAAAGTAAGAATGGTGAGGGTTTCAGGGAATCCACGACCTTGACCTAACAAGTCACATCTCGTGTACAATACTTTCCACGCGAGCCCCGAAGCAAAATTAGCACAAACACGATAAATTAAAATAATTCTCCACGAATAGCCTGAAGCAAAAAGAAGCCTCTGGGAATGGGGGTGGGAGGAAAATAATCTTCAGAATGCCTTTTGTAATGTTCTCGTCTTTTCTAAAACGAAACTAAAATTACTGTTTTTCTCTGATTCTTGTGATCCTGGAAAAGACACGAAAAGTGAAATATTAAAATATATAGATCAAAAATTGAATACTTTATGCAATTTCCTCTCAGGATGATTTGATGGATTGCTTGTTGTCTTTACAGTATTTTTTATTAAACCGATAAATTGGATCTAAGATAATTCTTTAAAAAACCTTTATAAAACACTTTATACGCAAGTACATATCAACTTTAACAAAACGAAATGTTTAAGAAGAAAAAATATCCACTAAGAAGACTGTTTTGTTCTAAAGTTTATTCTCTTCCGGTGAAAATAAAACAACAGAACATATTAAAAATGATCATGCACTCAGAGTTCAGAAAAAACATTTTCTCATTATTTATGCGTACGTAGTATTTAGAAAATAACGGTTATGTCTGGTTTTTTGCAATGCACACAGTGGCAGATTTTCCAACTCGAGACCTGAAACACTCGAAAGGTCATGCAAACAAAACTCTTATTAAAAATTTCATCGAAAATACATAATACAAAGGTTTTGTATTTTTTCGCATTCTATTTTCACATAATACGAATGAAGCTTTTCGAATAAAACCAACAAAATTTCTACAGCGTTGCTCGTGAATTAATCCGTAATTCTACAAACTACTCAACTTTATGCTGATAGTCCAGAGTATAATAAGCCGACGTGTCTGCGTTTATTTGGATAATTATTGGGCACAAGGCATTCAATGAATTTAGACTTTTATTTAATGCGCAACTTAGCATAACCCAATTTCCAATAAAAATAGAATGAAACAGTACAAATATACAATAACCGCGTCAATAATCCCTTTTTCTTTCCCGTATACGTACGTATACACGGAGTGATATACACAGTATAGGGAAAGTTATGTAATACTGCGCGAAAAAATTGCCAATTTTCGCCAGAAAAACAAACCGTTGCCGGGCGCTAATAACGAAAAAGTGGATAAAACCAGTTGCTAAATTAAGAGAAAAATCCCCTAACACGTGGTGTAGCCAGAACCCCTATTTTGTGGGTCCTTGATACCGAAAAACCAATTGAAAGGAAAATGTCCGTCTGTCCGTGCGTCTGTGAACACTGCTAGCGCCTAAACCATACGTACGATTTCTTCCAAAATGTATATTCCCCGGTCGCTCTGATTAGAATTGACTAGAGTCAAAGCTTTGCGTTTTTGAGAAAGATTCCGTAAAATTTGGGGGTACTTTACATGAAGCCCCCTGCGACATTTTCAAAATTTTCTCAATAACGGCTCCAAAATTTTTTCTTTAAATTTCTTGTAAGAATAGAATAAAATACACTTATTAAGATGGCATAGGTCCGATTTTCACGGATAACTCTGAATTTTGGAAAATTGCAAAAGTTTAAAATTGGTCCGGCGTCTTTCTTGAACTACAAAATTGAAGATAGAGATTTTTTCTTTTAAATATAATTTGTTGTCCAAAGTGAGTGCTTTCAATAAGGTCATGTACACTTTTTTGAAAATTTTAATAGTTTTCGCGCAATATTGCGCGCCATATGTGCTGTTTTAAAAAATTACAAAAACAAGATTTTGTCAAAAACGGCTCCAATTTTTTTCTTTAAACTTTTGGTAGATATAGTACCTTATGTCTTTTACGAGATGACATAATATGACAAAACGCCATATTGCTCTATTTTTTTTATTTGGTTTGCAAATTCGGAGAAATGTAATTTTTTTGACTTGTCCCTCACGTCGTTAATATTTACATTAGCGGCAATTTTTTCACATTATTATATTTACGAGTACATGTGCTTTAAATAATGTCAAGTAACGTTTATCGAAAACACAACCGTTTTCTGGGAAAGCTAGTTTCCCAGAAAACGAATTTCCGCATTTTCAGAAACGCTCAAACGCAATTTTCTCATCAATGGCGAAAAGAAATTCTTCAAACTTTTTGATCGGATAATGCTAATGGCACTCTTTAATATGACGCAAAGTTTATTTTGAGGAAATTTTTTTTTCTTCGAAAATTACATATATGTAATTTTTTTAAAGGATATCTCACATCTTTAATAAGCACATTACCAGCAATTTGTAAACATTATTATATTTGTGAGTGTAAGTGCTTCAAATAACTTTAAAAAAAGTATTTTGAAAACTCAAAAATTTTCTGTGAAAATGAGCTTCAAGTTTCGCATTTTTAGTAGCGCTAAACGCAATTTTCTTTAAAACGGCTGACATGGTTTTTAAAAGAAAATTGCCATTGATGGCTACGTTTTTGTGTTCTTTAATATTCCAAAATTATTATTTTCGTTCTACCAATAGGAAACCGAAAAATTAAGAAAGTGACAAAAAATGACTTTTGGCCGTGATAGATGGTGCATGAAGTCGTAGGCTTCCGGGGCCCGAGTCCATGCCGCAATCCAGCCCTGAGGAACACCACGAAATGATGGCCAAACGTCGGCAACACAGCCTTCGACGCGGTGTCACCCTGACAGCCAAGATCATCCACGTGATAGATAGTAGCTGGCAAGAAAGAGTATGTGACAATTCCGAATAGCTAGCGAAGACTTAAGGAAATAGAAAACTAATACGGGAAAGTCTGTGCCATTCTGTTACACCACTAGTTATATTATAACACGCTAAGTAAATATGAAGTGTCGGAGTATTAAGACTTCATTACTAAAAACGCGAAGACGTGCTATTGCCTGATAGGCAGTTAGCCCCAACAATGCATCAAAGGAAATGAGACAAAATATTTAGAATTTCGTAGATATTGCTACAAATAATTAGGCAAACACACCCGCGATTCGCACCACATGCCACATTACAACACACGGTGCTATCGTTCATATTTAAAAAGCGGCATGTCCTGTGCTATGAATTATGTTTTAAAAACTGCGAGTTATGTTTCTTGGTCCGTAATTTAGAAAACGAGATATTTTTTCTTGTTATCCTTTCGAAGGTTTAGAAACTGTAGATATCTCAACATCAAGTGATATATGAATATAAACGTGCTAACTATTGAAAGTTATGTAAAATTAAATTGATTATTCAATATTTTGTGCAATTCAATCGTCATAGACCTGTATTCTTGGTGGTTATTTAACACTTAACAATATTACAATATTTACTCCAGCACAGTACCGGTCTTGAATGATATAATTCGTAGATCAAGGCCTGGTCATTTAGGTTGTTTTGAATGCGACGCAATTTTAGCATTGACCCTCCGTTACATGTGCGCGGACTGAGACTGCCCAGGCATCTATTTTTGCCTCTCATTGAGTGTTATCATGAGGTATTGAGTCGAAAAATCCTTTCTCAATCGTTGCAGGCCTTTCCCACTGTGGAATATGTTGCGATGCGGAGCACCATTCCGCACAGGCGTGTTCGGGTTATAAATTCTACTCTCACATTTCTTATTTGTGTTATTATTTAAACATAGTAATCACTATTTAAACAACATCCGAGACTAAGACATCAGAGAATGCGACATGACCTCCAGCTTTGCTGCCGCACATTTTAATGCGACATCAGCTCAATGAATGCAAATCACCGATCCATGTTTTCGACACTAGCTAGATAGCTCGGTTCAATTCAAGCGCTGTCTGGAAAATTCTACTAGACGGCTGCTCTGCTGTAATGTCCTGATCGGTAGTGTTCCGTGGTTTCTCCAGTGAATACCATAACACCACATCGCCCGGTACCCTAAGTCCCAAACACTGCGCGATCATTCTTTCCTCTTGTTCTATACTCATCTCTTACCTACAAACGTTTTTTTCTTTTTTGCATACAATACACTTCCACATTTCTCGGGAGCTTAGAGCTTGTCTTGGCTAGAGCTGTGTTCCACTGGTGAGAGATACCTAGATGTGGAAAATCCAATAAACCGTAGTGTAGGTCGCCACCGAATCTCGCCATCAGCACCACTATCATCTCCCATGATAAAACATGCACCACGCTTACAGGACTAATGATTTCATCAGTTGTCACGCCCAGAAACAATTAATAATCAATCAATTAGTTAGTATCTTCACACGACTTGGTGAAAGAAAAACTCAATCTTAACTGATTAGGAACGCGAACATAAAGCTGACAAGAGAAAAATTTAAACAAATGAAAAGCATGAAACGAATCTAACCATGAAAATGTGGATAATTAAATTGCACACGTTTAATAACACACTTACATGTAAACATGATTTTTATAACGCAAAGAGAAACACCGGTCTCAAAGACTGCCATCTGTTATTGGGCGTTGAATATAGGATGTAAAGGTAAAATAAATTATAGACCTATTTTAATAAATTCGTAATTTTTTTGAGTATTCTAAAACATATTTTAAATGATAAAAAATATTAAAATAATTGAAAAAATATCGAAATTGTTGAAAAATATCCAAATTTTTTAAGATCATTGAAATGGTTGAGCAACATTGATAATGTTGAAAAACGTTTTTAAGTATTGTAAAACATTGAAATTATCTCTAAATTCGTACACCTTCCTCCATCCTCTAAATCCGTACAGCTTTGATACAACTGTTTTTGTGGGATAGCGAGAAATTCCCCAGTTTTCCATTTTGTCTTTTTTTATTGCCCCAACGAGTTATTTTTTTCTTTATCAGTTTAACAATGTCTGCAATACTAAATTATTTGTCTGAAGTGACGTTCCTGCTACACCCTTCAGTAGGTTTGCATACATGAAGCATAGCTTGAGTAGGATTCTAAAGTTTCCTCTTCCTTAGCTGGGATAGTCCGAACGCATTGGGTGACCCATTATAATATTTTGATAATAATAATATGAAATATTTCAGAAAGTTGCCCAGGAGCGTAAATAGAAACGTCCGTCTTACAGATCACTTACACACTAAGAGAAACAAACGGTCTCGCATACCGCTTCGAAAAATATAGAAAGAGAAACTGCCGGTTTCACAGACCGCCACGATAACCAAAAATGCCCCTTTTATGTCGGCCGCTTCAGCAGAACTAAACAAAAGTCCGCCAAGTGATAGAAGAGGGTCAGCGAGAAAGCTACTATGACCGTCAAGGTTCTCACCCACTCATATAGGCCATTATTGCATAAACCAATTTCACTTGGTGCTTGTCAGACCGATGTTTCCATATAAGTGTCAAAGGGACTTGGTTAATAAGTTGTTATAAATTATACTTTTTTTACGTTTTTTCTCTCTTTAAGTAAAAACGTGTCGTTTCACCGTTTATGACTTTTGCTATCAAAAACTTTCTTAACCCTTAGTGATAGTTTTGTCATTTAACGGTTAATGTTTTTTTCTAATATCTGTTGTAAACAAAAATCGGAGCAGCACGATAAATGTTGAACTTGCTCTTCAGAAGTAGAGCGTTGTTGGCTCAGAGGCGGCCAAATTAAACCAAATTTGGTGCCGTAAATGGAATTCAATCATTTATAAAAGTTGTTTTGAGCTAATTAAGAGCAAAGGGTATACATTTCAACCATCACGCGTTTGAGATAGCCTTATTTTTCCCCGAAATACCGTCGAATCCCTTACAAAGAACAAATTAATACTCGTACAAGGCCCTTTAGATTTCAATTGCTTCCAAGGGTGACCGCGAAAGCGCGCCACATCCCGGGCGCCGTGAGCGTCGAAAGCCTGAGGACCGCGAGCATTGTCGACAGATTCTCAGAATCAGAAACCTTTTTATTAAATATGGGAGTAGATCGCATGGTTTGAAAATCTGGAGCTGAGCTGGCTCATGGAAAGTCACCTTGAAAGCGTAAAAGCTAAGTAATACGTACATATTGACTGCACTGAACGTATTACTACGTAAAGTTGCAGCAATTTCGGAGTTCAGTGGCATTGCATTCTCCAGGAATCAACGTGTGCTTTGGCGCGTGAATTTCTTGCCCACGAGAGTAGCGAGATGAACTGAAATGAAGTAGATTTCTTTCGCCCAGACACAGGTAATGCTGACACTCTTCTCAATACTTAATGATCCTTACGCTGAGGCATGCTAACAGACTTGATATCTGTCGTTTTCAGTCTCTCTCCTTATGACCGCACGAACAGAATATTTTTTAAATACAAATCCTTCACATACTTCGAAACCTGAAAAGTTGTATTTGATTTTCTACATTATAAACAAAATATAGGAAATTATTGTAATTTTTTGTACATACATATTTTGTATTATTAGTTCTTAAATATATACAATTTTCCTTCAATCTTATTACAATTTATTCTGAATTCCGCCATTCACGTCCTCGTGGTGTTCTCTCAGCGCTGGAATGGCATTTCTACACGACTGTTAAACCAGTTAATGGCATTTTGTGCTGTATCAGAGCAGAATAAATTTTAAAAAATTAAAAATCTTGACGTATAGTTTCTTCAAAAGTTACCGTTCTCATAAATTGAGTAACCGTTATAATTAATACCTTTCTCATCATTTAATCATTAATACCCTTTCTTCCCCATTTTATCATTCGCACAGTGTAAACACAGTTACACGCTTGTTTTGGTATAGATTGATATATCAAAAAGGACCATACTAATTTGTGAAAACCTCTTCCGGTATGACTGAAGTTCGATGATATCTTGCTGTAAAGAAGGTCATATGTGCTATCTTGCACTGCACGTCACTCACTGAAAAAGACGACTGCGTTCTCTAGTTTGCTTCTCAATTCCAAACATTATCGTTTAGACTTCGTGCGGCGTCCCAACGTCCCGGCGTAGACTGCCTATAAGATCATCGGTTGGGAAATTTTCCGATGCATTAAATTTGTCAGGGGTCACGTCTGAAAAAAGTAAAAGCCATATTTTTAATTTTTGTTTTATTTAAGTTTTAATCAGCACTAAATTTTAAAACTAGTAAAATCCATCAATCTGTTTAATATAAGTAGGAATTCACGAAACACAAATTAAATTTCAATTAGATTCACGTTTCTTTTAGTTCAGATTGAACATGATCCCAAAAAGAATGACAATAATTTGCGATGGAACTGAAGTTCGAGTTAACTTAGCTGTCAGTCAGATTAAGTTTGCAATCTCGCACAAGACTTCCCCCATTGCATACATTCGGCTGATCTTTGTGGTATTTACGGCAAAAGTCTGTCCACGGCAAGTACTGTCTCCTCACCCGGCAAGTGGGTCAAGACAGTCCGTTGTCTCGGTGCTCTTGCCGAGCGTAAACACGTGTTGGCACGTGGAACGCACGGCGTCTAAAGGTTTACCCGAATTCGAACAGAAGACAGCCGCAGAGCAGGAGCGTCTGATAGAGAGCTGAACCAAGTTGTCACTATTTGTAAAGAAAACTGAGTATAACATTCAAGAAGTTAATACAATTTTTAAAATATTTTCAAAAACGGCCTTCAAATTATTATCAGCTGTACATTCAATTCTTATTTGTATCTAGTTTAATTTTAGCGTTGCTTAGCTTCTCCACCAACACAGGACAAATGTGAATTCATTGTTGTATAAACGTAATTTATAACGATGAGGAGGAATTCAGTCAACCCATAGAGCAAGCGCACATCACTACCTTGGACACGTAGAACGCTCGAGTATCTGATGGTGAGGAAAGCCAGCCTCGCCCAACCCCAGCTGGCCTTACACATAAACCGACGTAAATGGACCCCAGCAGGACTTGCCCTTAAATCGACTACTGTAAGCACCTACACTACTGGCACATGATTCAAATTAGTGTCTTGTGTATACCTTCACTAACGACGCAGACTCGTCCGAGAGGGCGGGGGTCGTAACGCACGTTGCTCTGGGACATGTGGACCGCCACGCGTGCGTTTGGTGGTGTGAAAATTCGACCACACCGCAACTCCATAAGTTGTGTGGAATGCGATCCCTTAGCCCTAAGCTTAGCACTACGCGTGGGTGGTTTGAAAAGCTAGCCAAACCACCACAGCTCCATAAGTTACGCGGGATGTTCTTTCGTTCCCTAAAGATACACGTACTAGAACGTTGCTACAAAACGACACAGTCTTAAAATCAATGAATTATTTTAAACGCCATCCCTAATGACGCAGTTATATCCGGGAAGCCGGAAACCGCAACTAATGTCACTCTGGGTCACATGGGCCAGCATGCGTGCATAGCACTATGCGTGGGTGGTTTGAAAAGCTAACCACACCACAGCCCATAACTTACGCGGGATGCTCTCTCGTACCCTTAAGATACATTGACGTTGCTCTAAATAAAAGCAAGTTTCAAATCAATTATATTAAATTCCATCCCTAACGACACAGGTACAGACAAGTTAGTCTAAGAAGGGACATTTTCACAGGCGGGGAAACAAAATGAACGCCATGGAGGGCGATGACATTGCAAGAGATAAGGGATGAAACCACTTACAAATGAGCTATCTGTAAAGGAACGGACTGACAAAATTAATGCTTGGATATAATCTGTTGCCAACCTGGCCAAACAGTAAGTGTCAAAGCAGTCCCTTTTTACAGTAATCTCTCTACACATGCAAGCAGCAGGGAGGTACAACGCACGTCTTTCTGCGTGCGCGTGGAACGCACGTGCGTCTGTACGACGACAGCGATCTGCGCGGCGGCGACGCAGTGTCGGGTGGGGAACGGCATAAAGGGGGGGGGGAACGCCATCCCTAACGACGCAGGTATAGACGAGTTACTCTAAGAAGGAGCCATTTTCACAGGTGGAGAAACAAAATGAACGCCATGGAGGGCGATGAAATTGCAAGATATAGTGATGAATCCATTTACCAATGATCTATAAACGAATGCACTCATAAAATTTGTGCGTAGACATAATCAGTAGTCATGTTGCCAACAGTGGCCAAACAGTAGGTGCCAAAGCAGTCCCTTCTCACAGCGCGTGGAACGCACGTGCGTCTGTGCGACGACAGCGGGCTGTGCTGCGGCGGCGTGGTGTGGAGGTAAGGAGCGGCATAGTGGCCAAACAGTAGCTGCCAAAACGGTCCCTTCTGATAGTACTCTCTCTACACATGCAAGCAGCCGGGAGGTGCAACGCACGTCTCTCTGCGGGCGCGTGGAACGCACGTGCGTCTGTGCGGCGACAGCAAACTGCGCGGCGGCGGCGCGGAGCGGGGGTGGGGAGCGGCATAGAGGGGCGGGGCGGGGCGGGGCGCGGCACTGCGCCGCCGTCGTCTCCCACCCCCGCGGCGCTGGCGGCGGCGGCGGCTCCAGCGGCGGAGCGGGCACCTAGTGTTCAGATCGCGGTGGCGCGGAGCGGTCGTCTGCAACCGACAGTGCACGCGCGCGTCGTCGCCGCCGCCGCCACCGACGCCGACGCCGCCGTCGCGACGCCGCACCAGCCCCGTTGCCTCCGCCGCCGCCGCCACCGCCAGCCCCGCCGAAGCTCCGAGGGCTGTCGACTTCTGTAGTCGCTTCTGTCTTCCAGAACGGTAGCCGCTTGCACACACTCGCTTACCACTTTTTTTTCTCTTCGTAGTGTTCACTTTTGTAGGACACGATTTAGTTTTCATATTTAGATTTCATCACGTGGTACACATTTGTAGTTATTTAAAGTCTGTGAACTTTTGGAGGATACGATTTAGTTTTGTTCACATTTACATTTCATCTCGTGGTACGCATTCGTAGTTATTTATAGTCAATGAACTTTTGTAGGAAACGATTTACGTTTGTTCACATTTAGATTTTATCTCGTGGTACACATTTGAAGTTATTTAAAGTTTATGAACTATTTTGTAGAGATTGTTACTATTTGTGAACATCAGTCCTTTTTCAAAATTGTACCCGTAGAATTGCAAATACTATCTTTGAACATCCTTTAACCAAAGCTTCAAGTCTTCATTAAGAGATTAACGGGTCAATAAGTTAATAATAATTGTTTACTACGAAAATTGAATAGAAAAAGAGTTGATGTAGGCCAGAGTTTCTTTATCTCTGACTGATAAGTCAATAACACCTTAGTTGCTTTAAGCGTTGTACATTTTTCGAGTTCTGTTGTGGGAAACGAAGCTTACTTACGTGACTGCAGATGACATGGCGGCTTAAGAGAGTCAGTATTGTTTGATGAAAACTGAAACAAAATACTTGCTTATTATACTGGAATTATTCAAATGAATATGCAATTTTCTATTATCTGCGAGCTATAATGTAATGCATAAAACATTGTAACATGAATATTTATAACGAGTTTAATTTGCAGTTTCATATACTCTCATTCACATATCAAAAGTCTTTCTCTGTTTAATTTTACAGTTACAAATTTTATTAGAATAGCTAAACGATTATTTTCGGTGATTTTCATTAGACATAATGTTCATTTCGAAGTTAATACTTTCTTTCTTTCTCACAAAAGTACACACATTAGATACCTGAAAAGTATCAGATTACGACAAAACTTCCTTGAATAACCAAGCCCTTTTTAAAGGTTTTGTACAATTGTTATTTCAAATAAATAAAGAGAAATGTGATTAAATCCAAACCCCTCACGTTTCAGTGTGTTTGTGTTTGATGAAGTTACTCTAAAACAACGAGAAGAAATGCTCATCAGTCTTTCTTTCATAGTGTCTCCCTTGATTTTCTGGTACTCATTAACTACCAAAGACGAATATTTTAAAACGATTATATTTGCATTTTAGTACATGAACGCAATTGCCATTACGAATCCAATTTGAAGAACATATTAATTATTTTACATGAATTGGAGATAGCTTTAATGAAGCTTTATTTTCTATACGAAAACCAATATTTTATTTTATATATAGTCAATTTATTTGATTACTATCTTAAAGTTTTCGTTTATTTGCACGAGTAGAACTTGCATTGCTACCCTATTATAATGTAATTAACCTCATTTAATTCTGTTTTGTTTAAAATGTTTGCGAAAAAAGATTAAGAAAATTAGATTACTAGAATTTTAATTGTTCGACACGATTGTGAATTTCTGATAGATACATAAACCAAGGAATTGAGCAATAATTTTTCAACAATCTAGAATAATTCACTAAAAATTCAATTAGTGCTAAATTATTCATTCCCTGTAAATAAAGATTTTTTCCAGATCATTTCCTTAAGACAGGCATGTAGAAATATATTCAAACATTTCAGAAAATTTAGAAAATTAGTACATATATATTTAACTAAACGTTTTCCAGTAGCAAATCACTTCAATGCACTTACCTACACGAATGTGAGAATGTCAGAGTCAAATATTTAATTTAAAGTCGCAAGTTTTGCTATAAGGTCAAGAACTCAAATCATTGACTATGAAACAAATTTGTTTCCATCTGTAATTTCGCTTTCCTAATTTTCTGTGTGTTGTTCTGTCCTTTCTTTTTGATTTAATGGATCTGCATTGAAAAATTTAATTGAAATTCAGTTCATACACACAGAAACTTCAAAAAGTCGTATACATTATAAATTCTCAGCTTTAATTAAATTTTTCTTCACTGTTACACACGTGAATTTCCAAAGATTATGAAGAATGTTTTGTAAATTACGAATAAATACGAATAAGTGAAAGTCGTTAACAGTGCACAATATTGAAAATTGAAAGCAAATTATCAAATTATGTTGTCCGTGCAAATGTAAAGCGCCCCTGTAGTTCCTGTATCCTATTTTCAATTGGGTGAGATTAGTTAAAATTGCTTTAAATGTCTGTTATGAACCTAATACTACAGCGCATTGAGACTCAATAAATTGACTATGATGGAACCAGCAGGTTTTCTACAATGCGGAATATATGTTCTTAATGTTGTACTTTAATCGATATTGAAGTGTATCCTTTTGAGGCACGAGTGTAAGGGCAATGTGGGCTTATACAAAATTCAAATTAACATACAATATTAATTGGACATTAAATGACAATTACTAAAAGACAATTTAAACAATAAGTGTGTGTTTAAATGTGCATCTACCTTTAGGGTATACCATGAAACTATACCATACGTGGATGAGTTTGTCGTTCATGATAATTGATGAGGAGCATAAATTTCAATAATTAAATCATTAAAAGTAATATTTGATAATTTATTTATTAAGCTTTATATAAATCCGAAATTCATTTCATTACAGTGTTAGGGAAGGAAATTATAAAGTTACCAACACAACCTTCATTGTTAAAAACTCTACAATATCACGACGTAGAAGAAAAAATTTAATGTCAAGTAAATTATAATATACTATTTTCAAGTATTTTATACATTTAAGATCAATAGCAATCCAGTTACATTTTGTGTTTAACATGTCATTACTGAATTAGTTTTACAAACATTTTGGATTATGCTTTTATAAGAATATAACAATATTCACTGTCTTATTATATCGAGCAATAGTATTTTTGTTCAGGGTTTTCGCTGTTTCTAATTCATCAGAAAGGAAAACACAAGAAAGTCAAATATCATTACATTAAATTATTGTTAGAGAATGGAATCGGTTTCAAGAAAATACCTTTTATTTGTCAAAATGGACGAGGTTTTACAATAACATGTTTTTGTAAAGATACCAACACAATAAATGTAATGAAGCAAATATGAAGGTGTGAAAGTACAGAAAACAAACAATGAAAATACACACGTATGGAGTTTAAATATATTTTCCCTTGCAGATTACATAATAATTTTTTATAAATCCCTAGTTGTAATCACCAAACATCTGCTCATTACGGTGTCTTTGCGAGCTCATTTCAAGCATCTGGTGGTTTTGATAAAACTAATGTTACTCTGCAAACTTTCCGACGCACGAATTAAAATCATCTAGATGTGAATACAGAATATCAGAAAGAGCAAAACAATATCAATACTGCAACCCATTACAATATTGTTTTTTTAGAACACTCTGCAAATAAATTGGACGCTCTAGTATTATTATCATCCAATATTTAATTAAAGCACAAAAGCTCCGCATTTTAACTAACAAAGCAATAAAAAGTTTTATACACGCTTCAATAATTCAGGATTTAAATATTTTTTATTTCATTAATATATTGAATTTTGAAAATAGACCCGAAATTCTAAAATAATGATTCTAAAATATATACATTCTATATTGATATAAATTCTAAAATATGTTGAATATAACAACAATAATAGTATCAATAATACTAAATTATAATAAAATGACGATAAAATTTAACATTAAAATTAGAAGACATTATACCTACGCGGAAGTCTGTGTGAGACAAAATACGTGACAACGGACGTGGTATCCCAAATGTAGGATTAAGTATCATGTGCAATACTACTAGTACTATAGCGTTACTACGTAAATTTAAGAATGTACGCATATTCAACACGCCTCTCAACGCAGTCCTAAAACAATAAATAAAGGGTTCATCACTAGAACTCTGGCCGTGTTGTAGTATGTTGTGTTACCAGAATATTAGTTTAAGACATGATTATTGCTATTGCTACTCCCGTGATTTCAGAAGAAGCATGCTCTAATTTATAATTTGTATAGAATTTGAGGTGTTTTTATTTTAATATAACAAGGTTGCCCTTCAAAGTAATGGCAACTATTTATATTCACAATAAAGTGACTGAAAGGAATTTAAAATCTATAAATAATCGGTTGTAGATCGTAACATTAATGAATACTACTCTCCAATACAGATATCGGTAAGAGAATAGATAAAAAATACTTTAGCGCTCCCACAACACAATAATTTGATATCAGGTCTCACTGATGTGACAATAGAAACAAGATGACTTTATGGGTTTGAAACCAATTAAGCACAATACAAAACCTTCAATTCTTATGAGTCCGAAGTCACATCGAGAAAGATCCGATTAACAGCGTGGTTGTTAAAAATTTAATTAATACGATCATAAGAACCTTTGGAACCTTCCATATCGTTCGCCGCATTTGGTGAGTTCTTCGTAAGTGTGCATTAAATCTACCCGTACGTGTATGTGGTTTGCAGGATTTTAGCGTAACAAAATCTTTTAAAAATAACGATTGATATTTTTTATTATCTAAACAATTATTTGTTTATTATTTAAACAATACTACATCTCTCTGCATTAAGTACATATATTAATTGTTCGAATGTATTGTCTTCCGATTGTAAATTTAAAAAAATGATTTACTCCCTTTAAATAAAATCGTCTATTATTTTTAATATACAATAATAAATTACTAATATTCCTAGTATTATTAAAATTAAATATATTTCACGAGCGATGCAACTAGTCCAAATGTCTTTACGCCGAAAACAAGCTTTCTTGATATGCAACTTTCGTATTTCGCTAGTCGCAAGTAACTCTCAGCCGTTCTCATAAGCCGTGCTCCGTCCCCAGGTATGTGACGAACCAGCGCAGCGTCGCTGCCGCCGCCGCCGCCGCCGCCTGCCGCTCTGCTGCGCAGCGGCTGCGCAGCGGCTGCGCAGCACGGCGTCTGCGCGTGCGCAGCAGTGACCCGTCGCGCCCTCTGGCGTTCGCACAGGCGCGGGCCGCTCGTCTGCTCGTCCGCCGCTGACGCCCACCGCTTCCACCGTCGTCGTCGCCGCCGCCGCCGTCACCGTCGTCGCCGAGGTCCCTGCCGTCTGCGCACGCCATGGACACCTCCGCGTGGGGCTGCGCTCGCTTCTGCGCCCGCATGAGGCCGCCCACCGCGCTGCTGCTGGCTGCGCTCGTGCTGCTCGGATGCGGTGAGTGGACTGCGCGCGCAGCGAGGCGCTCTGCGTTGCTGTCGTGAAGATTGGGAACGATGCATTTCGATTTTTTTTGTAATTAACACTAATATAGTGATCAGTGGCTTTAAGTAACGCGCAGCAAGATGTCAGTTAGATATCGGAATTACTAATTGCAAATGCAACTGCTTTGGAGTGAACATAAATATAGTGACCAGTGGATGTTAGTGATGCGCAGCGACATGACGCGTAGATATCTAAATTTAAATACAGTTGACACTAATAATGTGATCAGTGACTTTTAGTAGTGCGCAGTGAGATTTTGGGTAGATATCTAATTTTAAATACAATTTCCTTGGAGTTGACACTAGTGACCAGTGACTTTTAGTAATGCACAGTGAGATGCTGGGTAGATATCTGTATTACAAATTTCCAATGCATATGCAGGGTGTCCCACCAACTATGGACCACCCTCATAACTTCTAAACGGTTCAGCAATATCGAAATGCAGTTTTCGATTAACAATGCGGAACGATGGGGCAAGTAACATGCCATAGAGAAATTGTCTATGATATTTTTAGTTTTCGAGAAATTTAATCATTTTTAATTTTTTAATGGAACTATATATTTTTTTCAGCAGCAATGTATGGATCATGAAAAGAGGAATAAAATGATGTGTCATATGTTAGTATTTTGATGGTAATTTGAGTATAAAGTAAGACTTTCTGACACGTGATTTTTAAGTAAACGGTCTTTTCTTGTAGCAGCCCTTGCAACAGTCGCCGTTGGTAAGACGGCCTTCGTGGCGTCGAGATTGTTTCATGGAAACAAGGTGCGTGAGCGGGGCGGCTGTGAAGGATAGAAGCGTAACTACATGCAATTCATGGTCTTGACATGAAGATCATATGAACAAACATCAATATTAACGATCAGAATGAGAGATGTTCGCTATTTGTTAATCTGAATTGAACTTTCTTCTACTGAAATTCCAAAGCAACGATGATCAAAAAGAGCAAAATAAAAATAATTTGGAGTGGAAGGGCGATAATAATAAAGGTCCTTTTCAAACTTACAAGAATCGAGCTCAGTGTATTAGGCAGAAACAAGCTCTCATTTTAAAACACGGAAAGGGAATGAATTATTAAAGATTTTTATTGTAATATCTCGATTAAATCATTAAATAATAGATAGGTAGACATTTTCTATTAATATTATTTACTGTTACTAAACTTCTTATTTAAACACCTACAAAAAGAAGAAAGCAATAAAATGTTTGAAATATTCTTGACAGTCTCTCTGTGTACATTTAACAAACTTTAACACAAATGCACATCTGCAGTCACAACTGCTAATACTGATTGGAAAGTTTCTCACTTCGTAACGCCACGTGCTTCCACAAACTTGAAAATTCACGGCATGTTTTCTTTTCCATTTATGAACAACAGGAGAGGTACGGTTGCGCAGTGGACGAATAATAATCTTAATTAAAAATTAAATTTACCAACGAAGAGACGGTGGTTGGATTCTTGTCAAGTTTGAAAATGATATTTATTATTAAAGAAGACAAGTTACATGCAGATAAATCAATGGAAAAAATCTCTTATTCTGATCGTTGAAATTAGTGTTTCTTAATGTGACCTTTGTGACAAGACCCTGGATTGCTTTAGTTAGGCCTCGTATCCCTCATTGCCACCCCTCTCAGTCTCCTCTCTCCACGCACGGTCTTGACGCCGTGAAGGTCACTTTTCCCGAAGGCGAGAGTTGCAAGGGCTGCTTAACGAAATATTGTCCGTTTAATGCAAAATCACATATCAGAAAATCTAATTTTATTCTCAAATTACTATCAAAATACTAGCATTTCGTACATTATTTTATTCCTCTTTCCATGATCTATACATTGCTGCTGAATAAAATATATAGTTCAATTTAAAAAATCAAAGATGATTAAATTTCTCAAAAACTAAAAATGTTATAGACAATTTCTCTATTGCATGTTACTTGCCCCATCATTCCGCATTGTTAATAGAAAACTGCATTTCAATTTGCTGAACCGTTAAGAAGTTATGGGGGTGGTCCATAGTTGGTGGGACACCTGTATAAATTGAAAAAAGGTGTTTGACATATATATATATATATATATATATATATATATATATATATATATATATATATAAATAAATTGACAGGTGTTTGTGGTTGCGTTAGATATCCCGAGCCTCTGAAAAGAATCCTCAAACTATGAAACGGTTTTGATTCTAACCGAAAAATTGCAAATATTTGTTGTTATTCCGACTATTTTCTCATAATGCATGTAGCGTGTGGATTATAAAACTCTGTGCGTCACAACTTATGACACATCTGACGTCATACTGCAGGAATGCTCGAAGAAAAAGGCCGCCTACTGTTCAATGTAAACTATTCATGTGATGCGTTAAGGAACAGCATGCTTTTTCATACTCTTGATGTGTAAAGTACTGCGTTGTACTGTGTACCCGTAATGCTATAATCCGTTACTGCAGAATTCGTAAAGACTGTTTTTGGTAAAATATTTAATTAAATTTGATGTTATATGACAGGATTCCTTTTGTGTTTTGTGCTGTGTACGTACTCCTTTTTGGAAAATAATTTTTTGTGAGGTTTTGTTCCGGAGCATGTGTGTGACTTGAGTCCAGTAGTCCATTAGTGGTATTATGTGCGTAGGAACCATTAGGGTCAGGTACGAATGTTAATCAAATTTCTGTTGTATTGTCACTCTCCGCAGAGTTGTGATGTACATTAGCAGTCATCAAGACTGTAGGTAGGAATTGTCGAATTTCTATGGAACTTCCACTGTCTTGCGAATGACAGTCAGTGAAGCGCAGATAGATGGCCTGTCGAAGAAATTATGTGCGTTGACATCTTGCACTTTTCTGAATACAGAGTTGTAAGTCTAGGACATAATCATACCTAAAATATTTTTTGAAAAAAATGTGGTGTTGTCAGTCATTTTGTCTTATCAATATGAGGTCAGTGATGCGCAACGTTTGAAGATGTTATGTACCCTAGTGGTGCTAACAGATAATCATAGTGTCGTTTCATCTGAACCAGTGAGCTGGCAGGAATTAAATTAGAAATCATGAAGAATAAGGATGGGAAATTTTCGAATTTGTTAAGAATTGTCATTTATCTATCCATTATGGCTTTAAGTGAAGTGCAACAAGTATTTCGGTGTTAGAATTTGTGGCTGGTTGAGCAGAATTCATAAATATTAGTCTCATTACATGCGTATTTGCGATATTCTATCAATGATAGGGGCGAAGTTTCCTATTATACATTCTGTCTAATAACAACTAAAAACATAAAACCACTTCTGTTGGGTACCACCTCATGTGTCTTTTGTTGTTATTAGGCAGAATGTACAGTAATGAAGAAAAATGTGTTGTTCTAGCCAGAGGATTGGAACTAATTTTTCCTGGAAACGTATTTTTGAAATGATAATCAATTATTACTAAATGCAATATCTTAATTGTGAATCTGTTTATTGAAAGAAGGGCCAAAGACGTTTTATTAATTGAGAGTGAGGGACAGAAGTAATACTTCTTTAAATTATGAAATTGTTGGCATACGTCATCTATTGTGAAATCAATGTGCAAACTGCTAATTTTAATGTAACTTAAATGCTACACATTTGCGTTGTAATATACTTTTGTATTCATTTTCGGAACACCAATGATTAACGTTATTGATGCTTCCGATGAAGGTACTAAAAATGTCTTAAGAAAGTTTATTGGAACGACGTTTGCTACATTTACAAACTGTTCCATTTACAATTCGCTTTAAACCTTATTCTTTCACAATGCATCAATCCAGAAATAGTTAAAATATTTGAATGTGATTTTAGCTGACATTGGACTAAATTAATATAATTATTGAATTATTCTACTAAACAATTAAAATTCAAAAAATACTAGAAGTAGAAGAAACAAAATTGATTTATTATAATAGCAAATGCTCTTTGGCTAGAAGAAGAAAAAATTTGAAAATTATCCGAATATCTAAAAGTTTCACGTCCAAGATACTGAAATAAATAGTACAAAAAAATTATTCTTTCAGATTTCGACACAACCATCTTACATTATTAATGTAGGGTGAGAGTTGGGTAAGATGCCCAGATATAGTATGTTGAAACCTACATCAAACAGTAAATTTCAGTAGAGTATTTTCCTCATGTTTTGTCACACATTTACATAATGTCTTTAATTATAAAATCTCTCATTTACTCAAATCAACCGACGTGTGACGCAATTTGAATATAAAGCTCGTAGTTACGTCAAGTTACGTTTTGAGTTGTTACGCAGTTTAAGACCAGTAAATTTTTACTTTTCTTCTAAACATCGGTTTGAAGTTTCAATATTCAGAATTTGTCTGAAAAAATATTGTTTGAGACATAAATTACTATTTATTGCGGGCTTTTACAACGGAAAGGGGACGCTATATATTCTCGGCGCACAAGTGAAATTACGCATGCAACAACTGTCATTTTGCAGTAGAACGGTTTTAATCTCAGTGGAACTATATATTTTGGTAATGTTTTATACTGTACACTTGTGAAATATATGAAATTTTAACAGGTAAATATTAAAATTTTGTTAACATTTTGTCATTTACTTTATGACCGCTTTCAAGATGTTAGCTCCTTACTGTGCTGATCTGATGGTGCTAGGAAAGATTTTTTATTTAGTTTTATGTCAATGTTTCAATGTGATACGTTTCGTAGTGTCTTCTGTCAAATTGATCCAGTTTTTCATGATAGAGATTGTGGTAGGGCTAGGATCATCTTAAAGGATCAAATTCGTATCAATCCAAATTTAAGTGTCTCTCGCCAGGTATTGATCGGAGCAACTACAGAATACTACCGATCAAAAGCAGCCCGCCACTAGAATTCTCCTCCAGACAGCGACAGAACTTGACCTAGATATCTGCTAGTGTCGAAAATACTGCCACTGTCGAGATCAAAGAGGTGGTTTTAGTACGAAAATACAGAATTTATCTTATGGAATTGTCCAGAAAGTTGGCGGAAACAAAGTGTTTTGTGTGCTAGAAATTCGATTAGTTGTGAAACTTTCTGTACCGTTTGAATCTTTGTTAACATTGGTATTCGTCACGTGATTTTCTTCAAATTGATTTCAAGTAAATGTTTCAATGAATATTAGATTTGCACGTTATGAAAATTGTATAATGAGAGTTTTTCGTGATTTGAATACAAATAAATCCAACTTTCTGGATAATCGTAATTTACTGACAATTGCGTTTGTAGTCAGCAACGTTTGAATGAGATTGAGAACTGGAACGTTACTGACGTCTTGTAGTGTCTTTGGTGATGATGCTAGAAAAAAAGGTCAAAGATGGATCCCAGTCTACCTTTTTGTTTGTTATTTAGGGTCGCATCAACTTCTAGGTCATTGGCAATTAGTCATTGGACTTTCGATTGGTCATTGGATTTTTGAATTATGGTGTCTATGAGTATGAAACTATATTCTGATGATAGGGGGTGAAAGAACGAACACATACAACCATGCCCAAGATGGGACTCGAACCCGCAACCCTTAGGTCCGAGAGCGCTACGGGCACTACTGCCTAAGCAGTCTCGGCCACCGGACCGGGAATTTCTTCTTGTTTACTTGTAAAAGTAAGAATTTAGTTTTACAGATTAGGAAGTTCAATACTAGAACCTTAAGTAGTAGTTTTGTCTTTCAAGGCTTATCATATGTTTATAAGAGAAGCCGAAACCGTCGTCATACTAATTACCCGGGAATTCTTTCTGCCAGTCCTGCCAATGAAAATCCTACTTAGGTCCTGTTGATATAAAGAACAATTGTTTATTTGGTGAAAACTAGTCATTGTCTTCAACAAAGGGACGCAACCTTTTTTGTCTTCGCTGAAAGGCCTGTAAAAACAAAAAAGGTTGGAAACATTTATATAACGAAATGCAAAATATCTAGTTCGAAAGGTGGAAATCGATGAAAGCTAGAGAAACACACAAAAAAGTCTGACAAATTATGTCTTTGAAACTATTCAAACAATTTTCACAGAAAGATCTGGTTGTCATTTCAAGACTGAAAACAGAACATTCTAAATAAAAGCGTACTCACCTAATAACTGGAAAAAATCGTCCAAATTGTGACCATTGAAAAGTTATTCTAAATGTAAAACACATTAATTTACGGCTCTCTATACAAAAGCAGAAGGCAGAAACACCTGAAGGCAGATATGTAAACATTCTTAACTCGAAACAATATCAAAAAAGAATTATTGATTTTTTAAATTTTATGTCGCATCAACTTAGGTAGGCAACAAACAAGGTATTTATTGATTTAGGTGAGGAAATTAATATTTACAATTGCATTTAGCGGAACTACTAGTTATACTAATATTGTTTGTATTCTATTAAAGGTATAACATTGAATGTTTGTAATAGTAAAATCTATTTATCTGTGTAGTCACTGATGAGTCTGTGTAGTCCTTTTTGTCGATGCGACGATAAATAAACTCTATTAAAAAAGAAGTTTAGGAAAAGCATGCCCTTGTAAGGGCACACACAATTATCGTAATCTGAGAAATGAAAATTGGCTGATCACACAACTGGAGACAGTTTATTCTGAACGCATTCAGAAACTCGCAATAGGACGACAAAAGTGCATCGGCTTAGAATGAAAATTAATGTTGTTTTTGTTTAAAAATTATGTTTGCATAAAAAGTAATAATGAATGTTCTATTCATTTTGTTAGACATTGTATTGTTTTAGACATTGAACTTATCTTTATTTAATAAACTGATTTATCATGATAAAAAGAAATTAATGACCAGTCAGTCAGAAGATATGCCCTGTACCATAAATGGTACGCTAGGCACTGAGAGCAAAATACATAGGTATTTTTATATATTATTTATTCATGAAAATGAAACATTTATTCGAGTTAATAATACTAAGATTAATTCAAATTGACAAGAAAATACACTAGCACTATAGCTAGCAGCGACTTCTCGGAATGCTCGAATACGGGTTCGAAGTTCAAGCTCCGTGGCTCGATCGTAGAGACCAGACGCATTCGTTGCTTCGTCCTGTCGCTCAAGGTCGCCTAATTCCATTCAACATTCTTTCGGCTAAATAATGTGAAAACGGAATCGAAGGATTTGGCGAGTTAATCGGTAGTAGGATTTTTAAAATTCAGTGATAGAAAAGAAAGACGTAAGAAGCGGTAGGAAAAAAATACCCTTCGTATTAATTTCTCAATCACTAAATTTCAGAGCATTAAAGATACACTTCGCAGTAATTATGCTAAAATGCAGAAATACATTTTTTTCTTTTCTAATTCCTTGTAATAGTATAATTTAATCCTTCTTTAATCCAAAATCATAAAATTTACGTATTCAAAGTACCACTTATTTGAGCTTCTGTTCAACGTATATGTAACGTTTTTCAGTAACACGCCACTTTCTTTAGTAGTTCCTTCAGCGGAGACGACTACCAAAATGTCTGTGAAATAGAAATCTCAACTATATCTTATCTAGAAATTCTTTGATTGGTGGATCCGGTCAGGCGTACTATATTCTAGAGGGAATTGTCTTTGCCCTTCTGACCGTCACTTGCTAAATTAGTTCAGTGTGTCAGCGGCAGGATGTTCAAGTTTTCAAAGCTTTGTAACGTGAACGCGGAAGCTAGTGGTTACAGTACAGAAAACTAGTATACTTTCAATACTCAATAAATATAATGAGTCAAATTTATATTTTTGGTTGTGACACCAAATATTTCTGTGCGATATTTTCTTTACACACAAATATTTTAAAACAATACTATTATCTTTGTATTACTTTAAATTGTGTAACCACAAGACGTAAAGATGTTACAACTGCAAATACCATGTAGTTTTGAAATGTTTTTCGCAGGGAATCGTCGTGTGTATATTGCTTACAACACTTCAAGAGGGCCTGTAGGGGACTACTATCTCGACTTGCATCAGAGTGCACTTGAACACGTACAGTCTATGCCCTATTCTTATTCTCCATGATTCTAATGGAAGACCGAGAGCAAGTGATTAATAAACTCAAGGAGACTATGAGTAAAAATCACGAATATCAACGAATTGCATAATAAAATTAATAAGTGGTTACGTGCATTTCAGTTACAAGTAAGTATTTCTAATCAAAAAGAGCAGATAACGATGCCTCGTTGGCATACGCGCGTGTGCATGAGTGATGCCAGTTCGATTATTAATTTCTGGGCAAAGGAGAGGAAGTTAGCGTCTTCTTGCTTTCCCCTTCCTGGTCATGTGTTCATTGGTTTTACTTTCCTTCTGCTGCGTGAATAGGATGATTTCAGCTGGTGAAACACAGAGTAATGGTGTTATTGTTTATACGAGTTGCATAAATGGTGTGAGAAGCCAATCACGTTCTGACTACATGGCGAAAAGACCCACTCATTCATGCAACCTTCCATCTTCCGTACATTGACAATGGTCACGAGATCACGATATAGACTGTTTCAAGTGTTTTGACTGAAGACATGAGGGAAAATTTGAATTATTTGCTTCCGTCAACAATAATGAATATTTACACTCAGTAAAAAAAAAAGTAATTTTGAAGTAGAAATGATAGTTTTGGGTCAACTAATGTATATTAGAATCGGCTTAAATGATTGATACTTTACTTAAGATTTAAAGTCTTTATGATTTGGAAAAGAACAAAATGAATTCATAAATTCTCTTTGATGTTTTAATTTATTGATAATCACATGTATTTCTTCTGATATTAAATAAAAAGTGGGAAGAGCCTTAGTTAATGAGACAATTTTAAAATAGGTTGTCCTTAATGTTAAGTGAGAAAGGTTGTTTATGGTTTGCTTCACCCGGTCAAAAATTTGATTGAGTGATTGATTGTTTGACGTTTTCTTGTAAGTCAACTGAATAATGATCAGTCTCATTAACGTAGTAAATGTTTTATCCCTGAAGGTTGAGAAGTTTCTCTCGGCTCAATGGTGAGATCTGGCCCTATCGGCCAGATACAGTCAAGTTCGAAAGAAAGAATCAATATAATTCTGAATGAATAATAATAATAATAATATATTTTTACTATTTTTACTATTTTACTATTTTTACTATAGTTAATAACGCCAGCAAGCTTATAGAAAACCGTAGACGACATTAACTAAAGCCAGATGCTACAAATGATAAGTACCCTTTTATAATTTTTGACAAGAAACATTGTGGACCCCGTGATCGAGATCGCTAAGACAGAAGTGCCGTAGTGATCGCGGACCGAGGGGTCGCGAGTTCGAGACCCGGCTCGGACATGATTCGGGGCGTGGACATGGTTCGTACTTTCACACTATCATCATATCGTTTCATTCTCATGCCATAACGTTAAATCCGATAGTGCTCGCTAAAGATCTAGTAGTTGACGCGATCTTAAATAACAAATAACTAGTGGTGCTACAGAATGGCACAGACTTTCCCATATTAGTTTTCTATTTCCTTGGGTCTTTGCTACTTATTTGGAATTGCCACATACTCTTTCTTGCCAGCTGCCAACTATTACCTCTAAAAGTACATTTTTTTGTCATTTCCTTAATTGTTCGGTTTCCTATTGGTAGAACAGAAATATGAATTATAGAGTATTAAACAAAACAAAAACCTAGTCCTAAATGGCAATTTTCTTTTAAAAATTATGAGCCGTTTACAAAAGAAAATTGCGTTTTAGTGCTACTAAAAATGCGAAATTTGAAGCTCATTTTCACAGAAAATGTTTGAGTTTTAAAAATACTTTATTTGAAGTTATTTGAAGCACTTACACAAACAAATATAATATTTTTTACAAATTGCTGGTAATGTGTATAGTAAAGATATGAGATCTTTCAAAATAATTACATTTATGTAATTTTTGAAAAAACGAAAAAAACTCAAAATAAACTTTACGTCATATTAAATAGTGTAATTAGCACTATCTGTTACAAAAGTTTGAAGAAAAAATTGCAGCCATATATGAGAAAATGGTGTTTGAGCGTTTCTGAAAATGTGGAATTTTGAGTTACTTTTCACAGAAAACGGTTGTGTATTCGATACACTTTACTTGACATTATTTAAAGCACATTTACTCGTAAATCCAATAATGTAAAAAAATCGCCGATAATGTAAATATTAACGACGTGAGAGACAAGTTACAAAAATTACTTTTTTCCGATTTTTCAAAAAATACAGTCATCTCATAAAATACATTCGTCTCTTTCCCTACCAAAAGTTTAAATCGGACCTATGCCACCTTAATAAATGTATTTTACTCTATTCGTAAGAGAAATTTAAAGAAAAAAATTGTAGCCGTTTTTGAAAAAAAATTGAAAATGTCCGGGGGCCTTCGTGTAAAGTACCCCCAAAATTTACAGAATCTTTTTCAAAATCTCAAAGCTTCGACTAGAATCAGATCGACCGGGAAATATTCATTTAGGAAGAAATCGTAGGTATGGTTTAGACCAGACCTGCACAGCATTTTGCACTTTCACTCACCTCAGGAGCTGCGTGCGGGCAACTCGGGTGCAAATGAGAAAATCGATGAAGGGTGGGGATGAGACCGAATCTAGGAGTGGGGTCTACCAATCAGAATGCGCAATTCGAAAGATAGCGCGTAAATTTAAAGAGCATTCGGCAAGAACATGACGGTCATATACAGTTCAAGTAATATAGTATTTTGTATTATATTGCAAATGTTTGTTCTCGATATATGACAGGGCGAAATATGAAAGTACAACGAATTATACATATTAGATTTCGACACCAAGGATTATAATTGTTTGTAGGGCTTATAATGTAATTCGCTTTGCTACGATGTAATCACAAATTGAGTGTTGTGCTAAACACAAAATTTTGATACCGAATTGTTTTTGTTTGATGATGACAGCAATAAACTTTTTTTTTAACTACGTTTAATTGAATAAGACGGTTCTCTCAAAGCAAAAACATTGTTCTAAAAAAATCATGATTATTTTATGTTCTAATTTTTGACAAGAGTGTAGAGTCGTTTACGACATCATATAAAAATATAAAGCCCTTTGCATTCTATTTAACCAATACCCATGATTATCTTATGATTGTTCGTAACATATCGTGACAGAAGTTTGCTCGTTGATCTCTTTTATTCAGTTTCATAATGGGGAAAAATGGTCAGAAATGTGCTATTAAACATTACCCTTCTTGGAAATGCCACATATTCTATTTTTATGTCAATCTTGATGTGAGAGATTGTTCTCATGATTTTGTTCATTTTTCTATGATTTGGAGATTACATCATTCCTGGTGAACAATCAATTATTAAATTGCAATTTTGTGTTGGAATTAAATAATATTTTTCTTATATATATATATATATATAAGCATATATTTTAAAGCTATTGCTTTTCAATAATACTTAAGAGTCACAATGAGCATGTTATTTTCTTTAAAAAAATTAGAAAATGAAAATACATACAGTGGTGGATACAAAGTGGATATACAGCAGTGCACAGAACGTAAACAGTGAATTATGACTCTGGTAACTTGAAATACTAGACCTAATCCATTTAAACAAATGGGCATTTAATTTTGAAGCATGGAGCATTATTAGATGCCCAGGCATTCAATCTACGCGCCGCGTCGTGCTACGTCAGACTTCTCCCCTCCCCGCAAAGCTTCCTACTCCCCACTACTTGCACTTTCGGCGCTGCCACGGGCAGGCGAGCGGCTCGCAAGTGCAGAATGCCCGCAGGAGCAGGCGTTGTGCAGGTCTGGTTTAGACGCTAGCAGTGTTCATTGACGGGCGGACGGACAGACGGACGTTTTCCTTTTAATTGGTTTTTCGATATCAAGAACCTAGAAAACTGGGTTTCTGGCTACACCACGTGTTAGGGGATATTTTTCTTCATTTAGCAACTGGTTTTATCAACTTTTTCGTTATCACGGCCAGGTAATGAATTTTTTTCCGCCGAAAATTGGCCATTTTTTCTCGCAGCATTACATAACTTTCCCTATACTACGTATACCACTCCGTGTATACGTACGTATACGGGAAAGTAAAATAGAAATATGGACTAAAAAGTGACGAACTGAAAATTCAATGTTTGATTAGTTACGAGTTTACACGAACTTAAAAGTATTTTAAAACAGAAATTATTTAGCAACTGTTAAAGCAAATGTTCACTTAGGAAATGAATTGAAGCAATAAGTAATGAACGATGATTAAATATTGAAGTAATCAATTATGAAACCTGAACTAACAACAATTGTAAATAGTTAATTTTCGTTCACATAGATTTAAATAATTATTTGGTCTTAGGATGATATTTCAAGAACTGAATATTATTGTTATTTTCAGAATGTGGATATTTTTCTTTTATATATGCTTTAGATATTTTTTGTGTTGGCATTGCATTCCTTTTTCAGTATTTTTGATTGTTTTATACATTATTTCAATTCTATGTCTTTGTCATTAAAAGTTAGTGAGGCTAATTACTGTTTTTTTTTATTTTTGGTCTCTATAGAGAAATAATATTTCTCTTATTTACAGGGGTAAACTGGTACTAGACTATTTCTGTTGTTTCTTAATTGAAAAATCATAATCCCGAACCTAGTCACAGACTAAACATTCCTGTAGCTGTGTTTATTCTCGTGGTATCCAGTGTAAACCCGGATGCCACGTATTGAGTATTTTTATTTTACATACTTGAGTTATCGGGACTAGAAAACAACACAAATCTCGAAATCCGAGAGGTGACAATACTATTTAACTTCACTACTAGAACACTTTCCAGAAACAGAAAATATGCTAATTCCTGTACGAGCCTGAGCGCAGATGAGGATCATTTGGTTTCTGATTTCTAGCAATAGGAAATAAGATATGTTTCATCTCTCTATACATTGCTAGTTGCAGGCAATAGTTTAAAATAAAAAATGATCCTTTTCCTACTTCACATAAAAAGAGCGGGACAATCTGATAGACTATTTGATCGAGATTAGATCTATGCATACATAAATAACTGTCCTTTTAACTCGAATAACATACATTTAGTTTTCAAGTGATATGTATATTTTAGTTGCAAAAAATTGTGATGTGATACGGTATCGAAGTTATTCAGATAATGGCTGATAGAGGTAATTAGATCATAAAATAAAAAGGGTCAAATATCCGACTGGGAAATAAACAAAATTGACAGTTCTTCTCAAACATTTTTTCAGAAATATCATAGAATACGTCACGTTTTGTTGCATTGCAATTCAAAATAATGATGATTAATTATTTATGCAATTTTTTAAAACACACACATTTGTTATTAGAATTTCTATATTCAGAAATCTGTTGCAAAAATTCTGAAAACAAAGCACCAGAAAATGGTTGGAAATTTTAAAGTGTATTTTAAAGAAGTGTAAACCCTCGTACGAAATTAAGGTAGGTAGCTTCTCAAACATTTCAATCATTCCGATTAAGAGAAATAGAAATAACGTGCTACTTCACAATTTGTAAAGTGACTTTAAAAATGTACGAGTTTAAACTTGAATAAGAAGGTTTACTTTAAGTTTCACTGGTGAAATTTAAAATAATGCAATTGCATTCTTTATTTAGGAAAGAGGGATTCAAAAATAATATATATATTTGTGCCAGATTTTTTGTATTAATTTAATGTTCAAGTGTTCTTAAAATTGCTTTTAGGTTTTTATGTTGTAAAGAAAATAGTTTCTTGGAAACCAAAATTGGTAACATAATTGCAATAATGCATTTATGATCTAAAGTAAAATTAATAATTTTCGTCTGACTCCGAGGATGTGTTGTTGTCAGTAAAAGTGTCTAACCGCAATATATCTCGCCATCTAGACACAACGTCGAAATGCATGCAAAACTAACAATCAAAGAGTTTTAGTGTTTTGAATATCTCATCTATTCACAGGACAGACGCAGATCACTTTTAAAAGCTTGTATAAAGAAAACGAGAAATAGACATTGTGTGTCGAAGGAAATTATCCTAAAACTATGTAGAAAAAAAACACACACATAGTTGTAAAGATTTGGCTCTTGCATTGCTGTAATTGTTACAATTATTACACTGTACTAATATGTAGTAAATTACTCCCTGTAGCACTTTAGGTAGTCGAATTTTATGATCAGTTGCCGAAATCTTGGTACGGAAAAAATAGTTTTTTTTCTTCAAAATGTCCGTCTGCTTGTCCCTCTGCCCCTCTGTCCGTCTGTCTGTTCGTTTGTGAATACCATTAGCGCCCAAACCATACCAAGAATTTTTTCAAAAGTGGATATTACCCGGTCGATTTGGCTCGACTTGAAGCTTTGAGATTTTGAAAAAAAAATTGAAATTTTTCGAGTACTTTATAAGACAGGGACATTTTCAAACTATTCTCAAAAATGACTCCAAATTTTTTCGTTAATGTTTTTAAAATAATAGAGTAAAATACACTTTTATAGATGTCATACCTTAGATGTTTGTTGCCGTTAACATTCTTCAAAATATGGGAGTACTTTACATGAAGCCCCTCGAACATTTTCACAATTTTCTCAAAAACGGCTTCATTTTTTTATTTGAATTTGTGTAACAATAGAGCAAAATACACATAGGTCCGATTTTTACGGTTAACTCTGAATTTTCGAAAATTGCAAAAGTTAAAAATTTATTAGCCTTATTCCAACTACTACAAATTTAAAGATAGAGATTTTTCCTTCAATTAAAATGTGTTTTCCATAAATAGTTCTTTCAATAATGTCATGCACATTTGGTTTTTGGAAATTGTAATAGTTGCAGGGCAATATTGTCTGCAATATATGCAATATTAAATAACATCAAAAACAAAATTTTCTCAAAAATTGCTCCAAATGTTTTCTTTAAACTTTTCGTAGGGATAATGCTAACTATAAGATGACAGAAGTGTCATATTGCTCAGTTCTTTTATTTTTTCAAAACGTACAAAAACGTAATTTGTTGACTTTTACGTCATTAATATTTACATTAGCGGTAGTTAGTTCAAGTTTTGAATTCATGAATACATGTGTTTTAAATACTGTCTTAAAATTTTTCTCGAAAACTGTAAAAATGTTTGAGAAAATGAGCTCAAAATTCGGCATCTTCAGAAATATTTAAACGCCATTTTCTTTAAACCTTTTCTTCAAAAACGGCTTCAAACATTTTCTTTGTTTTTCAAAAACTCAAAAGTTTAAGTTGAATAAGAAATTCAAATTTCGCATTTAGAGTAACTCTTAGACTCTACATTTTTAAAAAGGCTTCTAAGTTTTCAACACAAATTTCCTTATAGGAGGTGGTTTTATTCTAGCAATATTTCGTTTGTACTACCAAAAAAACCTAAAACATGGCAAAATGTCAAAAAATGTTCTTTGGCGGCGATAGATATCTCTTGGCAAGTTGGTGGGGAAAGACCGAAGAGCTAGTCCAAACAAAAACAAAAAAAACAAAAAAATTTTAAAAACGAAGTAATACGAGGCAGACTGTGGTATTCTAAGTCACTACTATTTGATACTAGAGTAATGTTGTTTTGGGTAAAAATAAATGTACTTAATAAGATTTCTTTATATTGGGATTTGTGATAATATCTTAAGAATACATTTTTCTTACATTGTATTGTTTCCTCTAGCTTAATTTGTGAAAATGTAAATCATTTTGACGTATTTTCCTTTAAAACTCTAATTACTATATTTGGTTGCACAGTTGTATAATTACAGGAGTTGCTGATAATCTAGCTGTTATAAAGCGACCTTAAAGAAATAAATTTTAAAAAATATTGTCTTAAAACATATGAATAGGGTAAAGAAAAATGTTGCGGACTGTTTTATAGATATTAATTTTAAATTGTCACTGGTCCTTTTAAAAAATACAGTTTTAAATCCTTTTCACAATTTATTCTAATTCATTACGTTTGGATCTTCCTTGGGCCCTTATTATTTAATAGATAGTGCTACATGTACTGAATAATAAGATTCACTACGATTTAATGAACTCGTTGATTTTTCAAAAATTAAACAAATGTAATTTTATACATTATAGCATTTGTGAGTAAGAGTGCTTCATATAATTTGCTATGAAGTTTCTCGAACACTGAAAACTTCTCTGCGAATGTGAGTGGCTGATGAATGAGTGATTTTTGTCAAAGTCATTGTGCATTTTCAGAAGGGTTCAAGCATTTTCAGAAAAATGGTTTCGAATTTTTCAACTGAAATTGAATCCAGGTTTTACTCAATGATATTCTTAAAATCATATTTTAAATAAACAATCATGAGACTGAAAAATAGAGAATTGTGAAGAAATACGTGTAAGGTTGAAATGAATGGTAGCTGAGGAGATGTGACCAAACTGGAGAATAGGTAGGAATAATATACACGCAGCAACGTATTGTAAATAATGTCATAATTTTGAGATTTTTATATAAATATCTACTTTCGGGTAAGTGATGCCAGAAAAGTGTTTTTTCCAGAACGTCCGTCCCTCCGTCCGTCTACGATCAACACTACTGCCAAATAGTATGTAGTTTGCTTTTTTTCAAAATGAATATTTCCCAAAATATAAGGGATTGCTGGAAGCCCTAATAATTTGAAAATATTTTTTCGGATCTTGGAGGTATTTTACACACGGTCTCGGGAACGGCTTTGAATTCTGCGTAAAAACTTGAACTTTTAATGTGTTCGGCGCGTGGAGGGCATTCCGACTATTTGTTATTCATTTATATACACGAAAACTTTTATAATCTCTTGACATGCCATCATCTGTATGTGAAATTTGTGTATGACTGAAGAACTGCACGGATCTCTACATCCAGAACAATGGTACAATCACAGTCTTGGAACCAAAATATACCATGGGCATGTATGTTAAAGTACAAGGCCGAGCGAGGTATGTTTATGGGACGTTCGGGTAGCGCGATGATGCCCTTTATTAGGAATGTTGCTAGTGGAGTGGTAGGTACCCCGAATGTCATTGATTGGTCACATCACCGATAAGAAACTGAATTTAAAAAAATTAGAAACGTGGCAGTACTGGAATGTCTGTGCCATTCTACAGCATCCCTAGTTCATTAATGTGTAGTGTTAATCACAAGAAAGACATTACTGCAAAATCTTCATTTTAAAACACTAAGGGTTTTCTGTAAGGAAATTTTTTGGATGTTTTACTCAACGAAATTTGAGAATTTTTTACTTTAAATGAAAGGTACTTGTCATAAGATATGTTATCGCTTATTATTGTTGTTGTTGTTGTTGTTGTTCTTCTTCTTCTTATTATTATTATTATTATTGTTGTTGTTGTTGTTAACCTATTTTGTAGCATAAGCATTAAATTTTAAAATAGGAGGAAGATTATTATAAATAATGCTAATGATTCAGCTTGTACAATATTTATAATCTTCAGAACCCGGATCGTTTGGAACGACATACTACTTTTGAATAAAGCAACTAAATACACATTTTCAATAAACACCACCCCATTAAAAGCCGGGATAATAATCTCCGCATGTTTATAGGCGTTTAGACCATTTTATACCTCGTACACATGTAATATGTGTATTCCTATTAATAAATTTCAGTGAATAATTTAAGGATAAATTCGTAAAATTGTTCGAAATTAGCCTTAAAAATAACATGATTAAATGACACAAACGACTGCTGAAAATTAATGTATTGTATGAAAAAAACCTGTGAATGCACACTATTGTTTTTATCGCAAAAAGAAATAAGCTTTAAATTAATCTAATAACAATGTTTTATTAAGGTGTAATTAAATGAAATATTGATTCCGTTAGAGGATTCGGCAATTTCCCTTATAGAAAAAGAACAACAATTAAAACGGAAGGGAATAATGAAAGAGAAATTGCGCGAGTTTTAGATTTTAACAAAAACAAGTAAAGCACGACAATACAGTATTTTACAGTTTATAGAGTACATAGTATATACCTTATTACTGGGAATACAGTACATACCTTGTGTGTTTATCATTTCGCCGAATTTAAAATTGATCACACCAGTCAGAAAAAAAATCCGTTGAGTAGCGTTCTTGCACGAGGTAGTTTCTTCCTCTGTGTAACAACACTGTCTTCCTCGGTGAAACATCGTTGCCCAACAGTAGCTTACTTGGCGCATCGGGTCTTCGCAGCAACGCCAACACACGCGTGTGAACAGCGTCAGTAACGCAGTTCAAGACCGCGTCTGAAGAGCCGAACACAAGGCGAAACTGACCCGGAAAGTCAGTCTCCTGGCCTACACTCACTCGGTCAACAACCAGTGAATGTAGAAGAGGGGTGATACTTTCAAACTGCTTTCACCTTTTTTCATTCGAGAAAAAGGGTATAGCGGAGTGGTGCCGTATCCACCTACCCCACAAGTGTGCGTGCAGGGTGACCCTAGCGCAGAGGCACAAAGAATAGTAGTTAGGGTAGTAAAAGCGTTTCGTCCTAGTTCAGGACTCATCAGACAGGCTTTCAGCTTGTGACTTTTTATGAGTTCTTTAACATGTAGTGTAGCCACAATCCATGTTTTGTGGACCCTTGATACCGAAAAATTGATTGACGGCAAAACGTCTGCCCGCCTTTCTGAGAACAAAGATAGCGGCTAAACTCTTCTGTCGATTTTCTTCAAAATTGATACTCCGCAATCGATCTGGCTGATGGCGCAGCCTCCTGAATTTGAAACTGATACTTTAACTTTGGGGCTACTTTACATGAAGTCTCTGGGACATTTTCCAAATGTTCAAAAACATGGCTCCAACGTTCTTGATCAAATTTTACTGTTGCATAGTGTGAATGACTTTTAAGAAAATGGTGCTGGTCAAATGTTCTTTGAAAACTCTGATTTTTTGAAAATTGGAAATGTTCAAAATTTTTTCCATGTTTTCCTACAACTAAAATATTAAAGATAGATACTTTTTCCATTAATGAAATCTGTTTCTTAAAGATGAATTTTGAAATAAGATCCAATACAATTTTTCACAATTTGAATACTTTTTGCATACTTTCGCCTATTAAGAATATCAGGAAAAAGTACATGCTGTTGTAACACCACTAGTTTTAAATTGCGAAAAACCACAGTGACGGTGTACTTTTTGTTTTCCGGGGTTATTGTCAGACCCACAGATTTAAAACATATTTCTCTATGTATGTCAACGCGCTGAATCCGAATGTGAAGCCAGAATTGCCGCATAACTATCCAGTGTTTTTTAAATCGCGGAAAACCATAGTGAAATTGTAAATTTTGCCGTCAAATTGTAAAAATCACAGTAAAATTGTGTTTTTTGCGATTAAAATAATTGGAATGAGGTACCGTAATTCTGGCTTCATTTTCAGATTCAGCGCGCCGACATACATAGAGAAACATGTGTCAAAGTTTTTGGTTTGGCAAGTTTTGGCTTCCGTAGAGTAAAAAGCTACAAGACACCAAAATAGCATGTTTTTATACGATTTAAAAAAATGGAGAGTGGTGGAATAATTCTGGCTTCAAATTCGGGTTCAGCGTATCGACATACATAGAGAAACCTGTATAAAATCTTAGAGTCTGGGAATTTTTTTCACATTGTAAGCCTGTGTTATGATTTCGTTTAGGAGATGAGAGCACTAGTCTCCTCTTTATTCATGCGTTTTTCGTATTTTATTCCAATTTTACTCTGAGAAAGAAAAGTTCTGTAAATCGTAGATGGTTCGCCGGATTTTCCATAGTATATTTTTCCTGCGAAACAAAGACTTCTATGCTATTTAAAAATGTCACTGGATGCGTAAAAATTAATTTTAATTAACAAGTACTAACTTCCTCTAAACGAGGGGTTGCTATTTGATGATTTTTTAATCTCTAGTAGTTCTGTTTTGCGTGTAGGAAATATTGAAAAACTGCCTTTATTTGCAATATATAGTTACTGTTTAGAAGATGAATACGGCGCCGCCATAAAATCATATTAGCTGGCAATGTTATATTCCTGTACAAAAATCTCCAACACTCAGTGGCTACACCTACTTACGGGATATGAACGGGGGTAGTATTATAATTTCATAATTATAATCATTGTAAAAAATACAAGTATGGATGATGCAAGTAGTTAGAATTTAGTACAGCTACATTTTTGTACTCTTTTTACTAATTTTCCTAAAAATACACATAAAAGATCGCCTGTAAGCTGTTTTTATTTGCTTAACACTATTTTTGTCCCCTATGTTTTGAATAGTTTAAAACTCCACAGACAGTCCGATTTGTGTTCACGTCCACTTCTGCGATTGCTGCATTAATCGTTTTTTAGGCGAGTATATATACAAATTAAAAGGAGTCTGTTTTGTAAATCTAGTAAATTAGGTGTTAGTTCAGTTTAATAAGAATGAATTGTAAGTCACATTCATTTGAAAATCGGAATTCGCTCGCTTAAGGACGTTTATGTGAAAAGTCGAACATAAACGTGCTTTCATACTCTTCCATTACTCATAGTTGGCACGAGCGGCGAAAAATGATTCAAATTTGGTGCCGTCCGAGTAAATAAAGTATTTATAACAATTTTTGGCATTAATTACCAGCTCAAAACATACATTTTAAACGTCGCGCGTTGGAATAAATTTCTCCCCATTCCGCGTGCTAATTGTAACAAAAGAGCGGAGTCATATCTTTCACGATGTGCTTTGGGACACAGGTTCTTTGGCCCCAGTTTCTCAATTGTTTTTAAAAATGCTTTCAAACACGACCGCGAGATTGCACCACTCACCTGGCAAACCAGACAGCGCCAGCGCCAGACAAGCCATCAGCTTCTATACTTCGTGGAAGACGGGCAAAAGCATTGCTATAAAGATTCATAACTGCAACGGTAATTTCCAGCTGTCGTCCGGTCGAACTGAAAGTAAATATATGCGTATGTATTGGCGTGCCGTAGTGATTGGTATTTAACTCGAGAGAGTTGGCAGAATGCAGTAGTTTCTATGAAGTCGTAGCAAAAATAGCAAGTCTAGCAAAAATATTCTGTTCGAAAAACAGTCACTGTTTGCTTACCGAAATAAGTGCCCAACTGCTTTTTTTCCGCGTTCAAAACAAGTAAAGCTTAACTATCTATTCAATGATCACTGATTCTTTCATATAAAATTCTAACAAAAGGGATCCATTGCGTTTTTTACAGAGATTCAGAGAGAGAATGGAAGCTTGTATCCTCGCGCCCGACAGTCCTGCGTTTATTTAGCTCTCCCTCTGCGAAATTATTTTGTTGCCTGTACACTCACAGTTCTGATTTTCTCCTAATTCACTTGAAATTCATCGAATTTAATCAGTTTCAATGGAATACTGTACGTAGGGTTTTGCAAATTGATTATCTAAAATACTTTATTTCTTAAGAATAAACTTCAAAACTACATCACAGTTCTGCCACGCAGTTCACTTGTTTGACACCGATGTGGCAACAATCAGTATTGTCATCCTCGTGGGAGAAAATTATGGCAACGTGGAACGAAAATTGCCTGTGGGTTTAAGCAATGTGTCCTTCACAGATCTCTTTAAATTCTATTTAATTTAATCGTTGGTTCAATCTCGGTTTCCTCGGTTTCAATCCTCGCTCGTTCCTCTCTTGTATCGCAATATCACACTCGTATATTGAGATCGATTATTACATCATCTTTTCATAATGTGTAATCCTTGATAGACTGTAATGTTGATCAGTTGACCGCCGTGACTGTCGTTATCCTGTTTGGCCCGCGCCGCGCCGCGCTGCCCGATGTCTCGCGGTTGTCGCAGTGCGTCGCGACGCGCGCCGTGGCGCTGACGGAGTTTGAAGACGTGATTTATCGGCGCGGCGTGGCGTCGCGCCGCGCCGCGCCGCGCCGCGCCGCGCCGCGCCGCTCTCCGCGCCGTGCTCCGCCCACCCGGAGGCGTCGCGTCGCGTCGCGTCGCGTGGCGTCGCGGCGCCCCGTCACGAGGCTATTCGGATCGACCCCCCGGCGCGGAGCTCGCAAGCAACAGCGGGGAGCGGGAGGCTGCTTTGCTGATTACTCGTTTGTTTGTTGTTGTTTTTTGGTGTTTCATATACAGAATGTCGAGAAACGAAGTTCTATCTAAAGATACTGCGAGAAAAAAGATTCATTGCGCCGGCCCGGTGGCCGAGATCGCTAAGAGAGTGGTGCCGTACCAATCTTGGATCGAAGGGTGGCGGGTTCGAGTCTCTCCTCGGTCATGGTTGTATGTGTTCGTCCTCTCCTTTCACCTCCTATCACCACCATATCGTTTCATCCTCATAGACACCACAATGTTTAAATCCAAAAGTGGTTGCTAATGACCTAAAAGTTGATGCGACCTTAAATAACAAAAAAAATGATTAATTGCGCATTGCACGACTACAGATTATGGAATGAAGGATAGATATTTTGCTGAATGCTGCTAAATGTGTCATGTAAGTGTCATCAACTGCGATGGCTCAGTGGCAAGGTCGTTGGCTCTGCGGCCTGGTTGAACTGATGGTGGCGGATTTTACACTGTTTTTTCATTCAGACGGGTTTCAGACGGGAATTCAGACGGGTTTGAAGGGGAATTCCAGCAGCGCATTGCTCTCATCAGTAGTTTTCCGTGGATTCCTTCATCAATACCGGGCGAATGCCAGAGCTGTAATCTATCAAAGGGGCCACACTCCACGCGCAATTTTTACTCGTCATCATTTTCTTCTCCTCTCCCTTTACGTATTTCTTCGGACTCCCTTAGATTTAAATTCACTTCATTACTCAACATGCCGTAAGTCCAGTCGGCAGCTGAGAGGCTGCTTATCTCGGTTGGAGGCGGTGCTTCTACGATGAAACCTCCTGGAAAAATAAAACTGCCTCAAGTCGACCTGCAGGTCTTCGTTAGATCTCACGTAGCAAAGAAGGGTGAAACATCGGCATTTCACTGGATATAACAAGCACTACAATTACGTAACTAATTATCTATGTAGTTGGCACTCCCAGAGTACATAATTACTCGCAATTTTGACGTTGTATTTTTGAGTTGAAGGGAATGCGTTCAGTGGGAAGGCGAAGGGCGGACCGGGAAAGGTGGCTCAGGAACTGATGTCACTGCAGTGTCTCTGACCTGGACGACCTAGCTTCTAGTCCGGACGGTGGCAGAATTTTAGACACTGACTAGATAGCTAGGTCGAATTCAGTTGCTGTCTGAAGGAAAATTCTAGCGGTCGGCTACTCTGATCGGTAGTTTTCCGTGTCGAACTACCCCTGCACTCCGAAGTGGTTTCCTTAATAACGCGCCACGGCCAAACGGTGAAATTACGGTCCGATGAAAATAAGTTGGTGATTGGCAGTTGCAAATGGAAGGGAGCGACGTTGACAGTTTGCGTACAACTGAGCACGTGCTCCCGGGACACGAAAGTAAACACCTGAAATAAATAATTTTTAAAATAACCAAATCATACCCTCATATTGTATGAAGCTACAGCTTCAGAAGCACAACTGTCAATCACCAACGTATTTTAATCGGACCATAGTACTGGATTACTTACAAAAACTTAAAACAAGGTTAAAAATGTAAATATCGAAAGAGGCTAGCAGGTTGGAAAAAATCTTCTGTTGGGGGAGTCAGGAAGGATGTTTTAACAGTATTACCATCCACCTAATTTCTAATCTTGTGAAACGAAAAAAAACGGATGATCACAATAGGGTAAAATGGTGATATACTTCTAGATCAAAAACTTATGAATGTCAAGAGTTGGTAGAGAAAGAGAAGTGGAGTAGAGTGAAATACACAAAACCTGGAAGAACATGTGTCGTGAACTTGCTTCAGTTATGAGTTGTAGAACCAATTGAAGATCAACTTATTTTGTGGACCTTCGCTTGCAGATTTCCCTAAATAGCAGTGCTCATCTTAATTTAATAAAAACTACACAATTAATTATGAAATTTTGAAAATTCAGAGAAAATAATTATTGCAAAAAAAGCTCATATTCCAGTAATGATGATAGATAAGGTGTCAAGAAAAATCTCACTCATTCACTTTCCTAGGCGTATGGTTCGGGATCTGCTACTGTTATTAAAATGTTGGCCAAAATTATAATAGATAATTTCTTAGCATTACCGTATGTAATTTAAAGTTGGGCGTAAACAGTACCCGAAATATGAAGAGGTCTTGTAATTCAAAGTCAAGTCCTAGAAAGTAGTATTTGTATATTCAAGAATTAGCTTTCTATCAAATTCCATTATTCTACAAAAGGTAAATGTTGCAGAAATTTATTGTTAATTTTCAACGGCACATCGTGTTTGAAAGTATAATTTTCATTTTATGCTTTTGTCATATTTGAATTACCGCCAGCTGAGAAGGATGCATCTCGCCCTGCCTGTAAGCTCCCCAATAGAATTCAAATAATTGTGGAAGTTGGATTTTGATTGGTTAAAAATTTCGGTAATATACACAAATGCTAATTCAGCGCCTTTGGTATTCGGCCTAAAATCAGTTACAGATACTTAGAAAACATTTCAATTTTTTGTAATGTCATTTTATTATTTTCATGAATTTCTCCAAAAATCCCCTATAACACGAGGAAATCCGCTAAATGTTCCGCTAACTGCGATAGCAATATTTTTCCTGTTAAAACATATCAAAATCCGCTAAAATGACAACACTGAGGATGAGTAATAAAATTATAGAAATTTAAAGTGACATTACCAAACGCAGTTCTGGAAAGTAGGTAAGGCTCTTTTTTCCTGATTATCGTGCTTTAATGGAGGTTCGTGTACAGAATGCACTGAAAAAAACCGCCATTGAACGTCGCAGAGAAAAAGGAAGTTGTAAAATGGTATTGAGTTTATCATCCATCCATCAAGAGTCATATCAAATTTTATTGTATGTATTTATTTCTCAAATCAGTATCTTCAGTATTGGCTAGAAAACATTTTCACGTCAGGGGAAATCATGCCACACAATGTCAAACGTAGAAATAAGTTGTGGGATTCCCAATTGTTCTATTTTTCATTATTTAATTTCACACCGTTCCTTAGCTACTCTCTGCACAACATACACCTACTATATTTACACGTTCTTTCTGCCTTACTACTTTCATTGAACATTACAATGTTATTCATTAACATTCAGTTTGTGGTAAAATATTTTCATATTTATTAATAATAAAGTGTTGTGAAATCATACTGTGAATTAGTTTTTACTCGACCAATCCATTTCCAATATATTTTTAATTAATATCAAATATACGTATATTTTGAATCTTTGTTTTATTTTAATTTCTAAGTTATGATGAGTTTTCTTTCAGGTTTTGACATTTTTACATTTCTCACGCCTCCATTCCCCATTTCTCTCATTAAGCTCGCTTTTCTATTCTTTTTTTCCTCAAGTTAGCGAATTGAAAGTATTACTCTATATCACACCATTGGCAAATCAAGTTTCAATTACTAGAAAACAGTTCAACACACTAACCACAGAAACTCGCAGTTTCAGGAGATTCTGTAAAGTAATCTTTAAGATATCTCGTGATTTTATTTTCAGTAACTTAGATTCAAAAGACCAGCGTAACTTGAAGATATAGCATACATTTTTCGTTAATACATGAGAATATAATGTTACCCTAACCTCTTATATTTTAATACTTATTTTCTTATATACAGCAACTAGGCAAAGGAAACTGTTATACTTTCTTGAATTAAGAATTTATACTTAAATTTTGAAAACTAGGCGCTTCTTTTGTCTGATAATTTTAAAATATTAATTGACCGTTTTAATACTTTTGAAATTACTTATCTTTATAACTATCTGTTACCTATAATCGGTAGACTGTAACTCTCATCTATAAATTACTTATTACTTCTTTATTTAGTTAAATAAATTGGAAAATCGGAATCTTACGGTGCTCCTTTCTCTGACTCGAAACATTTTGTTCACCAGAGAGAAGACTGTCCTTAGCAATGTGAACAGGTACCTATCTAATTATTTGATATTCTTTTTGTAGAAAAATATTACATTTTTTATACAGTTAGTGCAGACCGCAACTTTACACTTTTGGGTAAATCGGGAGTAATGGTGTCATTGTTACTAAGGAGTTTTTGTCACGGTTACTACGCTATTTCGTGCATTCAATAAATCAACGAAGTGATAACATCAGTTAGTATTGTTCACACTAGAAATCTAAGTTATAGTCATCATCATTTGACAACCAACACATTTTGACACCAAGTAATCCGCGACGAATCCACCGTTCTGCATTCGCCAGTGCCTTTCGGCCAACGATTCTATATAAGAGACGGCACTCAATGTTAAAACGAGAATTCATATTTGCTCAACTTCAGGTAGGTACTCTTCTGCATTGAATCTTATTGGGTCTTCTATCATCCAACCGCGAGGAAGTAATCATGCAATTTGTAATCAAACTTATGTAGAAATTTCCATTTTCTTTCTCTTTACTCTTCATTTTTTTTATATGTTAATATTTTTACTTTCCCGTATACGTAAGAATACACGAAGTGATATATGTAGTATAGGGAAAGTTATGTAATGCTGCGCAAAACTAGTGGTGCTACAGAATGGCACAGACTTTCCCGTATTAGTTTTGTATTTCCTTGGGTTTTCGCTAGCTATATTGAATTGCCACATACTCTTTCTTGCCAGCTGCCATCTATCACCGCCAAAAGTACATTTTTTTGTATACCAGTATTATAAACAATCCTTTTACATTAACAAAATCGTTCATAGTATGGCATATTATTGCACGAATCATTAAGTCATCCCTATTTCTGCACGAATTATGAGCCTTCACTGACGTAATTGTCATGGCCCCTATATATTTTCAGTTATGGAGTTTAAAGAAGGCAGTGGTACCATATAAATAGATTGCAGTGTTCGCAGTAAAATCAAATACGCTATGAAAAAACTTACTTTTAAAAAATTGGATTCCAACTGCATTTGCCATGATTGTAAAACAAAAAAGTTTTTTGTGTTTAACATGTAAGGGCCTTAAGGAAATGTATTATTTACAGACATCAACATAATTAATTTCTTCACTGGATACGATAGTAAATATTCCGGGATTGTCATTTTTTGTTCACTATCAAAATAAAACCTTCTTCTTTCACATCGTTGATGCACAAATTGTACAATTCGACACGTCTACAAGCACCAAATATGCCAAAAATAGCAACAACCTTTGCCATTTGCATTGAAGCTTTGAGATTTTGAAAAAGATTCTTCAAAATTTGGGAGTACTTTATATGACGCCCCCCGGGGAATTATCAAAATTTTCTCAAAAACGGCTGCAATTTTTTTCTTTAAATTTCTTGTATGAATACAGTAAAATACACTTTTTAACATGGCATAGGTCCGATTTTCACGTACAGCTCTGAATTTTCGAAAATTGTGAAACTTGACCTTTTTTCGGCGTCTTTCTCCAACTACAAAATTGAAGATAGAGATTTTTTCTTCAAATAAAATTTGTTCTGCATATTGAGTTCTTTAATAAAGGTCATTTAAATGTTTTTCAAAATTTTGGTAGTTTTCGTGCAATATTGCGTGCAATATGTGCAATTTAAAAAAAATTACAAAAACAAGATTTTCTCAAAAATAGCTCCAAATTTTTTCTTTAAACTTTTGGTAGGGATAGTGGTAAATGTACTCTATCAATGACATAAAAGCCATTTTGGTCTATCGGTTGGTTTTTTCAAAAATTACAAAAATGTAATTTTTTTACTTGTCTCTCACGTCGTTAATATTTACATTATCGGCGATTTTTTCACATTATTATATTTACGAGTATATATGCTTTAAATAATGTCAAGTAAAGTTTCTCGGAAACATCATTAATATGCACATTACCAGCAATTTGTAAACATTATTATATTTGTGAGTGTAAGTGCTTCAAATAACTTCAAATAAAGTATTTTGAAAACTCAATCATTTTCTGTAAAAATGAGCTTCAAATTTTGCATTTTTAGTAGCGCTAAAACGCCATTCTCTCTTGAATGGCACGTCGTTTTTAAAAGAAAATTGCCATTTGTGACTAGGCTTTATTTTTCTTTAATATTCTAAAATTAATATTTTCGTTCTACCAATAGGAAACCGAAAAATTAAGAAAATGACAAAAAAATGTACTTTTGGCGGTGATAAATGGTAGATGGCAAGAAAGAGTATGTGGCAATTGCGAATAGCTAGCGAAGACCCAAGAAAATAGAAAACTAATACGGGAAAGTCTTTGCCATTCTGTAGCACCACTAGTTACTTTCCCGTATACGTACGTATACACGGAGTGATATACGTAGTACAGGGAAAGTTATGTAATGCTGCGCGAAAAAATGGCCAATTTTCGGCGGAAAAAAATTAATTGCCGGGCGTGAGAACGAATAAGTGGATAAAACCAGTTGCTAAATTAAGAAAAAAATCTCCTAACAGGTGGTGTAGCCAGAAACCCTGTTTTCTAGGTCCTTGATACCGAAAACCCAATTGAAAGGAAAACGTCCGTCTGTCTGTCCGTCTGTGAACATTGCTAGCGCCTAAACCATACATACGATTTCTTCCAAAATGAATATTCCACGGTCGATCTGGTTCTAGTCCAAACGTTGAGATTTTGAAAAAGATTCTTCAAAATTTGGGGGTACTTATATGAAGCCCCCCGGACATTTTCAAAATTTTTCTAAAAAATGGCAACAAATTTTTTCTTTAAATTTCTTGTATGAATAGAGTTAAATACAGTGATTAACATGGCATAGGTCCTATTTTCACGGATAACTCTGAATTGTCGAAAATTGTGAAAGTTTGAATTTTTTTCGGCGTCTTTCTCCAACTACGAAATTGAAGACAGAGATTTTTCCTTGGAATAAAATGCGTTCTCCAAAGTGAGTTTATTTTGGTCATGTACATTTTTTGAAAATTTCAGTAGTTTTCGTGGATATTGCGTGCAATATGTGCAGTTTTAAAAGTTACAAAAACTCAATTGTCTCAAAAACGGCTCCAAATTTTTTCTTCTAACTTTTGATAAGAATAGTGTTAAATGTACCCTATGAGATGACATAAAGGCCATATTGCTTTATTCTTTTGTTTTTTCAAAAATTGCAAAAATGTAATTTTTTTGACTTCTCTTACGTCGTAATATTTACACTAGCAGCAAATTGTTCACATTATTATATTTATGAGTACATGTGCTTTAAATAATGTCAAGTAAATATTATCGAAAATACATCTGTTTTCTGTGAAAAAAGCTCAAATTTCCACATTTTCAGAACGCTCAAACGCCATTTTCTTATTAATAGCTAAAACAAAATGTCTTCAAACTTGTCGGTCGGATAGTGCTAATTTCATTCTTTAATATGACGTAAAATTTACTTTGAGTTATTTTTTTGTTTTTTCAAAAATTTACGTATGTAATTTTTTTAAAGGATCTCTCACCTCTTTAATATTCACGTTACCAGCAATTTGTAAAAATTATTATATTTGTGAGTGTAAGTGCTTCAAATAAAGTATTTTGAAAACTCAAAAATGTTCTGTGAAAATTTGCTTCAAATTTTGCATTTTTAGTAGCGTTAAAACGCAATTTTCTTTAAAACGGCATATAATAAGGACACGTATAACAAGTTTCAGTTCGAATGGGCTCTTGGTTTGTTGTGCAGTGAGCGCGGAGGTGATGCACATTGTTTAATATGCAGAAACTATTTTATAACGAAAAATATTAGCGTTAAAAAACATTACGAAACTTTCCGTGGAGGCAACAAACATTTTCGTTTAGACGCGATCGGACGTCGATTTTACATACTTTTTACATATTTTCACTGTTTTCATTACATATATTTGTATGGTTTTACGTTTCATACTATATATTAGTACATATTACTATAAATTATACTATTCATAATTACTCTATAATTTTTAAAGTGCTTTTATTACGTGCTTTTTCACACGAAAGTAATGTACATCGTATTTGTTTAAATGTTTATTTTCAATAAATGTATCCCTATTTTTCTGAAATTATGATACATAAAACTTATCTTGACTTAGTGTGTATTTTAGTTTATATTTATTACTTAAAATATTCATTTTAATTATTTGTAATTAGAGTTAATAATAATCACATTTGCATTCTCCAACACTTAAGTGCTTAGAAACATGCGTTAATGTTTCTTTAGAGTAATGAGCAATGCTTGTATAACTGCAGTTCCTGTTTACATGTCAATTTCCATTAAAAGTTTGTAAAAATTAGTAAATGCCTTTTGATGATATACCAACCCGTGTGTTTCACCCTACTCGCTGCATTTACACGAAGTTTTCTCAACGCTGCTTCCCGCCTGTGACAGGAGTGCTTGCGCTAAGCAGATTTCGCCGTGTGCCCCAAACCTTTGCGAAGGTCTTTCGCGTGCTCGTTCGTAAGATGGCCCTGATCTACTACTTTCTTTGTTGCTTGTCAAACTACGAGTAATTAAAATATTCCAAATACACCATTCAGGTACTACACACCATAAAAATATTACAATATTATTAATATCATGCAGTAATGATAAACTCAATTTTATTGTCACCACTTCTTGATTTTTGAAGTCTTAAGTTATTAACAATTGAATTTATTGTTGATAATTTCACTTTAAACATTTTTCTTTCTAAATCACCGTTTCATACGTACAACATAGCATATTGATAGCAGATTGCTATTTGAATCACAAACATAGCAACTAATTTAACTGTCTGTGAGTTGCAATTTTATCTACGATCATGAGCAAAAAAGAACCTGAAAAAAAGTCAATTTGATGTTTTTTTAAGAATTAAGACAACCGTATGTTTTAGATGTAATTTTCTATTCATATTCTCTTTAATTATAATTTGAAATGGAGTTCTAGAACAAAAAATAGAGAAAACAAAATTTGCCCTGTCATCACGCACTGAACCTCATCTTACCCGCATCTGACGCTAATCATTTGACCACAATTATGTGAAAATATATCATTTACGAGTATGGTATCGATAATGGTGAATCATTCAGAATTCCTAGTATTAATACTGTTTTCTACATTCTCTGATTCTATTTCTTGTACACTTGTGATGTAACATTTTTTCTTAACTTCCTTTTTTGCTTAGAGATATATTTCAATCTTGGACAAACTCCAATCTATACAGAGGGATCGATCTGTTATTTCCAAATTAAGAAATAAAATTATCATTCACTTTTCTAACAAATAAGCATCCTTCGTTTAATACATCACACATAGTATTGGTGGTAAACTACAAATGTTAAAAAATAAATCAATTTTCTTCTTTGAAAGAAGACGATGGGAGCCCTCACACAGACGGTTGGGATTATTTTTGTCCGATTTTTCATGAATTAAACCCAATTGAAATCCTTCTTTCCATTAATTACGTAAAATCTCATTCCAAGATAGCGGCATGGGGCGTTCGGGCCAAATCCACCGGAGATCTCCAGCCCAAATTGGCCGCGCGTTTCCCATTCTGGTCGTGCAGAGGCACTTCCACGCATGCTGCGCGCGTTGGCAAGTCGTAATTCGGGCCATTCGCCACGCTGAAATACGGCGTCCGCCGGCAGCGCATCCTAGCGGGCGCTTCGAGAAACGCGACGAAGCGCGACGTCTCCGGAGAGGAACGCCGCGGCTGCCGAGAGATTAAGCGCTCGCTCCTTCCGAGAGACGGCCGGCGCGGCATCCCGCTCGGCGCAAATGCAGCAAAACAAGCGACGCGCGCGATACTGTCGGCTTTCGTGTTTTGCGCGTTTAGAAACCTATTTACTTCGAATTGCCTCGACGGCGGGCGCTAAGGCGAAGAAGAAATTAATGAGAATTGTGGATCATGACGTCGCGCAACTGAGCCCAGTGGGAATACACCCGGCAGATGCGACGGGACCGTTTTGAATGTTATTGTGAGTCAGTTGAACACACAATGCACTGCGTGAAGAATCCTGTCATGTTACTCTTTAAAATAACATACATAATTGACTTTCGTTAACAAAAATTAAACATTCATATTAAACAGATTTTATGGAATAAATTCAAATACTGTCCAATATATTTTCGAAATATTATAAATACAATAATTAGAATTTTGATTTGATAAATTTTACTAAAAAAGACGAAATGAGGATGATACGATCATTTCTGTCTGTGCAAACACTATTTTTTTCACATTTCCTTCTTGTGCGTTGCTTCATTCTATTTCTTTTTCATCCTTTACTCTTCTTTCTTTTTTCTTCTTCCTCTTTTTCTCCTTCCAAAGACATTTTTAAGGGTTTTTCTTCAGAAACGTAATGATTCTATGCCTTTCTCAGTCTTCCTGCTTGTTCCTCATCCTTTCTGCGTCGCAATCATAGTTTAGATATGTTTGTTTCTTTCCAAATTCCTTCTCCCAGTCCCCTAATATCACCGTTTCACTTTCACTTTTCATTTAGCCCTGTCTTCTTATATTGTTCAGGTTTTCCTCGCAATTCTCTTTAACACATTGATCTTAGCAGTCTCCAGCATTTGTTTAGTTTTTGGAGTGTAGTCGTTTTTCCGTACCGTATGTGCTAAATTTAAAAAATTCCCACTTTTGTATCTGTTCCTAGATATTCGTTTTCACAAAGGATGTTATTCGTGCTGAAGCATGGTGAGATCTTTTTTGTTCGCTCACTTTCTTTTGAGTCAGTTCCAATGAATCCCCCACGTTCATTGGTAAATATTCATCATAAAATTCTATCATTAATAACGATAACATGCATTTGTTCTTCTATGCACATTCAAATGTACATTATTCGTGAGATAATCTAACCCAACCAGCTGAGTAAATAGTATTTAACATTTTTTTATTTTGATTTAGTAGAATTTACTGACGTTGTACGTTTAGAGTCGAGGAATATTTAAATCTAAGAACTATTTTTCTTTGGAATTTAACCACAATTCAGAATCACTAGAGATTTTACCTACGAAATATGATTATAACAACCAATTTATAACACTATATTATTGGTAATTGAAATTAGATGAAAATATAGTTATTTGAAGCAGATCCTGATACACATGTTTGCCCTTCATGGCGGCATAAAGAAGAAAACATATCGATAATGATATATTTGTTGTATTGTAGTTAAAGTTCGTGTTGTTTCAAAAAAACTTCAAGTTGACGACGGTTCTGTCTGATCAAGAGTAAGTGTAACTAGAGGAACGGCAGGAACCTTACGAGATGTAGAAATATAACAACGTAGTTGATTCTGTAGAAGAAAGAGGAAGAGAGTCAAGACCGTAAAGCTTGTGAGTTTTTAAGATAATTAAAAATTGGGCTAAAATTACCGAGTAAACCAAGGATCGATACGATGAGAGCCCATATAAAGATGACATGAGGTATAATATGGTAAAAATTGAAATGTGATAAAGTTTCTCTTACGATTACGAACACGTCCATTTTTTCTTAACGAAAGCGAAAAAGCACGAAAAGAAAATAGACGACAAGAAAAAGGATTATCGTCTACTTCATTAGTATTCCACACACAACTGGGCGAAAAACACAATGAAGATTGCGCTCACATAACTCTAAATAAGATAAGCACATAGGAAAAGTGATACGTCTAAAAATTCTCTTTTTGCATAATAACGATCTTCACCTGAGCGGAATCGTTTACTTCGCAAGAATTGTCACTGTATTTGACTCCTATTAGATCTGTCTTGTGAATAAACATTGTGAACCTTTTCCTAGTAAAATATGTTGTTTTTTTCAAATACATTACGTCACTTAAATCAAATGTTTGCGATTTTGGAAACGTGACAATTTCCTTGTCCACCGACGAAATATTACAGACGCTTACACAGCTTTACACCTTTGAATGCATCGATGTCGTTGTGAACTGAATCCTATCTTCCTTTGCGAGAGCGGAGCATTTAATTGCCGCCCGTCCGCCCCTTCCGCCTGCGCCGTCTGGCGCCGCCTGCACCGTCGAGAGCGCCGCCCGCACGCATTGTCTGCGAGATGAAGGGACCGCCCGCCGGATTCGGGATGGGCGCTGGTTGCGCGCCAGCCATCTGTCCTTCGGCATGGACGCCTCCCCTGGCGTCCTGGCCCGCTTTTCCAGGGCACGTCTGTTCCTACCCGCCTCGCTCATCCCACCTCAACTGTTCTACATCCATAGTTCTCGTCACAGCTATTCCTATCCACCTCGCTCATCCAGAGTCAACGGTTCTTCCCCGACTCCATCGTTCTTGCCACAACTTTTCCTCTCCACCTCGATCATCCAGACTCAACGGTTCTTCCCCAACTCCATCGTTTTTGCCACAACTCTTCCTACCCGCCTCGCTCATCGTTCCTCAACGGTTCATCCCCGATTCCGTCATTCTTGCCACAACTATTCCTCTCCACCTCGCTCATACAGACTCAACGGTTCTTCCCCGATTCCATCATTTTTGCTACAACTATTCATATCCGCCTTGCTCATTCAGTCGCATCCTGAATCTGTCCTGCCAGGCTGCCCTTCCCGATGGAGGACGCTTCAGCCTCGGGTCGTTGTTGGGATCGCTCAGATAGATGTTGTGGCTTCCACTCCCCGCAACTCGCAGCGGACACGGGCTGCGGCTGGCGTCCTATCGCACGTCGCAGCCTCAGCACAAATTCTTTGTAACGACTCCCAATTCCAACGTCCCAAGACACTGGGGCAGCCACCCCGTCAACCGTGCCTCCTCCAGCTACCGTCACCACAACACCTACCTCCCAAAAACCCACTCACTCCCTCGTTACTGACTCATAACCTCTCATTCAGGCGTTCTAAAAACTACTGCCTGTCCGTGTGCCTCCCGGCCCCCCTCCTCGCGCGTCACCATACCAGGTAGGGGTGACATCCATCCTGCTGAACCCCTCCTGCTGCTGATAAGGAGTTGCCGGTGTCGTGAGGGGCGGCGGCAGCGCGAGCGTGCAGAAAAACTCCGTAAACGGACTCTTCAATAGACGTCTCATGTGAACCTTTGATAGGTTACATATTTGTGCAATGCCTCATAGTATGTATCGTAGTTCATTGGCAAGCTTCGTTGAGTCTAGGGTAGGTCTCATATGTACGTTCCGCTCCTTCCATATCTTCTCTTCATCTTCTATTTCTGTGACCCTAGTTTTCGCTTTTGCGTAGTAAAAGAATTACATCACCTTTAATTCATCCCGTGTCCATCTCTGACGTTGTCTTCGAGCTACTACCGGCTCTGTGTTCCTGGGATAAACTCCGTTGGATAGACAGATGTCTACAAGGTTTACAACGCATTGCCAGATGACATAAAACAATTAAAGTCGGTACACAAATTTAAGTTAAAAGTAAAATCTTTTCTGCTGCAAAACTGTTTCTATACAATTAGAGACTATACTGATCGTGAAAAAGAAAAATAATGTTTAATGTAAAAAAACAAAGATATATAATGAATTAGTTTATGTTTGCATTGTATACATTTAAAAAATATTAAATACGCCTGTAACAAGTAATGTACTTCAGCTTCCGGGTCAATGACCCCCATCTCGATCAGGTTTTTGTCCAGTTTCCCTGATCCATTGAGCAAATGCTGAGATGGCCCCTTGTTTTGCTTCTGGACGTAAATGTAGCTTCACTGTGCGCACGTTTTGTTGAGCACTCCTTTTGCTTGTAATTCATTTACAGTTGAAATTGATATTCTATAACTCGGGAAAAACATTTTTCAAATATCTTTATTTTCTAAAGTAATTATTTTCTAAATTCACTTCTTCGTTGTTGTTTTTTTTTAATAAAATTCTGGCCCTCAAGAAAATGTGCGCAGATAAATTTCTTTCCCCACACGTCATATACAGTTTTTACTGTTTTTTTGACAAATAAATATCTAATTATCTAATTATAAGGTGACATTAGCTTGGTTTCTGAGGAGATATGGAACATTGGTAGAACAAGGCACATTAAGATTCATTACATTTCTTGTTCTATCCATTTTGCTAATTGGTTTTAAGTGAAGATTTGCAGGAAGAAAGTTCGAGTTCACAGATCACACTTAACCGATGGATTATTTCCTGTCATCTGTTACTGCGACCTACAGTGGCCTCGGGACATCCCCCCGCAGGGCCCAGTACGGGATCCTTCCGATCGCCAGTCGGCATTACTAAACCCTACAAGATTTTCACTGACTGCTGAAGGCAGCTTCCTCTGATGTCTAAAGCAAGGTTCGGGCCTCCCCTCTAATCAGTGACCTGGTGTGCTCACCCAGTTTCTCTCCTATACCTTTTTTGGGCGATAACAGGAAGTCCAAAGGTTTGTGACTCTTCTCTCTCTACTTACTTCCCATTCACCTCTGGAGTCTTTCTTCGTCTGACCCCTCACCTTTAACCTATTCAGCATGGGAGTCTCTACCAGTAGTTAGGCTACCACTGACATAGCTCTCAGGCTCATGAGGGTACTCAAACTCCACCACCATCTACAAGGTTGTGTACTCCCTAGGTGGATTTATTATTATTATTATTATTCCATTACATCACGACTAAAGATGTTACGAGTCGGCTGAATATAAAATCTACTCCAGGTTGCAACCAGCTACCTAAGGAGCAGATCCGGTGACTATCAGTGCCTCTACAATACTTTACGCAAAATGTGGGCTGTTCCAAATAAAGCAATTTCTTGCACTTCCCAGTCTTTTGAATTACCTGGGAGTTTAGACAAGTTCTTACTCAAATTTTGCGGAATAAATCCCAGAGCTCCGATAACTATCGGGACGACCTGTGCTTTTACGCCCCACATTCGGCTGATCTCGATTTCCAAACTCTTGTATTTAAGACGTTTCTCTGCCTCCTTGGTAACGACGTTTTGATCGCAAGGTACAGCAACATCGATAAGTAAACACGATTTTTTCGCCAAATCCCGGATAACTATATCCGGTTTGTTTGCCGCTATCGTGCGATCAGTTTGAATTTGTTGGTCGTACAATATCGTACACAATCCAACAGACGTCACCGGTTTTGGTGAGTGTTCGTACCACTTGGGGCATGTGTTTGGAACTTCGAGGGCGGTACAGATCTGCCAGTGGAGGTAGCTACACACCCTGTCATGTCTTTTAAGGTATTCGGTCTTTGCTAGGATTGGACAAGCTGAGACAATATGATCAATGGTTTCTACTTGCTCCAGGCAAATGCGGCATTTATCATCTTGGGAAATTTTGAGAACCGCTTTATCATAATGTCGTGTTCTCAAGGCCTGATCTTGGGCAGCTATTACAAGTGCTTCCGATTCTGGCTTCATTCTTCCCCTTTTAAGCCACATAAATGATTGATCTTTATTGATCTGCACCTTGTCCATTCTTTTAGGTATTGTCCGTGGAGTGGTTTGTCTCTCCACGATTTCTTTAACATTTTTTGTGTCTCACACTTCATGTTTAGCAGCATCAGAAGTTCATTGTCTGTGTTATTCGACGTGTCTTGCCTAGTTTTTTTCGCAATGCTTCTAGCTACACTAACAATGCCTCTGTTTCCCATTCTTCGGTCAGATTTCATGACCTGCATCATTAGAGGGTCATCTTGATGGCTGACTACATACTTTCCCATCCCGACTATTGCGTTGTGCCAGGAGGCCTCAATTTGTCTGAGGCCTCTTCCTCCTTCCTTACGTGACACATAAGTCTATGTATATCAGCTCGAGGGTGGGCAACATGATGCATTGTTAGCAGTTTTCTGGTTTTTCGATCCATGGTGCGAATTTCCTGCTCAGTCCAGTCCACTAGTCCAAAACTGTATTCGGCTACAGGTACCGCCAAACTACCTATTGCAGAAATTTTATTCCTGGAATTCAGAGCGGACTGCAGGACCAGTCTCACTCTCCTATAATACTCCCTACGAATTCTCTCTTTCATTCTGTCATTCGAGATGGTTTCACATTCTTCAATGCCCAGATATTTGTAAGTTTTACCTGGCTCAAGATCTTGAATCACAGTGTGCGTATCAATTTCAATATTCTCAGACGTTGTGAGTTTCCCTCTTTTTAAATTGATTTTTGCACACTTGTCAAGACCAAACTTCATGCAGATGTCATTGCTAAAGTCATTCACGACAGACAGCATTTGGGAGAGAATCGCTTCATTCTTAGCAAACACTTTCAGATCATCCATGTAAAACAAATGTGATACTGGCCTTTCATCACCATGGAGCTTAAAACCAAAGTCAGCTTGCGACAACTGTCTCGATAGTGGGATCAAACTAATGCAAAACAGCAGAGGGGATAGTGAATCTCCTTGAAAAATACCCCTGTTAATCTGAATACTTCTGGTTTCTACTGCTTCTTTTCCGCTGTGGATTAGTAACCTGGTACTCCACGACTTCATACTAGCCTTGCAAAATTCAATAAGTCTAGGATGAAATCGATAGATCTCCAGGGTCTTCAAAATCCAATCGTGTGGTACACTATCAAAGGCCTTTTGGTAGTCAATCCAAGCCATGCTCAAATTACGTTTGCGTTTCTTTACATCATTCAAGATGACTTTATTCAGTAGCAAGATTTCCTTACAGCCATAAGAGCCTTTACGACATCCTTTTTGTTCAGCTGGCATTAGATGATTCTTATCTAGATGTCTGTACATTTTGTCAGCTATGGCTGAAGTTATAACTTTGTACAGTACTGGCAGACAAGTAATTGGCCTGTAGTTCTTCGCCAAAGAGCTGTCTCCCGCTTTGGGTAGCAAATACGTGATGCCGCGTGTGAGCCATTCCGGGATTTCCTTTGGGTTTTCAAAAATTTTATTAACAGCCTTTGCTAGATGAGAATGTATTGCTGTTAATTTCTTAATCCAATAAATCTGGATTTTATCAATCCCGGGGGACTTCCAGTTTCCCATGTTCTTAATTGCTTGGAAGAGGTCCTCTTCCGAGAATTGGTGAACATCTTCCACTGTTTCTACAAGTTCATCGGCAGCATCAACTTCAGATTGAAGCCATGATGCGTCTTTGTTGTAGGATCTGCTCTCCTCCCAGATTCCTGCCCAAAACGCTTCGACGTCTTCTCTTGAAGGAGTGACAGCTTTGCCATTCGGTTTTTCAGTTAGATTGCGATAGAATCTCTTCGCGTCTGTTTCAAACAACCGGTTCTGTACACGGAAATCTATTCTACGTTTGTAACGTCTAATTCTTTGAGCCCATGCTTGAATTTTCTCTTTTAGCTTTTCAACTACCATTAGCCTGCTGGTGTCATTTTCAATTTGGTATTTTTGTTCAACATTGAATATTTTTCGTTGAACTTTAGAGGTGTGCATTGATTTAGAAGATGCCTCAGCTAAGAGTGATATTTCGCGCCGGGTGTCGGCTATCCGTTTCATAATTCTGTTCAACCATGGGGGTACAGAGCTGTTTACTCTGTTTTGCTGTCGGCCGTCGGTGTTCTTGGCTGGCCCCAAAATTATCTGAGATACTAGATATCCAGTTGCATATATGATGTGATTGATTTCAGTAATATCTAGATCTCTGCCTGGGGTCTCCACCACCTCATTTAAGACAGAATTCACTGTTTCTATCACTCTTTTAGCTTTGGCAGTTTCGTATATTCTCCTCAACGGTTTGCGAGATTCAAACGGAAGTTGACTAACTCTTTCTATCTCGCGCCGAAGGAGATTTCGCATTATGTCCTTATCGTGTAATTCATTGCCAGATGAATTTTCACCACTGACGTGTGTTTCACCGGAAATAGATGAACCTTCCACGGGATCATCATTTTCAAGTTCTACATGTTCGTCATGTGGGTTGTTCGAGCGAAGTACATACTCCGCATTTCTCTCAATGTCAGCAAGTTGTTCTGCTGTGAATTTTCCACTGCTGAGTATGTACCGTCGTTTGACTGGCAAGCTTCTTTGAGTCTAGGGTAGGTCTGATATCTGGGTTCCGCTCTCTCCATACCTTGAAACTTCTATTTCTGAACCCCCATTTTTCGCTTTTGCATAGTAAAGCACCACATCACCTCCTTTAATTCATCCCGGGTCCATCTCTGACGATGGCTTCGAGCTACTGCCGGCTCTGGTCCCTGGGACTAACATCCGTGGGATGGCCAGACGTCGACAAGGTGACATTAGCTCGGTTTCTGAGCAGGTATGGGACATTGGTAGAACAAGGCACGTTAAGGTTCATTACATTGCTTGTTCTATCCATTTTGCTCATTAGTTTGAATTGAAGATTCGCAGGATGCAAGTTCGAGTTCACAGATCACACTTAACCTTCGGGTTGTTTCCTGCCATCCGTTACTGCGACCCACAGTGGCCTCGGGGCATCCCCCCGCAGGGTCCAGCAAGGGGTCCCTCCGATCGCCAGTCGGCATTACTAAACCCTACGGGATTTTCACTGACTGCTGAAGGCAGCCTCCTTCGCTGGCTAATGCAAGGTTCGGGCCTCCACTCTAATCAGTGGCCTGGTGTGCCAACCCAGTTTCTCTCCTGTACCCTCTATGGGCCGACAGCAGGAAGTCCAAAGGTTCATGACCCTTCCCTCTCTACTTACTTCCCACTCTCCTCAAAATGGAGTACTTCTTCGTCTGACCCCTCACCTTCAACCTATTCAGCAAGGGAGGCCCTACCGGTAGCTAGGCTACCACTGACATAGCTTTAAGGCTCATGGGGGTACTCAAGCTCCACCACCAACTGCAAGGTCGTGTACTCCCTAGGTGGAGTTATTATTATTATTATTATTATTATTATTATTATTATTCCATTACATCACGACTAAAGATCTTATGAGTCGGCTGAATATAAAATCTACTCCAGGTTGCAACCAGCTACCTAAGGAGCAGATTCGGTGACTATCAGTGCCTCTACAATACTTTACGCAAAATATGAGCTGTTCCAAATAAAGCAATTTCTTGCACTTCCCAGTCTTTTGAATTACCTGGGAGTTTAGACAAGTTCTTACTCAAATTTTGCGGAACAAATCCCAGAACTCCGATAACTATCGGGACGACCTGTGCTTTTACGCCCCACATTCGGCTGATCTCGATTTCCAAACTCTTGTATTTAAGACGTTTCTCTGCCTCCTTGGTAACGACGTTTTGATCGCAAGGTACAGCAACATCCACAAGTAAACACGATTTTTTCGCCAAATCCCGGATAACTATATCCGGTTTGTTTGCCGCTATCGTGCGATCAGTTTGAATTTGTTGGTCGTACAATATAGTACACAATCA
>JAHLJT010004567.1:160080112-160304797 GCA_031308135.1 Acheta domesticus
ATTGTAAATAGTTAATTTTCGTTCACATAGATTTAATAAGATTTGGTCTTAGGATGATGTTACAAGAACTGAATATTATGTTATTTCAGAATGTGGATATTTTCTTTTATATATGCTTTAGATATTTTTTGTGTTGGCATTGCATTCCTTTTTCAGTATTTTTGATTGTTTTATACATTATTTCAAATTCTATGTCTTTGTCATTAAAAGTTAGTGAGGCTAATTACTGTTTTTTTTTATTTTTGGTCTCTATAGAGAAATAATATTTCTCTTATTTAAGGGGGTAAACTGGTACTAGACTATTTCTGTTGTTTCTTAATTGAAAAATCATAATCCCGAACCTAGTCACAGACTAAACATTCCTGTAGCTGTGTTTATTCTCGTGGTATCCAGTGTAAACCCGGATGCCACGTATTGAGTATTTTATTTTACATACTTGAGTTATCGGGACTAGAAACAACACAAATCTCGAAATCCGAGAGGTGACAATACTATTTAACTTCACTACTAGAAACACTTTCCAGAAACAGAAAATATGCTAATTCCTGTACGAGCCTGAGCGCAGATGAGGATCATTTGGTTCTGATTTCTAGCAATAGGAAATAAGATATGTTTCATCTCTCTATACATGCTAGTTGCAGGCAATAGTTTAAAATAAAAAATGATCTTTTCCTACTTCACATAAAAAGAGCGGGACAATCTGATAGACTATTTGATCGAGATTAGATCTGTGCATACATAATTAACTGTCCTTTTAACTCGAATAACATACATTTAGTTTTCAAGTGATATGTATATTTTAGTTTGCAAAAAATTGTGATGTGATACGGTATCGAAGTTATTCAGATAATGGCTGATAGAGGTAATTAGATCATAAAATAAAAAGGGTCAAATATCCGACTGGGAAATAAACAAAATTGACAGTTTCTTCTCAACATTTTTTCAGAAATATCATAGAATACGTCACGTTTTGTTGCATTGCAATTCAAAATAAATGATGATTAATTATTTATGCAATTTTTTAAAACACATACATTTTGTTATTAGAATTTCTATATTCAGAAATCTGTTGCAAAAATTCTGAAAACAAAGCACCAGAAAATGGTTGGAAATTTTAAAGTGTATTTTAAGAAGTGTAAACCCTCGTACGAAATTAAGGTAGGGAAAGGCAATATTGACTCAAACTTCGATTTTTTGAACATTTCAATCATTCCGATTAAGAGAAATAGAAATAACGTGCTACTTCACAATTTGTAAAGTGACTTTAAAAATGTACGAGTTTAAACTTGAATAAGAAGGTTTACTTTAAGTTTCACTGGTGAAATTTAAAATAATGCAATTGCATTCTTTATTTAGGAAAGAGGGATTCAAAAATAATATATATATTTGTGCCAGATTTTTTGTATTAATTTAATGTTCAAGTGTTCTTAAAATTGCTTTTAGGTTTTATGTTGTAAAGAAAATAGTTTCTTGGAAACCAAAATTGGTAAAATAATTGCAATAATGCATTTATGATCTAAAGTAAATTAATAATTTTCGTCTGACTCCGAGGATGTGTTGTTGTCAGTAAAAGTGTCTAACCGCAATATATCTCGCCATCTAGACACAACGTCGAAATGCATGCAAAACTAACAATCAAAGAGTTTTAGTGTTTTGAATATCTCATCTATTCACAGGACAGACGCAGATCACTTTTAAAAGCTTGTATAAAGAAAACGAGAAATAGACATTGTGTGTCGAAGGAAATTATCCTAAAAATATGTAGAAAAAAACACACACATAGTTGTAAAGATTTGGCTCTTGCATTGCTGTAATTGTTACAATTATTACACTGTACTAATATGTAGTAAATTACTCCCTGTAGCACTTTAGGTAGTCGAATTTTATGATCAGTTGCCGAAACCTTGGTACGGAAAAAATAGTTTTTTTTCTTCAAAATGTCCGTCTGCTTGTCCCTCTGCCCCTCTGTCCGTCTGTCTGTTCGTTTGTGAATACCATTAACGCCCAAACCATACCAAGAATTTTTTCAAAAGTGGATATTACCCGGTCGATTTGGCTCGACATGAAGCTTTGAGATTTTGAAAAAAAAATTGAAATTTTTCGAGTACTTTATAAGACAGGGACATTTTCAAACTATTCTCAAAAATGACTCCAAATTTTTTCGTTAATGTTTTTAAAATAATAGAGTAAAATACACTTTTATAGATGTCATACCATAGATGTTGGTTGCCGTTAACATTCTTCAAAATATGGGAGTACTTTACATGAAGCCCCTCGAACATTTTCACAATTTTCTCAAAAACGGCTTCATTTTTTATGTGAATTTGTGTAACAATAGAGCAAAATACACATAGGTCCGATTTTTACGGTTAACTCTGAATTTTCGAAAATTGCAAAAGTTAAAAATTTATTAGCCTTATTCCAACAACTACAATTTAAAGATAGATATTTTTCCTTCAATTAAAATGTGTTTTCCATAAATAGTTCTTTCAATAATGTCATGCACATTTGGTTTTTGGAAATTGTAATAGTTTGCAGGGCAATATTGTCTGCAATATATGCAATATTAAATAACATCAAAAACAAAATTTTCTCAAAAATTGCTCCAAATGTTTTCTTTAAACTTTTCGTAGGGATAATGCTAACTATAAGATGACAGAAGTGTCATATTGCTCAGTTCTTTTATTTTTTCAAAACGTACAAAAACGTAATTTGTTGACTTTTACGTCATTAATATTTACATTAGCGGTAGTTAGTTCAAGTTTTGAATTCATGAATACATGTGTTTTAAATACTGTCTTAAAATTTTTCTCGAAAACTGTAAAAATGTTTGAGAAAATGAGCTCAAAATTCGGCATCTTCAGAAATATTTAAACGCCATTTTCTTTAAACCTTTTCTTTCAAAAACGGCTTCAAACATTTTCTTTAAACATTTTCTTTGTTTTTCAAAAACTCAAAAGTTTAAGTTGAATAAGAAATTCAAATTTCGCATTTAGAGTAACTCTTAGACTCTACATTTTTAAAGGCTTTTAAGTTTTCAACACAAATTTCCTTATAGGAGGTGGTTTTATTCTAGCAATATTTCGTTTGTACTACCAAAAAAAACCTAAAACATGGCAAAATGTCAAAAATGTTCTTTGGCGGCGATAGATATCTCTTGGCAAGTTGGTGGGAAAGACCGAAGAGCTAGTCCAAACAAAAACAAAAAAAAAATTTAAAAACGAAGTGAATACGAGGCAGACTGTGGTATTCTAAGTCACTACTATTGATACTAGAGTAATGTTATTTTGGGTAAAAATAAATGTACTTAATAAGATTTCTTTATATTGGGATTTGTGATAATATCTTAAGAATACATTTTTCTTACATTGTATTGTTTCCCTCTAGCTTAATTTGTGAAAATGTAAATAATTTTGACGTATTTTCCTTTAAAACTCTAATACTATATTGGGTTACACAGTTGTATAATTACAGGAGTTGCTGATAACCTAGCTGTTATAAAGCGACCTTAAAGGAAATAAATTTTAAAAAATATTGTCTTACAAACATATGAATAGGGTAAGAAAATGTTGCGGACTGTTTATAGATATTAATTTTAAATTGTCACTGGTCTTTTTAAAAAATACAGTTTTAAATCCTTTTCACAATTTATTCTAATTCATTACGTTTGGATCTTCCTTGGGCCCCTTATTATTTAATAGAATAGTGCTACATGTACTGAATAATAAGATTCACGACGATTTAATGAACTCGTTGATTTTTCAAAAATTAAACAAATGTTAATTTTATACATTATAGCATTTATGAGTAAGAGTGCTTCATATAATTTGCTATGAAGTTTCTCGAACACTGAAAACTTCTCTGCGAATGTGAGTGGCTGATGGATGAGTGATTTTTGTCAAAGTCATTGTGCATTTTCAGAAGGGTTCAAGCATTTCAGAAAAATGGTTTCGAATTTTTTCAACTGAAATTGAATCCAGGTTTTACTCAATGATATTCTTAAAATCATATTTTAAATAAACAATCATGAGACTGAAAAATAGAGAATTGTGAAGAAATACGTGTAAGGTTGAAATGAATGGTAGCTGAGGAGATGCGACTAAACTGGAGAATAGGTAGGAATAATATACACGCAGTAACGTATTGTAAATAATGTCATAATTTTGAGATTTTTATATAAATATCTACTTTCGGGTAAGTGATGCCAGAAAAGTGTTTTTTCCAGAACGTCCGTCCCTCCGTCCGTCTACGATCAACACTACTGCCAAATAGTATGTAGTTTGCTTTTTTCAAAATGAATATTTCCCAAAATATAAGGGATTGCAGGAAGCCTTAATAATTTGAAAATATTTTTTCGGATCTTGGAGGTATTTTACACACGGTCTCGGGAACGGCTTTGAATTCTGCGTAAAAACTTGAACTTTTAATGTGTTCGGCGCGTGGAGGGCATTCCGACTATTTGTTATTCATTTATATACACGAAAACTTTTATAATCTCTTGACATGCCATCATCTGTATGTGAAATTTGTGTATGACTGAAGAACTGCACGGATCTCTACATCCAGAACAATGGTACAATCACAGTCTTGGAACCAAAATATACCATGGGCATGTATGTTAAAGTACAAGACCGAGCGAGGTATGTTTATGGGACGTTCGGGTAGCGCGATAATGCCCTTTATTAGGAATGTTGCTAGTGGAGTGGTAGGTACCCCGAATGTCATTGATTGGTCACATCACCGATAAGAAACTGAATTTAAAAACATTAGAAACGTGGCAGTACTGGAATGTCTGTGCCATTCTACAGCATCCCTAGTTCATTAATGTGTGGTGTTAATCACAACAAAGACATTACTGCAAAATCTTCATTTTAAAACACTAAGGGTTTTCTGTAAGGAAATTTTTGGATGTTTTACTCAACGAAATTTGAGAATTTTTTACTTTAAATGAAAGGTACTTGTCATAAGATATGTTATCGCTTATTATTGTTGTTGTTGTTGTTGTTGTTGTTGTTGTTGTTCTTCTTCTTCTTATTATTATTATTATTATTATTATTGTTGTTGTTGTTAACCTATTTTGTAGCATAAGCATTAAATTTTAAAATAGGAGGAAGATTATTATAAATAATGCTAATGATTCAGCTTGTACAATATTTATAATCTTCAGAACCCGGATCGTTTGGAACGACATACTACTTTTGAATAAAGCAACTAAATACACATTTTCAATAAACACCACCCCATTAAAAGCCGGGATAATAATCTCCGCATGTTTATAGGCGTTTAGACCATTTTATACCTCGTACACATGTAATATGTGTATTCCTATTAATAAATTTCAGTGAATAATTTAAGGATAAATTCGTAAAATTGTTCGAAATTAGCCTTAAAAATAACATGATTAAATGACACAAACGACTGCTGAAAATTAATGTATTGTATGAAAAAAACCTGTGAATGCACACTATTGTTTTTATCGCAAAAAGAAATAAGCTTTAAATTAATCTCTCTAATAGCAATGTTTTATTAAGGTGTAATTAAATGAAATATTGATTCCGTTAGAGGATTCGGCAATTTCCCTTATAAAAAAAGAACAACAATTAAAACGGAAGGGAATAATGAAAGAGAAATTGCACGAGTTTTAGATTTTAACAAAAACAAGTAAAGCACGACAATACAGTATTTTACAGTTTATAGAGTACATAGTATATACCTTATTACTGGGAATACAGTACATACCTTGTGTGTTTATCATTTCGCCGAATTTAAAATTGATCACACCAGTCAGAAAAAAAATCTGTTGAGTAGCGTTCTTGCACGAGGTAGTTTCTTCCTCTGTGTAACAACACTGTCTTCCTCGGTGAAACATCGTTGCCCAACAGTAGCTTACTTGGCGCATCGGGTCTTCGCAGCAACGCCAACACACGCGTGTGAACAGCGTCAGTAACGCAGTTCAAGACCGCGTCTGAAGAGCCGAACACAAGGCGAAACTGACCCGGAAAGTCAGTCTCCTGGCCTACACTCACTCGGTCAACAACCAGTGAATGTAGAAGAGGGGTGATACTTTCAAACTGCTTTCACCTTTTTTCATTCGAGAAAAAGGGTATAGCGGAGTGGTGCCATATCCACCTACCCCACAAGTGTGCGTGCAGGGTGACCCTAGCGCAGAGGCACAAAGAATAGTAGTTAGGGTAGTAAAAGCGTTTCGTCCTAGTTCAGGACTCATCAGACAGGCTTTCAGCTTGTGACTTTTTATGAGTTCTTTAACTTGTAGTGTAGCCACAATCCATGTTTTGTGGATCCTTGATACCGAAAAATTGATTGACGGCAAAACGTCTGCCCGCCTTTCTGAGAACAAAGATAGCGGCTAAACTCTTCTGTTGATTTTCTTCAAAATTGATACTCCGCAATCGATCTGGCTGATGGCGCAGCCTCCTGAATTTGAAACTGATACTTTAATTTTGGGGCTACTTTACATGAAGTCTCTGGGACATTTTCCAAATGTTCAAAAACATGGCTCCAACGTTCTTGATCAAATTTTACTGTTGCATAGTGTGAATGACTTTTAAGAAAATGGTGCAGGTCAAATGTTCGTTGAAAACTCTGATTTTTTGAAAATTGGAAATGTTCAAAATTTTTTCCATGTTTTCCTACAACTAAAATATTAAAGATAGATACTTTTTCCATTAATGAAATCTGTTTCTTAAAGATGAATTTGAAAGAGAAATAAGATCCAATACAATTTTTCACAATTTGAATACTTTTTGCATACTTTCGCCATTAAGAATATCAGGAAAAAGTACATGCTGTTGTATCACCACTAGTTTTAAATTGCGAAAAACCACAGTGACGGTGTACTTTTTGTTTTCCGGGGTTATTGTCAGACCCACAGATTTAAAACATATTTCTCTATGTATGTTAACGCGCTGAATCCGAATGTGAAGCCAGAATTGCCGCATAACTATCCAGTGTTTTTTAAATCGCGGAAAACCATAGTGAAATTGTATATATACAAATTAAAAGGAGTCTGTTTTGTAAATCTAGTAAATTAGGTGTTAGTTCAGTTTAATAAGAATGAATTGTAAGTCACATTCATTTGAAAATCGGAATTCACTCGCTTAAGGACGTTTATGTGAAAAGTCGAACATAAACGTGCTTTCATACTCTTCCATTACTCATAGTTGGCACGAGCGGCGAAAAATGATTCAAATTTGGTGCCGTCCGAGTAAATAAAGTATTTATAACAATTTTTGGCATTAATTACCAGCTCAAAACATACATTTTAAACGTCGCGCATTGGAATAAATTTCTCCCCATTCCGCGTGCTAATTGTAACAAAAGAGCGGAGTCATATCTTTCACGATGTGCTTTGGGACACAGGTTCTTTGGCCCCAGTTTCTCAATTGTTTTTAAAAATGCTTTCAAACACGACCGCGAGATTGCACCACTCACCTGGCAAACCAGACAGCGCCAGCGCCAGACAAGCCATCAGCTTCTATATTTGTACTTCGTGGAAGACGGGCAAAAGCATTGCTATAAAGATTCATAACTGCAACGGTAATTTCCAGCTGTCGTCCGGTCGAACTGAAAGTAAATATATGCGTATGTATTGGCGTGCCGTAGTAATTGGTATTTAACTCGAGAGAGTTGGCAGAATGCAGTAGTTTCTATGAAGTCGTAGCAAAAATAGCAAGTCTAGCAAAAATATTCTGTTCGAAAAACAGTCACTGTTTGCTTACCGAAATAAGTGCCCAACTGCTTTTTTTCCGCGTTCAAAACAAGTAAAGCTTAACTATCTATTCAATGATCACTGATTCTTTCATATAAAATTCTAACAAAAGGGATCCATTGCGTTTTTTGCAGAGATTCAGAGAGAGAATGGAAGCTTGTATCCTCGCGCCCGACAGTCCTGCGTTTATTTAGCTCTCCCTCTGCGAAATTATTTTGTTGCCTGTACACTCACAGTTCTGATTTTCTCCTAATTCACTTGAAATTCATCGAATTTAATCAGTTTCAATGGAATACTGTACGTAGGGTTTTGCAAATTGATTATCTAAAATACTTTATTTCTTAAGAATAAACTTCAAAACTACATCACAGTTCTGCCACGCAGTTCACTTGTTTGACACCGATGTGGCAACAATCAGTATTGTCATCCTCGTGGGAGAAAATTGTGGGGCGAAAATTGCCTGTGGGTTTAAGCAATGTGTCCTTCACAGATCTCTTTAAATTCTATTTAATTTAATCGTTGGTTCAATCTCGGTTTCCTCGGTTTCAATCCTCGCTCGTTCCTCTCTTGTATCGCAATATCACACTCGTATATTGAGATCCATTATTACATCATCTTTTCATAATGTGTAATCCTTGATAGACTGTAATGTTGATCAGTTGACCGCCGTGACTGTCGTTATCCTGTTTGGCCCGCGCCGCGCCGCGCTGCTCGATGTCTCGCGGTTGTCGCAGTGCGTCGCGACGCGCGCCGTGGCGCTGACGGAGTTTGAAGACGTGATTTATCGGCGCGGCGTCGCGCCGCGCCGCGCCGCGCCGCGCCGTGCTCCGCCCACCCGGAGGCGTCGCGTCGCGTCGCGTGGCGTCGCGGCGCCCCGTCACGAGGCTATTCGGATCGACCCCCCGGCGCGGAGCTCGCAAGCAACAGCGGGGTGCGGGAGGCTGCTTTGCTGATTACTCGTTTGTTTGTTGTTGTTTCTTTGGTACGATGTTTCATATACAGGTTGTCGCGAAACGAAGTTCTATCTAAAGATACTGCGAGAAAAAAGATTCATTGCGCCGGCCCGATGGCCGAGATCGCTAAGAGAGTGGTGCCGTACCAATCTTGGATCGAAGGGTGGCGGGTTCGAGTCTCTCCTCGGTCATGGTTGTATGTGTTCGTCCTTTCACCTCCTATCACCACCATATCGTTTCATCCTCATAGACACCATAATGTTTAAATCCAAAAGTGGTTGCTAATGACCTAAAAGTTGATGCGACCTTAAATAACAAAAAAAATGATTAATTGCGCATTGCACGACTACAGATTATGGAATGAAGGATAGATATTTTGCTGAATGCTGCTAAATGTGTCATGTAAGTGTCATCAACTGCGATGGCTCAGTGGCAAGGCCGTTGGCTCTGCGGCCTGGTTGAACTGGTGGTGGCGGATTTTACACTGTTTTTTTCATTCAGACGGGTTTCAGACGGGAATTCAGACGGGTTTGAAGGGGAATTCCAGCAGCGCATTGCTCTCATCAGTAGTTTTCCGTGGATTCCTTCATCAATACCGGGTGAATGCCAGAGCTGTAATCTATCAAAGGGGCCACACTCCACGCGCAATTTTTACTCGTCATCATTTTCTTCTCCTCTCCCTTTACGTATTTCTTCGCACTCCCTTAGATTTAAATTCACTTCATTACTCAACATGCCGTAAGTCCAGTCGGCAGCTGAGAGGCTGCTTATCTCGGTTGGAGGCGGTGCTTCTACGATGAAACCTCCTGGAAAAATAAAACTGCCTCAAGTCGACCTGCAGGTCTTCGTTAGATCTCACGTAGCAAAGAAGGGTGAAACATCGGCATTTCACTGGATATAACAAGCACTACAATTACGTAACTAATTATCTATGTAGTTGGCACTCCCAGAGTACATAATTACTCGCAATTTTGACGTTGTATTTTTGAGTTGAAGGGAATGCGTTCAGTGGGAAGGCGAAGGGCGGACCGGGAAAGGTGGCTCAGGAACTGATGTCACTGCAGTGTCTCTGACCTGGACGACCTAGGTTCGAGTCCGGACGGTGGCAGAATTTTAGACACTGACTAGATAGCTAGGTCGAATTCAGTTGCTGTCTGGAGGAGAATTCTAGCGGTCGGCTACTCTGATCGGTAGTTTTCCGTGTCGAACTACCCCTGCACTCCGAAGTGGTTTCCTTAATAACGCGCCACGGCCAAACGGTGAAATTACGGTCCGATGAAAATAAGTTGGTGATTGGCAGTTGCAAATGGAAGGGAGCGACGTTGACAGTTTGCGTACAACTGAGCACGTGCTCCCGGGACACGAAAGTAAACACCTGAAATAAATAATTTTTAAAATAACCAAATCATACCCTCATATTGTATGAAGCTACAGCTTCAGAAGCACAACTGTCAATCACCAACGTATTTTAATCGGACCATAGTACTGGATTACTTACAAAAACTTAAAAGAAGGTTAAAAATGTAAATATTGAAAGAGGCTAGCAGGTTGGAAAAAATCTTCTGTTGGGGGAGTCAGGAAGGATGTTTTAACAGTATTACCATCCACCTAATTTCTAATCTTGTGAAACGAAAAAAAACGGATGATCACAATAGGGTAAAATGGTGATATACTTCTAGATCAAAAACTTATGAATGTCAAGAGTTGGTAGAGAAAGAGAAGTGGAGTAGAGTGAAATACACAAAACCTGGAAGAACATGTGTCGTGAACTTGCTTCAGTTAAGAGTTGTAGAACCAATTGAAGATCAACTTATTTTGTGGACCTTCGCTTGCAGATTTCCCTAAATAGCAGTGCTCATCTTAATTTAATAAAAACTACACAATTAATTATGAAATTTTGAAAATTCAGAGAAAATAATTATTGCAAAAAAAGCTCATATTCAAGTAATGATGATGGATAAGGTGTCAAGGAAAATCTCACTCATTCGCTTTCCCAGGCGTATGGTTCGGGATCTGCTACTGTTATTAAAATGTTGGCCAAAATTATAATAGATAATTTCTTAGCATTACCGTATGTAATTTAAAGTTGGGCGTAAACAGTACCCGAAATATGAAGAGGTCTTGTAATTAAAAGTCAAGTCCTAGAAAGTAGTATTTGTATATTCAAGAATTAGCTTTCTATCAAATTCCATTATTCTACAAAAGGTAAATGTTGCAGAAATTTATTGTTAATTTTCAACGGCACATCGTGTTTGAAAGTATAATTTTCATTTTATGCTTTTGTCATATTGAATTACCGCCAGCTGAGAAGGATGCATCTCGCCCTGCCTGTAAGCTCCCCAATAGAATTCAAATAATTGTGGAAGTTGGATTTTGATTGGTTAAAAATTTCGGTAATATACACAAATGCTAATTCAGCGCCTTTGGTATTCGGCCTAAAATCAGTTACAGATACTTAGAAAACATTTCAATTTTTTGTAATGTCATTTTATTATTTTCATGAATTTCTCCAAAAATCCCCTATAACACGAGGAAATCCGCTAAATGTTCCGCTAACTGCGATAGCAATATTTTTCCTGTTAAAACATATCAAAATCCGTTAAAATGACAACACTGAGGATGAGTAATAAAATTACAGAAATTTAAAGTGACATTACCAAACGCAGTTCTGGAAAGTAGGTAAGGCTCTTTTTTCCTGATTATCGTGCTTTAATGGAGGTTCGTGTACAGAATGCTCTGAAAAAACCGCCATTGAACGTCGCAGAGAAAAAGGAAGTTGTAAAATGGTATTGAGTTTATCATCCATCCATCAAGAGTCATATCAAATTTTATTGTATGTATTTATTTCTCAAATCAGTATCTTCAGTATTGGCTAGAAAACATTTTCACGTCAGGGGAAATCATGCCACACAATGTCAAACGTAGAAATAAGTTGTGAGATTCTCAATTGTTCTATTTTTCATTATTTAATTTCACACCGTTCCTTAGCTACTCTCTGCACAACATACACCTACTATATTTACACTTCTTTCTGCCTTACTACTTTCATTGAACATTACAATGTTATTCATTAACATTCAGTTTGTGATAAAATATTTTCATATTTATTAAGAATAAAGTGTTGTGAAATCATACAGTGAATTAGTTTTTACTCGACCAATCCATTTCCAATATATTTTTAATTAATATCAAATATACGTATATTTTGAATCTTTGTTTTATTTTAATTTCTAAGTTATGATGAGTTTTCTTTCAGGTTTTGACATTTTTACATTTCTCACGCCTCCATTCCCCATTTCTCTCATTAAGCTCGCTTTTCTATACTTTTTTTCCTCAAGTTAGCTAATTGAAAGTATTACTCTATATCACACCATTGGCAAATCAAGTTTCAATTACTAGAAAACAGTTCAACACACTAACCACAGAAACTCGCAGTTTCAGGAGATTCTGTAAAGTAATCTTTAAGATATCTCGTGAGTTTATTTTCAGTAACTTAGATTCAAAAGACCAGCGTAACTTGAAGATATAGCATACATTTTTCGTTAATACATGAGAATATAATGTTACCCTAACCTCTTATATTTTAATACTTATTTTCTTATATACAGCAACTAGGCAAAGGAAACTGTTATACTTTCTTGAATTAAGAATTTATACTTAAATTTTGAAAACTAGGCGCTTCTTTTGTCTGATAATTTTAAAATATTAATTGACCGTTTTAATACTTTTGAAATCACTTATCTTTATAACTATCTGTTACCTATAATCGGTAGACTGTAACTCTCATCTATAAATTACTTATTACTTCTTTATTTAATTAATAAATTGGAAAATCGGAATCTTACGGTGCTCCTTTCTCTGACTCGAAACATTTTGTTCACCAGAGAGAAGACTGTCCTTAGCAATGTGAACAGGTACCTATCTAATTATTTGATATTCTATTTGATATACATTTTTATACAGTTAGTGCAGACCGCAACTTTACACTTTTGGGTAAATCGGGAGTAATGATGTCATTGTTACTAAGGAGTTTTTGTCACGGTTACTACGCTATTTCGTGCATTCAATAAATCAACGAAGTGATAACATCAGTTAGTATTGTTCACACTAGAAATCTAAGTTTATAGTCATCATCATTTGACAACCAACACATTTTGACACCAAGTAATCCGCGACGAATCCACCGTTCTGCATTTGCCAGTGCCTTTCGGCCAACGATTCTATATAAGAGACGGCACTCAATGTTAAAACGAGAATTCATATTTGCTCAACTTCAGGTAGGTACTCTTCTGCATTGAATCTTATTGGGTCTTCTATCATCCAACCGCGAGGAAGTAATCATGCAATTTGTAATCAAACTTATGTAGAAATTTCCATTTTCTTTCTCTTTACTCTTCATTTTTTTTATATGTTAATATTTTTACTTTCCCGTATACGTAAGAATACACGAAGTGATATATGTAGTATAGGGAAAGTTATGTAATGCTGCGCAAAACTAGTGGTGCTACAGAATGGCACAGACTTTCCCGTATTAGTTTCCTATTTCCTTGGGTTTTCGCTAGCCTATATTGAATTGCCACATACTCTTTCTTGCCAGCTGCCATCTATCACCGCCAAAAGTACATTTTTTTGTATACCAGTATTATAAACAATCCTTTTACATTAACAAAATCGTTCATAGTATGGCATATTATTGCACGAATCATTAAGTCATCCCTATTTCTGCACGAATTATGAGCCTTCACTGACGTAATTGTCATGGCCCCCATATATTTTCAGTTATGGAGTTTAAAGAAGGCAGTGGTACCATATAAATAGATTGCAGTGTTCGCAGTAAAATCAAATACGCTATGAAAAAACTTACTTTTAAAAAATTGGATTCCAACTGCATTTGCCATGATTGTAAAACAAAAAAGTTTTTTGTGTTTAACATGTAAGGGCCTTAAGGAAATGTATTTTTTACAGACATCAACATAATTAATTTCTTCACTGGATACGATAGTAAATATTCCGGGATTGTCATTTTTTGTTCACTATCAAAACAGAACCTTCTTCTTTCACATCGTTGATGCACAAATTGTACAATTCGACACGTCTACAAGCATCAAATATGCCAAAAATAGCAACAACCTTTGCCATTTGCATTGAAGCTTTGAGATTTTGAAAAAGATTCTTCAAAATTTGGGAGTACTTTATATGAAGCCCCCCGGGGAATTATCAAAATTTTCTCAAAAACGGCTGCAATTTTTTTCTTTAAATTTCTTGTATGAATACACTTTTTAAATGAATAAACTTTTTAATTTCTTGTAAAATACACTTTTTAACATGGCATAGGCCCGGTTTTCACGTACAGCTCTGAATTTTCGAAAATTGTGAAACTTTGACCTTTTTTCGGCGTCTTTCTCCAACTACAAAATTGAAGATAGAGACTTTTTCTTCAAATAAAATTTCTTCTGCATATTGAGTTCTTTAATAAAGGTCATGTAAATGTTTTTCAAAATTTTGGTAGTTTTCGTGCAATATTGCGTGCAATATGTGCAATTTAAAAAAAATTACAAAAACAAGATTTTCTCAAAAATGGCTCCAAATTTTTTCTTTAAACTTTTGATAGGGATAGTGGTAAATGTACTCCATCAATGACAAAAGCCATTTTGGTCTATCGGTTGGTTTTTTCAAAAATTACAAAAATGTAAATTTTTTTACTTGTCTCTCACGTCGTTAATATTTACATTATCGGCGATTTTTTCACATTATTATATTTACGAGTATATATGCTTTAAATAATGTCAAGTAAAGTTTCTCGGAAACATCATTAATATGCACATTACCAGCAATTTGTAAACATTATTATATTTGTGAGTGTAAGTGCTTCAAATAACTTCAAATAAAGTATTTTGAAAACTCAATCATTTTCTGTAAAAATGAGCTTCAAATTTTGCATTTTTAGTAGCGCTAAAACGCCATTTTCTCTTGAATGGCACGTCGTTTTTAAAGAAAATTGCCATTTGTGACTAGGCTTTATTTTTCTTTAATATTCTAAAATTAATATTTTCGTTCTACCAATAGGAAACCGAAAAATTAAGAAAATGACAAAAAAATGTACTTTTGGCGGTGATAGATGGTAGATGGCAAGAAAGAGTATGTGGCAATTGCGAATAGCTAGCGAAGACCCAAGAAAATAGAAAACTAATACGGGAAAGTCTTTACCATTCTGTAGCACCACTAGTTACTTTCCCGTATACGTACGTATACACGGAGTGATATACGTAGTACAGGGAAAGTTATGTAATGCTGCGCGAAAAAAATGGCCAATTTTCGGCGGAAAAAAATTAATTGCCGGGCGTGAGAACGAATAAGTGGATAAAACCAGTTGCTAAATTAAGAAAAAAAATCTCCTAACAGGTGGTGTAGCCAGAAACCCTGTTTTCTAGGTCCTTGATACCGAAAACCCAATTGAAAGGAAAACGTCCGTCTGTCCGTCCGTCTGTCTGTCCGTCTGTGAACATTGCTGGCGCCTAAACCATACGTACGATTTCTTCCAAAATGAATATTCCACGGTCGATCTGGTTCTAGTCAAAACGTTGAGATTTTGAAAAAGATTCTTCAAAATTTGGGGGTACTTTATATGAAGCCCCCCGGACATTTTCAAAATTTTCTAAAAAATGGCAATAAATTTTTTCTTTAAATTTCTTGTATGAATAGACTTAAATACACTTATTAACATGGCATAGGCCCGATTTTCACGGATAACTCTGAATTTTCGAAAATTGTGAAAGTTTGAATTTTTTTCGGCGTCTTTCTCCAACTACGAAATTGAAGACAGAGATTTTTCCTTGGAATAAAATGCGTTCTCCAAAGTGAGTTTATTTTGAAGGTCATGTACATTTTTTGAAAATTTTAGTAGTTTTCGTGGATATTGCGTGCAATATGTGCAGTTTTAAAAAGTTACAAAAACTCAATTTTCTCAAAAACGGCTCCAAATTTTTTCTTCTAACTTTTGGTAAGGATAGTGTTAAATGTACCCTACGAGATGACATAAAGGCCATATTGCTTTATTCTTTTGTTTTTTTCAAAAATTGCAAAAATGTAATTTTTTTGACTTCTCTTACGTCGTAATATTTACACTAGCAGCAAATTGTTCACATTATTATATTTATGAGTACATGTGCTTTAAATAATGTCAAGTAAATATTATCGAAAATACATCTGTTTTCTGTGAAAAAAAGCTCAAATTTCCACATTTTCAGAACGCTCAAACGCCATTTTCTTATTAATAGCTAAAACAAAATGTCGTCAAACTTGTCGGTCGGATAGTGCTAATTTCATTCTTTAATATGGCGTAAAATTTACTTTGAGTTATTTTTTTGTTTTTTCAAAAATTTACGTATGTAATTTTTTTAAAGGATCTCTCACCTCTTTAATATTCACGTTACCAGCAATTTATAAAAATTATTATATTTGTGAGTGTAAGTGCTTCAAATAACTTCAAATAAAGTATTTTGAAAACTCAAAAATGTTCTGTGAAAATTTGCTTCAAATTTTGCATTTTTAGTAGCGTTAAAACGCAATTTTCTTTAAAACGGCATATAATAAGGACACGTATAACAAGTTTCAGTTCGAATGGGCTCTTGGTTTGTTGTGCAGTGAGCGCGGAGGTGATGCACATTGTTTAATATGCAGAAACTATTTTATAACGAAAAAGAGTAGCGTTAAAAAACATTACGAAACGTTCCGTGGAGGCAACAAACATTTTCGTTTAGACGCGATCGGACGTCGATTTTACATACTTTTTACATATTTTCACTGTTTTCATTACATGTATTTGTATGGTTTTACGTTTCATACTATATATTAGTACATATTACTATAAATTATACTATTCATAATTACTCTATAATTTTTAAAGTGCTTTTATTACGTGCTTTTTCAAGCGAAAGTAATGTACATCGTATTTGTTTAAATGTTTATTTTCAATAAATGTATCCCTGTTTTTCTGAAATTATGATACATAAAACTTATCTTGACTTAGTGTGTATTTTAGTTTATATTTATTACTTAAAATATTCATTTTAATTATTTGTAATTAGAGTTAATAATAATCACATTTGCATTCTCCAACACTTAAGTGCTTAGAAACATGCGTTAATGTTTCTTTAGAGTAATGAGCAATGCTTGTATAACTGCAGTTTCTGTTTACATGTCAATTTCCATTAAAAGTTTGTAAAAATTAGTAAATGCCTTTTGATGATATACCAACCCGTGTGTTTCACCCTACTCGCTGCATTTACACGAAGTTTTCTCAACGCTGCTTCCCGCCTGTGACAGGAGTGCTTGCGCTAAGCAGATTTCGCCGTGTGCCCCAAACCTTTGCGAAGGTCTTTCGCGTGCTCGTTCGTCGGATGGCCCTGATCTACTACTTTCTTTGTTGCTTGTCAAACTACGAGTAATTAAAATATTCCAAATACACCATTCAGGTACTACACACCATAAAAATATTACAATATTATTAATATCATGCAGTAATGATAAACTCAATTTTATTGTCACCACTTCTTGATTTTTGAAGTCTTAAGTTATTAACAATTGAATTTATTGTTGATAATTTCACTTTAAACATTTTTCTTTCTAAATCACCGTTTCATACGTACAACATAGCATATTGATAGCAGATTGCTATTTGAATCACAAACATAGCAACTAATTTAACTGTCTGTGAGTTGCAATTTTATCTACGATCATGAGCAAAAAAGAACCTGAAAAAAAGTCAATTGATGTTTTTTTAAGAATTAAGACAACCGTATGTTTTAGATGTAATTTTCTATTCATATTCTCTTTAATTAATTATAATTTGAAATGGAGTTCTAGAACAAAAAATAGAGGAAACAAAATTTGCCCTGTCATCACGCACTGAACCTCATCTTACCCGCATCTAACGCTAATCATTTGACCACAATTATGTGAAAAATATATCATTTACGAGTATGGTATCGATAATGGTGAATCATTCAGAATTCCTAGTATTAATACTGTTTTCTTACATTCTCTGATTCTATTTCTTGTACACTTGTGATGTAACATTTTTTCTTAACTTCCTTTTTTGCTTAGAGATATATTTCAATCTTGGACAAACTCCAATCTATACAGAGGGATCGATCTGTTATTTCCAAATTAAGAAATAAAATTATCTTTCACTTTTCTAACACATAAGCATCCTTCGTTTAATACATCACACATAGTATTGGTGGTAAACTACAAATGTTAAAAAATAAATCAATTTTCTTCTTTGAAAGACGACGATGGGAGCCCTCACACAGACGGTTGGGATTATTTTTGTCCGATTTTTCATGAATTAAACCCAATTGAAATCCTTCTTTCCATTAATTACGTAAAATCTCATTCCAAGATAGCGGCATGGGGCGTTCGGGCCAAATCCACCGGAGATCTCCAGCCCAAATTGGCCGCGCGTTTCCCATTCTGGTCGTGCAGAGGCACTTCCACGCATGCTGCGCGCGTTGGCAAGTCGTAATTCGGGCCATTCGCCACGCTGAAATACGGCGTCCGCCGGCAGCGCATCCTAGCGGGCGCTTCGAGAAACGCGACGAAGCGCGACGTCTCCGGAGAGGAACGCCGCGGCTGCCGAGAGATTAAGCGCTCGCTCCTTCCGAGAGACGGCCGACGCGGCATCCCGCTCGGCGCAAATGCAGCAAAACAAGCGACGCGCGCGATACTGTCGGCTTTCGTGTTTTGCGCGTTTAGAAACCTATTTACTTCGAATTGCCTCGACGGCGGGCGCTAAGGCGAAGAAGAAATTAATGAGAATTGTGGATCATGACGTCGCGCAACTGAGCCCAGTGGGAATACACCCGGCAGATGTGGCGGGACCGTTTTTGAATGTTATTGTGAGTCAGTTGAACACACAATGCACTGAGTGAAGAATCCTGTCATGTTACTCTTTAAAATAACATACATAATTGACTTTCGTTAACAAAAATTAAACATTCATATTAAACAGATTGTATGGAATAAATTCAAATACTGTCCATTATATTTTCGAAATATTATAAACACAATAATTAGAATTTTGATTTGATAAATTTTACTAAAAAAGACGAAATGAGGATGATACGATTATTTCTGTCTGTGCAAACACTATTTTTTCACATTTCCTTCTTGTGCGTTGCTTCATTCTATTTCTTTTTCATCCTTTACTTTTCTTTCTTTTTTCTTCTTCCTCTTTTTCTCCTTCCAAAGACATTTTTAAGGGTTTTTCTTCAGAAACGTAATGATTCTATGCCTTTCTCAGTCTTCCTGCTTGTTCATCATCCTTTCTGCGTCGCAATCATAGTTTAGATATGTTTGTTTCATTCCAAATTCCTTCTCCCAGTCCCCTAATATCACCGTTTCACTTTCACTTTTCATTTAGCCCTGTCTTCTTATTTTGTTCAGGTTTTCCTCGCAATTCTCTTTAACACATTGATCTTAGCAGTCTCCAGCATTTGTTTAGTTTTTTGGAGTGTAGTCGTTTTTTCCGTACCGTATGTGCTAAATTTAAAAAATTCCCACTTTTGTATCTGTTCCTAGATATTCGTTTTCACAAAGGATGTTATTCGTGCTGAAGCATGGTGAGATCTTTTTTGTTCGCTCACTTTCTTTTGAGTCAGTTCCAATGAATCCCTCACGTTCATTGGTAAATATTCATCATAAAATTCTATCATATTAATAACGATAACATGCATTTATTCTTCTATACACATTCAAATGTACATTATTCGTGAGATAATCTAACCCAACCAGCTGAGTAAATAGTATTTAACATTTTTTTATTTTGATTTAGTAGAATTTACTGACGTTGTACGTTTATAGTCGAGGAATATTTAAATCTAAGAACTATTTTTTCTTTGGAATTTAACCACAATTCAGAATCACTAGAGATTTTACCTACGAAATATGCTTATAACAACCAATTTATAACACTATATTATTGGTAATTGAAATTAGATGAAAATATAGTTATTTGAAGCAGATCCTGATACACATGTTTGCCCTTCATGGCGGCATAAAGAAGAAAACATATCGATAATGATATATTTGTTGTATTGTTGTTAAAGTTCGTGTTGTTTTCAGAAAAACTTCAAGTTGACGACGGTTCTGTCTGATCAAGAGTAAGTGTAACTAGAGGAACGGCAGGAACCTTATGAGATGTAGAAATATAACAACGTAGTTGATTCTGTAGAAGAAAGAGGAAGAGAGTCAAGACCGTAAAGCTTGTGAGTTTTTAAGATAATTGAAAATTGGGCTAAAATTACCGAGTAAACCAAGGATCGACACGATGAGAGCCCATATAAAGATGACATGAGGTATAATATGGTAAAAATTGAAATGTGATAAAGTTTCTCTTACGATTACGAACACGTCCATTTTTTCTTAACGAAAGCGAAAAAGCACGAAAAGAGAATAGACGACAAGAAAAAGGATTATCGTCTACTTGATTAGTATTCCACACACAACTGGGCGAAAAACACAATGAAGATTGCGCTCACAAGAATAACTCTAAATAAGATAAGCGCATAGGAAAAGTGATACGTCTAAAAATTCTCTTTTTGCATAATAACGATCTTCACCTGAGCGGAATCGTTTACTTCGCAAGAATCGTCACTGTATTTGACTCCTATTACATCTGTCTTGTGAATAAACATTGTGAACCTTTTCCTAGTAAAATATGTTGTTTTTTTTCAAATACATTACGTCACTTAAATCAAATGTTTGCGATTTTGGAAACGTGACAATTTCCTTGTCCACCGACGAAATATTACAGACGCTTACACAGCTTTACATCTTTGAATGCATCGATGTCGTTGTGAACTGAATCCTATCTTCCTTTGCGAGAGCGGAGCATTTAATTGCCGCCCGTCCGCCCCTTCCGCCTGCGCCGTCTGGCGCCGCCTGCACCGTCGAGAGCGCCGCCCGCACGCATTGTCTGCGAGATGAAGGGACCGCCCGCCGGATTCGGGATGGGCGCTGGTTGCGCGCCAGCCATCTGTCCTTCGGCATGGACGCCTCCCCTGGCGTCCTGGCCCGCTTTTCCAGGGCACGTCTGTTCCTACCCGCCTCGCTTATCCCACCTCAACTGTTCTACCCTACATCCATAGTTCTCGTCACAGCTATTCCTATCCACCTCGCTCATCCAGAGTCAACGGTTCTTCCCCGACTCCATCGTTCTTGCCACATCTTTTCCTCTCCACCTCGATCATCCAGACTCAACGGTTCTTCCCCAACTCCATCGTTTTGCCACAACTCTTCCTACCCGCCCTCGCTCATCGTTCCTCAACGGTTCATCCCCGATTCCGTCATTCTTGCCACAACTATTCCTCTCCACCTCGCTCATACAGACTCAACGGTTCTTCCCCGCTTCAATCATTTTTGCTACAACTATTCATATCCGCCTTGCTCATTCAGTCGCATCCTGAATCTGTCCTGCCAGGCTGCCCTTCCCGATGGAGGACGCTTCAGCCTCGGGTCGTTGTTGGGATCGCTCAGATAGATGTTGCGGCTTCCACTCCCCGCAACTCGCAGCGGACACGGGCTGCGGCTGGCGTCCTATCGCACGTCGCAGCCTCAGCACAAATTCTTTGTAACGACTCCAAATTCCAACGTCCCAAGACACTGGGGCAGCCACCCCGTCAACCGTGCCTCCTCCAGCTACCGTCACCACAACACCTACCTCCCAAAAACCCACTCACTCCCTCGTTACTGACTCATAACCTCTCATTCAGGCGTTCTAAAAACTACTGCCTGTCCGTTTGCCTTCCGGCCCCCCTCCTCGCGCGTCACCATACCAGGTAGGGGTGACATCCATCCTGCTGAACCCCTCCTGCTGCTGATAAGGAGTTGCCGGTGTCGTGAGGGGCGGCGGCAGCGCGAGCGTGCGGAAAATTCCGTAAACGGACTCTTCAATAGACGTCTCATGTGAACCTTTGATAGGTGCAATGCGTCATAGTATGTATCGTCGTTCATTGGCAAGCTTCTTTGAGTGTAGGATAGGTCTCATATGTACGTTCCGCTCCCTCCATATCTTCTCTTCATCTTCTATTCTGTGACCCTGTTTTTTCGCTTTTGCGAAGTAAAAGAATTACATCACCTCCTTTAATTCATCCCGTGTCCATCTCTGACGTTGACTTCGAGCTACTACCGGCTTTGTGTCCCTGGGACAAACATCCGTTGGATAGACAGATGTCTACAAAGTGACATTAGCTCGGTTTCTGAGGAGGTATGGAACATTGGTAGAACAAGGCACATTAAGATTCATTACATTTCTTGTTCTATCCATTTTGCTAATTGGTTTTAAGTAAATATTTGCAGGAAGAAATTTCGAGTTCACAGATCACACTTAACCGATGGATTATTTCGTGTCATCTGTTACTGCGACCTACAGTGGCCTCGGGACATCCCCTCGCAGGGCCCAGTACGGGATCCTTCCGATAGCCAGTCGGCATTACTAAACCCTACAAGATTTTCACTGACTGCTGAAGGCAGCTTCCTCTGATGTCTAAAGCAAGGTTCGGGCCTTCCCTCTAATCAATGGCCTGGTGTGCTAACCCAGTTTTCTCTCCTATACCTTTTTTGGGCGATAACAGGAAGTCCAAAGGTTGTGACTCTTATCTCTCTACTTACTTCCCATTCACCTCTGGAATCTTTCTTCGTCCTGACCCCTCACCTTTAACCTATTCAGCATGGGAGTCTCTACCAGTAGCTAGTCTACCACCGACATAGCTCTCAGGCTCATAAGGGTACTCAAACTCCACCACCAACTACAAGGTTGTGTACTTCCCAGGTGGAGTTGTTGTTATTATTATTATTATTATTATTATTATTATTATTATTACACGAAATAATTTCTACTCCATCCTTGAACTTTTAGTCTTACATTTTCTCTGTGGAACGAGAGCCATGACAAAGATCATCAATTCTCTTCTAACATATTACTCATTGTCAGTGAAAAATGAAATTGAACAATATTTCAATGTACTTTCTTAGGGGATATGAATTAGAGAAGTTTGATTATTTCTATTCGAAGATCGTGAGTGAGTATTTCTCCTCTTTTGATGAAAGTCAATTCCTTCCAGTCTCAGCAACCTTATCCTATCTTCACCCCACGCTTTCACTTCGATGTTGTCTATTGTTGTGAGAGCGTAGGCTTCCGCGGCCGGAGTCAATATTAAGTTGGCTGTCCGGGTGACGCCGCGTCCATGGCAAAGGTGCCGACGTTTCGGTCGCCATTCTGCGACCTTCCTCAGGGCGTAATGCGCGGAGCTGTACACAGGTTCGGTACACAGGTAGAAGGGGAACGTAGCCCTATATTAACCCGTGCACAGTACAGCTCCGCGCATTACGCCCTGAGGAAGGTCGCAGAATGGCGACCGAAACGTCGGCACCTTTGCCATGGACGCGGCGTCACCCGGACAGCCAACTTAATATTCTCTATTGTTTCATACTCCGGGTAAGCCCAAACGTCTCCCAAAGCCACGCAGGCAGCTCTAGACGCGGAGGCTGGAGGGCCTCCTTGTGGATGAATGATTGTTAGTGATTCCGAGAGGGTTTACTACTAGAGTCATTAGTCCCGTATGTGCAGTGCTGATTTTTTTGTTCGGGAGGTGATGGTGGTTTTTCCCGCTGAATGGCGAGATCCGCCACCGACCTACCGTCGGTTAGTGGGGTTTTTCCACAACAAGGTATCTCCCAGCGGGCACCGCCCTAGTGAATGTTAGTGTGTGTGGAAGGCGTGAGAATAGGACAAGGAAGAGAAAGTGTTACAAAACGCCCCCCCCCTTCAAGTGCAAGAGATTCAAGTCGACAACTTTGCACAAAACAGACTACCCCGCGAGGTGTCCTGCAGACGGCGTCCGCGACGGTTCTCACGGCCGTTCGGGCAAGCGGTGGCCGGGACAGTCAACAGTTGGGCCCATACGCTTGCACACGCGTTTATGCGTTAAGCTATATTAGTCTTGTTTTTCTCGTTCACGGCCGTAATGAGTGACGCCACGTCGCATTATTCAAAGTTATACTCGTATATATTCAAACATTCCTTTGTGTGGAAGACATTTAACTCAAAACAAAGGGTGGTTTCTTTCGTCGTGCAAGAATATCATGGTGCCGAGCGATGGTGCGTGAATAGACAAGTGAGTGAGCGCGGGAATGCACAAGCAAGTCAGTGCGTGAATACACAAGCGAGTGAGTGAGTGAGAGAACGAACGAGCGAATGATGAGACGGAGGGAGAACAGGCACAACACGGTGGCCAAAGCAAACTGGAGAGGAGGAACATGGTGATGGCGGAAGTGGTGAGGAAAAGGATTCAGGAACGAGAGCTCGGAGCAAAATTTTGACGTAAAGTGGAGAGCAGCGAATTTGCAAGATTTTTAAGCTTGCTTGCAGGGAGATCAGCGGGGACGGGCTATTGTGGAGTGTGGCAGAGAAGGCAGCTGCGTTGTCGGCAAGGATGTTGGCTTCGATGAGATTTGTGGTGTGTTTGGCGGCAGGCGAGGAAAAGGAGTAGGCGTCGGAGGCTGCTGCTACAGAAGCTGCGGTGAGGACGGTGGGAGCGGCAAAGACGATAAAGGGCAGTGGCAGGGCACGATGGGACTGATCGGGAAGGACGTAGTGGGGCGGGATGGAGCGTTGCGAGGCGGTAGTAGGGCGTGAGAGATGGATGGCGTTCTTGTTTGGAATTTCAATATTTTCCCGGCGCTCTGCCGGTGCTCTTCGGACAAGCGGCTCTGATTTAGAGCCCGTGCGGTGGTTGAAGGGGCTGGCGGAGAGCACGTCTTATTCGCTGCGGCCTGACGTGAGCTTCTTGGCCTCTTTGGAGCTTGCGGCAGATTGCTAGTAAAATATGCGCATAGTTACTGTACTTCCTGGTCCTGTGCGTGCTTCTCATACAATTTAAGAAATAGTTTTGGGGAAAATTTCGGCGTTTTCACAACAAAAAGTTCCGACCATGTCTTTTTCTTGCCTTGCAGTCTACATTTTCTAACGAAAAACTGAAAATGACTATTTTTGTATTTAAAAATTTTAAAATATGTCAACTAAATAGAAGGCAGTAGACATCGCGATGTCGTAGACTTCCGCGGCCAAATTGATGATTTGGCTGTCCTGGTGACGACGCGGCGCAGACTGAGTTTACAGCCCTGAAGAAGTTCGCGACATGGCAATCGAAACGTTGGCAACTTAGCCTGTGACGCAGCGTCACCCGAATAGCCAAAATCATCGTTTATTTAATTGTAATTAACTGCATATAAAAATGACTAACACAGTCGTGGAGAGAATTTTTTTTCTAGGCGCTCCGCAAGTTTGATCGAAAATTCTGGCAACGATAACTAGAACGACCTTATTGACACTTTCTTCTGCATTTATTTAGTTTCATGTTGAACACTATAAGCAGCAAGTGTCTTATAATCCAGGCATGGCTAGCTTACATTTTTGTATCTTTCTAGGTATTTCTTAGTGATAAATTTCGGTGCATAATGTAATTGAAACGTTTCTGAAATCGTTTTACACATAACATTTTCTTTAACAAAATTTCTGACTCGAACACTTTGTCAAATACCACATATGTACACTATTTATTTGCTACAATTTTTCGACTTGCATTCATACAAATGTCAAGTCAATTATCGGTATGTTACAAGGATGTTAAGAAAAATCAATATCCATTTAACCTTTGTCCTATCGTAAAATTTCTTTACAACATTTACAATCATCTAAATGAACACCCACTAGGGGAATCCTATTGTGGGCGGAAGCGAATTGTGATTGGCTGATCTCAATTGTGGCCAGCTTACTAAATAACCAATCGATATGGCAGCTCTTCCATTAAGGGCTTACGCAGGGGTTTGCATGATTATTGAAGCTTGGACCTAATAGCGTTGTCTGGCGGGCCCAGCGCCTATGACGACGAGTAAACTTTAGCGTACGTTATTGACAGCGGGCAGCGCGGCGGGGCGCGGGCAGGCGAGAAGTGGGCGTGGCGGGCAGTGGGGCGTATGTGCGGATATGTAATAATTAGCGGGAAGCGCGCGGACCGGATGCCTAAGCCCCGGGGGCGGCATTAATCTTGCGAGGCGTGCGGTAATCACTGGGTGGTGGAGGGGATGGCGAGGGCAGGGTGGTGGGGGAGGGAGTGGCGGGGATGGTGAAGAACGGGGGAGTGGGGTGCGGAAGGGGTAGGAGGCTGGGTATTGAGGAGCGCTGGGACCCGGCGGGGAAGGAATGTGATCAGGGAGGGAATTGGAGGGAGTGTGAACAGGCAGCGGTCGGGACACGCAGAGGAGGCAGCGGGGTTACATACTTAGGAGAAGAGATCCTGTTCTTAATGCTGAGTAACGACGGTGATCCGACAAGAAACAATCTACGTAGGGTAAAACAAGTGGTGCTGCAACATTTACACAGAATTTTTATAAATTATTGGAAAAATGTTTGAAATATTAATATATTTTGCCTCCTATTCTATAGACTTCAGTCAGCACTGCTTTGAAACGTTTTAATTCAAGATGACGCGAAAACGTTTTTAAAAATACGTTTCACATATTTTATTCGTAAATCAAATTAAAAGTATTTTATAACTGGATGCAGGAAAGACAGAAGTGTCGACAATAGCCTTGTTACACAGTTGTCACGCAATTCGTCTGCGGGATATTTTGTAAAACTTCTCTCCAAAATTATGTGACTGTAGGAAACACAAACACGATGATCGAAAACATATTTCTTCTTCTTCTTCTTCTTCTTCTTATTATTCTTATTATTATTATTATTATTAAATATTAAATATTCTACGTTTTTTGCGAGCTTGGGTCCGTAACTTATCGCATCTTGCCTTTCATGCCCCCCACCCAAACACGCCCCGCTGAAAAACCTGGTGTTCCAACTGCAAAAATCCCACTTGTTTTTGTTTGCATCTTAAATAATACGTTTACTTCCTCAAAAGCTGTCCATTTATTAGTAATTCAATCATTAGTAAACAAAGTATCAATTTCAGTTATTTCTGAAACGCCTAAATCTCAATGGCACAGTTGTTCCAAATTTGAAACACCTTTGTCTATTGAATTTGATCACTTAAGCTTCTATCTCTCGACTTGAAGCACTTTGTATTCATTAACACAGACACCAATATCGTTGAATGCTGATAAAATTATTTGTGATGTCCATGAGTGCAGGTTATTTCAATATTCCTAAATTTCAGTAAGCACAATGTCAATCGATTGGTTGGTGTTAGAGGTCTACTCAACATACATATTAAGACTCTTGTTTAGAGAAAAAATAAACGAAATTTTCAGAATGTCTATCAGACTTTTACATTTCAAAATCAACATTTTTTATTAACATTTTACCCAGTGTATTACATGCGCAATGATCAGAATGCTTTTGTTTTCTTCTCTCGTACGATTCACTCTAATAATGGAAGTTTATTATTTTCGTGTTACAGAAAATGAGATGCAAATATGGAACATATGACATTCTCCATTATTACTTGTTAATTAGAAATCATGCGTCAGTGGTAAATTAATACAGAAATTAAAATTGTAATTATATTGAAATAAAATCGAATGCACAGTAAACCAACCACTTCGAGATACATTTAAATGACAAAATATTCTGCGATTTCGTTTTGTGAATAAAATATTCAACAAAATCACAATTATCATTTCAGTTATGATTCAGTATTACACGTACAACATAGACTCAAATGAAATTACTGATTTTTTAAGACGGTTTCACATGTCTTTTCATTATTCATTACGATGGTAGAAGTGAACAGTTTTGGATGTCATTTTCATTTCAATTATTTTGTTATTAATTCTGTTTGCAAGTAGCATTTATTAATTCTCTTTCTATTTCTTGCTGAACGAGATTCTACGTAGCTTCAAGTAGAAGAATATAACAGAAACTATCATCAAGGGTCATCACATAATTTTCACTATTTTCAAGCACTTTAAATCAATCTTATCTAGCTTCTGAATATTTTTCTTAGAGGACTGTATGTCTCTGTTTTTTATTGTTAGTGTAGCCTTCAGGACTTTATGCATCAACTATTGGCCTCAGGTTTTAAGTAAGACGCACCCTTTTTTAGTTGTGGCCGATGAACATAAGCGAAGAATGACCAATCTAGCCTCAGATCTTTTTCAATCCCTTTTTTATAAAAAGGAACGTCTTCCGTGTAATTTAATATTCTAGTTTCACCTGTGCCAACATCAGACAAATTCTAAATCATTGTTGTACAAGAGAAAATGACTTCCTACTATCTTCAAACGTTCAAGCCTTGAATTTCGCTTTACAATATTGAGACCTGTTTTTGTGCATGGGTAAACACTTTAATACTTCTAACAGAACGAATTAGGCGTGATTAAAATTCAAGAAACATCAAATGGTGTATTGAGTTTCATTTATACGGAATTCCAAATTCAGCACGATGCACCCACCCATACTGTAAATTACGTGAGCCCAACAAAGTTAAACCTATAAAAATGTAAATGAAGGTCCAAAAAATTGGCATTTTATAAAAATTTAAGAAACCCGAGGCCGTAAAAGCCCTAAACCTACATTTCAAATATAGTATTCATCATTTTTAGCTAAGAAATAAACTTGCAAAATAGTTACAAGATCGTAACACTTACTTGATATAGACTTACAATCTTGTAACTCTTTAACAAGATAATATATGTTGCAGGTTGCGTCTTCTGAACTCCTTATAACATAATTTACAAACTTCTACTCTTGTTTACTTCGTCTTTGATGAATATCTGAGGGTGACTTGTCTACTGTGCAGTTGCAAATATACAAATTTTGTTGCCGATGGTACACTTTTTTATGACACAAAACAGTCATCTTCCCATAGCATTTACATACAGAAAGGATAAATTTGTCTAATACCCGATCACATGTTTTCATGAAAGGCCCATTGTGCATACGGGACAAAAAAGTATTCTTTAGAAGAGAAATGGAATATGCAAATATTATGAACAATAATGTTGAAATGATATAAAGTACAAAATATCGGAAAAATTGGAAATAATTTTTAACATTTATAATACACATTTATAACTCTAATATTTAGTTATAAGGATTCAACTTTCCAGAATTATCTGGCTACGTTCCTCAAATTTGGTAGACTTGAACAGTTTACTGAGAAAGTTCAAGAAAATAACAGAATTTTTCCAAATCTAATAAATATTTTCATCATTTTGATCTCTATCTTCATGTCACAAGAAAATATTTTAACGACTGTCTGCAAACGTCTAGTTCAACGCTTCAAACGTCTATTTTAAAAAAATTATCATAGGTACTGCTTACATCAACGAAAGCGCAGATGTTCCTACCCTTCCGTCTTGGCATGACGCTGTCACATATCGCTAACGGCTGGATGTGACACTGTGTGGCGTGAGAAAGACGTCACATTGACACTTTAATGGTATGCATATGAATGGCACTGTAAACATCTCACCCGGCAGAATCGATGCGTCGAAGGAACTGGCGGCAACGCGGCCTGGGTCCCGTCGATAAAAGTAACATGCGTGAGGTTGTCAGAAGCTCTACCTCCTTTGGTGAACATAATTTTTCGTTTTTTTATTTAAATTCTTATATTCAAGTAACTTAAACACACTAATGTTCTATGATTTGCACTTCTTTTATATTTATGTTGTCACTATTATAGAATGGTTGGAATCGTATTATCACGACCTTCATATTTTTAAACGAAAACTATTAAGGGACAAGCTGACATTACCGTTTAAGCCATACCAACAATTAACAACAAGTATTTCATATTTTTTTGAATACTCTTTGGATTAGTTAGTATTGATTACGATGCGTAAGTGTGTATGAGATTGTGTTGAGATAGTGAGTATTCAACTACTTTAGTGCTATCACGTTATAAGACGGTAAGCTGGGAAAGGTGTTCATCCCGTGCTAGATCTCGAAACCCGGCGCCCCCTACATGACCTTTTGCTTTCTTTCTATGTATCTCCTTTGGCGGAGTAGCTGAGAGCAGCTCTAAATTCTTCCTGAGATGTATGGTAGTGTAGTGAGTGTAAGCGTTTTTGTGCAAGTACAGAAAAGGGATCAAAGATGAAGGAAATTTTACGCGCATTTCATGTCTCGTTTTTTATGGTGGCACACAGGCATGCGTCATGTCTTGATCGACGAAATCACAGAAAACTGCCTATCAGATCAGCCTGATGCTAGGATTTTCCTTCAAACAGTGTATGAATTCAACCCACTTGCAAAAGAGCTCAGAGGCGTTTATATTCTGTCCCTCGCCTCACCCTGTTCACCCGACCGCCTGCCCGTTTCATTCTCGCTACGTCTTGTCCCTCCCCAATCATTCCAGCCACTATGTCAGCGTCCCTGAACGTACATCCCGGATTCATCAATCCTCATTCTTCCTCGATACCCAGACCTCACGTAGCCCCGTTCCAAACCACCATCTCGCAAAGCCCTGCTCCGTCTCGAACAAAGGTAGGCTGGTTTAAATAAACATAGGTTTCTTAAAACGTTTCTTTAAAGCCAAACACGCATTGAAATTTTGTGTTGTTCACTAACGATTCATTATATTTCTTCCAGGATGCAGGAAAACAGCAAAATTCAATATTGTTGGCGGCCCACTTGATCCCACTTATTCATTGGGCGTAGGTGATGACTCCAATACTTTTAGATACTGTCACATAATCCTGTGTGTAAATACTGAATGACACATCCAGAAAGTAAATTGAAAATTGTATGTTCTGAAGCTAACCAACATAAAAAAATTGCCAAAAGGAAGTAGTTATTGTAAAATTATTATTCTGACGAGGACCATTATTAAGCTGACATGTTCTGAGGGTTGCATCTTTAAAGCCGTTTTCCTAAACGTTGATGTTATTCATACTAAAAGTATCATATTTCAGCTTACATTTGTAATAGGAAACTGAAAATTTTAAGAATTGTTAATAAAATTGTCATACGTTTACTGAAACATTTTTTCTCATTGCCGTAGTATTATCCATTCTAATACACTTAAATTACTAGAAAACGCGGTAAAAATGTATTCTGAGAAAATATGTGTATCTACAAAAAGAAGAAACATTTTTGAATTTCGTTGTTTCAGTTTTGTTATGAGTATGTAACCTATAAAAAAGCATAGATGTAACTTTAAAATATTCTTAGAATTTTACTCGAACATTAAGCGTTGCCAAGATCGGGCACTCCGCCCCTTAACTGGGCTGTGCACGGAGCACCCGTCAAGATCCCTGAGTGGCGCCATTGCCATCTGGCCTCGCTGGCCATCTGCCTTCGCCGCTCCCGCCCCTTCCTACGCCCTCCTCGTTGCCCCACCCGACACGCCCCTCGCTCCACGGCTCAGCAAGGCTCGGCGCAGCTTGCCTCGGGCAAGGCGCCCTGCCCGCCTTCGCTCGCACTCCCTTCAACGGACGCCCACGCGGTCCCCCGGCCTGAGCTCGCCCACCCCGATTATCCTCCCCGGACCGCAGACGTGCTCCACGCGCTTCCGCCCATCCCGTATATCCGCTTCTGAAGACGTTGATATTTCCTGATAACCGCAAGAACGTTTCCAAGTCCACCACAGTGTGTTGCAGCGGAGTGTGCAGTGTGTGTCCCTCGAAGTTTGCCTACGCCCGCCGATGCCCATCCGGATCTCGGCAAGAGTTATCAACCTAGTTCTAGTTGGTTTTATTCCCTGATTAAGCCTTCTCATTCCGTCTCAACCCATCCCTGCCACCCATCTCAAACCATCTCCTGTCTCAACCCACCTGAGTGCGACCAAAAATCACTTCAGTCCGACCCTTAGACTATCCCAATCTGTCTCATCTCATTGTCATAACATACTACAACAACCACTCTGAATCCATCTGAAGTCAACCTACCGTATTCAATTCCAATTCATTCCTTCTCATTCCAACCTATTTCCCGTCGTAATTTATTCTAACTCCTCTCAGCCCTTCCCAATTCGTCTCAGTGCTTGACATATCCAGTTCCAACCCGTCTCAGAGTATCCTAACTCGTCTCAGTGCTTTCCAGTCCGACTCGGTGCATTCAATTCTGACACTTACCTCCAAACCATTTCAGTCCGTTCAAACCACTTCAGACCGGTGAAATCAATTTAGCCCTTTTCTATTTTTTTAGTTCATATGAAATTCATTCCCCCAAACTCTGACAGATCCGACCTTCCTCTGCCAAAACCTACAAACCATGATTAATCCTCTACAATCCTATTCAACCATCCGCATAATCGGCATCATGTGCCATCCATTTCCTCTTCCCTTCGCAATTTTCCTCCTTGTTCTTCGTCACATTCCTCTCCGGCTTACCCTTTCCGGCAGCACCCTTCCATCCACAGTTCTTGGCCTCTCCTCTCGCGTCTCCCCGCTCCCTCCTTCCCTAGCACTTCCTTCAGATGCAGCACCGCCCCCACTCCCCGCGCGCCAGAATTCTCCCTCCGGTGACCCGTGGCCGACCCGGCTGGTGGCCCTACCCGCTGCCCCCCGGCCCGGCTGTGCGCGGACGTGATAAAGGAAACTTTCGACCCTCGCGAGAATACGCCATGTGCTCCGCCACGCCCGACTGGGAACAAAATTTCGCGGGGTTCCGCTGTCGCCGCTGCAGCCGCCACCGACGTCGCCATCTATATATCTGCGTCAGCTCCCATCGCCGCCGCGTTGCCCGCACTAGTGGTTGACTCGCCAGGTGGAGGTAGTGAAGAGGACATATGCAGGGGTCGGGAAAAGATAGTGCTAACCCTAATTTCATAAATTCTAACCAAAGGCCCCTGAATGTCTCCTAAAAACAAACATTATGATCGGAATGCTGAATAAACGTGCTCGTGGAACTCCAGTATGTGTGAAGAATCCGGAGGTGCATATAGAAAATAAGACACGTCTCATTGCACTAAAACTTTGTATTTCGTGTAGCTAATAAATTTATAAACATGCACTATGTTCCCATGACCCTTTCATATGACCATGAAATGAAATTAAGGATGCGCCAATGTAATGAAGAAATCGGGAATTTTAACGAACATGAGACGTCACAATTCTCTTAAGCGTCATTTGCACTATCCAAGGAACAAAGTTTTATGCAAAAATTTGGTGACATTTTTGAGAAAATTTTGATCATGTTGTTGGCTTCATGTTTTTGACTTTAAAAAATCAAAATATCAAAAATTCAAATATCAAAAAAATCAAAATATCAAATCAAATATAAAATATCAAAATAATTTTGATAACGTTTTTGACTCTTCGTGTTTAGGGGCTAGCGTTGACCTCGGAGGACGGACAGACGGACAGACGAATAGACGGATAGACGGACAGGCGGACGGGCAGACAGACGTTTTGCTGTTAATCGATTTTTCGGATTAAGGGTCCACAAAACATGGATTCTGGTTACACCACGTGTTAGAGGATTTTTTTAAATTTAGAAATAGGAATTATTCACCTTTTCTTTACTAGAGCCTGGCAATAAGAGTTTTTGCACTGAAAATTGGCTGTTTTCCGGCGCACGAGTATATAACTTCTTCTTACGAAGTACCATCGTAAGTGATAGTAAAAATGTTTCAAAGATACTCTGAGTTTAATATTATTATACAAAGGCAGAGTTATTTAACTCCGTATTGGATACATTTTTCATTCATTTCCTCTAATTTTATTGATATAATATAGTTAGAATGTCGCAGGACACAATAATGTTGTAAAACGGTTTTCTTTTAAGTTGCAATAAAATACAGCTATCGAGAGTACAATTCTCGTTCAACGTAAAAAATTCAATATTGCAAAATGAAAAGTTCGATTCGGGTACGATAAATACACAGTTCTTACCCCTTGATCTCTTATGACGACAGAATGTTATTTAGTTTTAAAACAAGTGATTCTAGATGAAGTTACTTTGAGACTTGAAGTTGTATTTAAAGCCCGATGCCGTTAAACAACCATTATCTACATTTCTTATTCCCAATGCATGGAGAAATTAAAAATATAAGATGCATCCTTTGACCTTTTGAAAAGAAACTAGGTTTTGTTTGTTACCCTGGAACTCGGGAGATATCTAAAAGAAATCAAATAGTTTCGCTTTTCCAATAGTAGTTGTAGTTCAGTGAGTTTTCCACCTGTTTTCATATCGCGTGTTCCAAACAAATTCTCAAATTCATGGCGCCATTGTTTAGACACCGTTGATTTCTTAGGACTGCAAGACTCCAAGGTTGAGGTTGCCTACCATTAACTATTTGCTATTACCTTGTTGCGTTGTGGAACCACTTTTTTTATATTCTCTGCATGAAAATGACTTTTGTACTGTATATTACTGAAGTATTTATGAAGACTACTAAACGTAATGAGATGCAAGAGTGGGGGAGGGAAAAGTAGAGCTGAGCAGTACAGTAGCAGGCACTAGTGGAGCTAGGGTGGGGATGGGAGTGTCGGAGCGAATTGAGGAGAGAACTGTTTGTTACTGAAAGGGGTGAGATGAAATAGAGTGGAGGTGCGAAAAAGTGGAGATAAGGGTAGAGAAACAGATAGAATGGGAGCGGAACAGAGATATGATCGGGAGGAGAGGACTGCAGCGAATCGAGGAAAGAACAAGACGCCACTAAAAGTGGTGAGAAGGAACGGAGTGGGGCCGGGAGAAAGTGGAGATGAGCGGTAGAAGAACATTAAGGAGTAGAGTTGGGTGGGATTGGGAGGGTCGGAGCGAATCGAAGAGAATAAGACATCACTAAAAGTGATGAGATGGAACGGAGTGGGGGAGAGAAAAAGTGGAAATCAGCGGTGGGAGAGCAGGAAAGAGTGAAGCTAGGGTGGGGAGGGGAAGGTCGGAGCGAATCTGGGTGAAGGTGGCGCGGAGTGGGATGGAATAGGCTGCACTGTTGCTGAAGTGCTCTGCGCATTCTGAGAAATCCAATAGATCTCGGGCGCTGGGTTTGTGTATATCTGTTCGGCCCGGTTCGCAATTATCCTACCCCATCACCCTGTTCTCACGCAACGCCTGTCGACTCCGTTCTCTCGGATTGCACTCTTCGGAGGAAGGCGTCACATAAAAGGACTTTTTTATCTGACAGCTCAAAAGTGTAATTGATAAGTGTTATGATTTCCACTTGGTTTCCCGCCGCATAAGATCCGCATAAGAGTCGTAATAAGCACTCAAAAGTTGGTTTGAAAAATTGATTCATAGGCAAAAATTGGCATTATAGAAGCATAGAAACACTTCAGAAACATAAATTGTTTATTATTTACAATAGAAATGAATATATTTGTTCAGAAAGAAAAATTAAGCGAGAAATAAGAAAGCACCCAATATACACAATTCGACTACTTTTATATTTCTCGCTTAATTTTTCTGTCTGAGCAAATATATTCATTTCTTTTGTAAATAATAAATAATTTACATTTTTCTGAAGTGTTTCTATGCTTCCATAATACAAATTTTTGCCTAGAAATTAATTTTTCAAACGAACTTTTGAGTGTTCATTGTGGCTCAACCATTCGAAATATCCACGTAGTTTATTAGACAAAACATGCTTAGAATTGTCTCAAGAGCTTATTTTTGAAGTTTTGACGTTTCCTCCTCGGATATATATATATATATATATATATATATATATATATATATATATATATATATATATAGGGTGAGTCACGTAACTTTAGCACCTCCTGTAACTTTTGAACGGTTGAAGGTATTGCAATGCAGTTTTCACGGAAGTGCATGAGGGGAAGGGGCTAATAGATACGTGCATTAATTTCTATTTTATCACTTGTATTTTACGAGATTTTTTAGGTAACTTTGTTTTTTCAAATGGAACTATACATATTTTTTCAATCCACCATGACGAGGGTAAAAAGACGAATCCAATGATGTACATATTGTCATATGTTAGATAAGGGTTTTTTTTGATTAATTTTGATTTTAGCGACTGGGGTTTAACGGACATTTTGAATAGTCTACCACACAAGGTCACGCAGCGCTCCACCAGCAACGCGCGCCCGAGCAAGGGAAGGGAGATTTGAAGATACGAAACATATTCCGAATATTCACAAAACCATTGCAGTTTTTTCCTGAACTGTGCTTTCCATCCTTCCGCATTTTCAGATTTTCGACTTTCTTTGATTGAAGGAATTAAAGGATGGAAAATAAGGATTTGCCATTAGTTTGTATCGTATTAAAATTGTTTATAACTTCAACTCCATTTAATGGGGTTTCATAAGATACGTATTAATGGGATCTTCAAACAAAGCACAATAAGAATAAATAATTAAAACTGTACAAAAAATATTGCGTATTTTGAGCAAACAATTTCAATGTTAATAAGAATATAATAATAACTTAGGGATAGAAATAATCTTATTTCAATAATACTACTTAAGACAAATCCGTATTTTCAATCCCTAAGAAACACAAAATATCTGAAAATGGATCATGATGGAAAGGCGAGTTCAGGAAAAAATGCAACAGTTTTGTGAATATTTTTTGTATCCTCAAGTACTTCCCTTTCCCGACCCCGCGTTTGCTGGGGGAACGCTGCGTGACCTTGTGGGGCTGACAGTTACAATGAAATATCCGTTAAACACTAGTCGCAAAAAAATCACAATTACACAAAAAAATGTTTATCTAACATATGACAATATTTATATCTTTGGATTCGTCTTTTTACGCTTGTCATGATAGACTGAAAAAATATGTATAGTCCTATTTGAAAAAACAAAGTTACCTCAAATATCTCGTAAAATACAAGTGATAAAAGAGAAATCAATTCTCATATCAATTTGCCCTATTCCCTCATTCACTTCCGTGAACACTGCATTGCAATATGTTCAACCGTTCAAAAGTTACAGGAGGTGCTAAAGTTACGTGACTCACCCTGTATATTTAACACAGCATGGTTCAAAATAAATTATCAGTGAGTGTTTTGCAACGTCCTCTATTGTAACTCTAACATTTGGTTATGCACACTTTTATGCTCATGGGAGCTTTAGATAATCATAGGAAGCATGGAATCTTTGAAGTGTGAGAAAACATTCATCAGAGCGTTGGTTCAACAACATGTATAATCTAAACAAGCGGTTTACACATGGTACATACCCTTTCACAAACATTACATGAATATAAGTTCGTTGACCAGCTACACCTGAGCGTACCGATCATCAATCAAGCCCTTCATGTCAAGGCAATCATATTATCACCAAAGTAGTCATCTAATTTGCTACATAATAGTCTCGACATAATTTTAACTCAAATAATATTATCATTCATTCAATAATTCTTCATTAACTAATAATTTACAAGTATTAAAAAATAAGACAATATTACCAACTGGTATTTAACTTTTTACATCAAAACAATTGACGTAACTGCACATTCTTCCTTGAAAATGTAAGTAGAGAAAAAATAGTGAGCTTAAATCAAAGCATTTCTTAGTTATCTTCGATATTTGTGCAACAGTTCTTCAGCATTCAGTGATGATTGCATAACCTTGCACTCGAGAAAGCTTACGTATCTAATACACCAACGACAGTGTTCTTTCCGTTTCTTCAATAAACAGCCAAATTTCGATTCTGCTATGTAAATATTGCTGTCTCGTATTTCGTTGAGCTGAGAGAGCTCATTTGCGTTTTTAATCAACTTTTCAATAAAACCGTTGTAATAAATCTCCACCTCGACCCTCGAGTAAGAAACACTTCTTAAGAGGTAGGACCGACCTACTTTAACTTGGATGCTTTCTAACTTTTAAATGGAATCTTATCGGCTGTCTTCTTCGTATTGCTTACGTAAGCAATAATCCGCTGCCGACTCAGCGGTTTTGCTACAGGCTTAAGACGACGACTGGCGGAATTGTATTGCTGCATCTTTGGGTGGCGTCGACCTTCTCCAAATATCCATTGACAAAGAAAGGCTGAACAATGTACAGTCAATGGCACAAAAAAGTTCCTTCGCTCTAATAAACCGGTACGTGGCACACCTACCCGAAGAAATCATGCCTGTAACATGATAAAAGAAATATTGATTATTATTTACAAATACACTGTTTGTTTTTGCAGTACTGTAACATTGTATGATTTTCTTGCAATAGCTTCGTGGTTCTTTAAATGAGTTCAGGTGCAGTTTATTTTTAAATACATTTTATTGTCGGGTATATTGCCTGTTAAAAAGGCAATTTTAAAAATAATATGTTTGTCAAAACAAAGCTAAATTTCTTGTTTTGTCGCAAAGTAAGAAATAGACCTATAAAATGAGCAGGTCAGACTTTTGACATATTCCCTAAATTTTTGTAAATTACAAAAAACAATTACAAATTACAAATAATGCTAGAAAGTAGGTGATGTTGCACCAGTAATTATTAAATACTAAAGAGTCTCTTCCATCTTCGAAAGTACATAATATATTTTGCTATTCTTTACTTGTCACTGACGATATGCTGTGGGTTAATTTAAAATATTTCTTCCTACAACGAATTCATTTTGATATATTGTATTTACAAATTGTCTCCTTTGAAATTACATTGATTTTTTTAACATTCTCATATATTTTCTGATTTTTATTCTTAATGATCCAAGTAACGAGATTTTTGTGTTTTCATTCTTATCTTCCACCGTTTTCGTAGATTGTACAGAATCAAAAATGTAATATTTTCTTCTATACTATCAAAGTGACAAATTAAACGGCGGTAGCTTTAGAGCTTTTTAACTGTGGGATTCTCGTGGTTTTATTGCTCTCATTGCTCGACAAAATGAAATAATTACTTCTGCAAAACTGGCGCACTATTCCTTCGTATTAAGTAAATTATTTTCTGTCGTCTCAGATTTCCTAGCGGTTTACCTTTGACAGCAGGCGACTCGGGAATATTTGTACTCTTCTCAGAAACCTCTCCGTGCAGGGCGCGTCTCTTCTCCTCTTCCTATCGGAGTACACGTAATTAGCTGCGCGCCGAGATAAAATTTGAATTAGCGATGAATGTTTAAAATGGCTGACTTTTCCTCGTGGCCGACTTTTGCCGTCTAATTACACGGGAACCGCTGCAAAACGTTTGTACTGACAGCCCAAAGGCCAGGGGAACTGTGTACAAAGCTAACGAGTGAAGCAACGGGAAGGATTCCGGAACAAGGGACGTGACTCGGCAATTAGGGAAGAATTTGTTAGCATTATTAATTCATGGTGATATTGCTTTGCCGCGCGCACTTGGTGGGGTGAAGGCTTAAAGAGATTATGGGATAAATGGGATGCCATTAGGAGGTCGACGGCTGCTGGGATGGGTGGAGTAATGCAGTTCCGGTTCTTCCCGATGCGGTCGGATACAGAGAGATACGCGCTGTAAGGGATAACTGCGGTAACGGAACGGGTTGGGAATGTTGGCAATTTCTGGTAATATTCCGATACTGTTAGTGATTTGGTTACCGGTAGCTGAAAGAGAAAGTGCAACTTGGTTGTGAGTTTAGTGAACAATGCATCTAAATCGACACGCAGGGTAAAATTAGCGTGATTGAGAATGCACTTTTTATACTTTTGTAATTTTGAAATTTAGGTAAAGGAGGGTGAATATACGAAAGTGAATCATCATTTGAGAATTTTGTTGCTTGAACTGAATCTAAAAATTAAACTATTCGCTTTTCTTCTGAATCTTGTGAATATTTAATAGGAGTACGAAGTTACCGAACCAAAGTCAAGAGTTAAGAGTGAAAATAAAATATTGCATTTTCAAAACAGTATAGTTTTGGTTACATTTTATATGACAACGTTTTTACGAGGGTTTTGAGCATGAATACACAAGAGATGGTGCAAAATTCGTATGATTTCCTGTCGCACAAGTAGCGATACAAAGTTGTGTTCTTCTATTAAATTACTCATAATTCAGGGATCACATTATTAAGGAAATTGAGAACATACAAATTTAAGTGAATTGCAAACTTTGAAAATCCTAACATTTAATTTCTCTTTACAAATTGTGAAATACCTTTCAACCTACAAATCTTTTGTTCATTAATCTCAATGAGATCTTTGCATCTGAGGGATCAGTTTGGCAGTCAATGTCATCTTCAGACAAGATTAGCAGATTAGCGAATTTAGAGCCGAGAACTCGTCCCTGAATTCTTTCGTTTTAGATAGTTCTTCCAACAGCTATGGATTTAGAAAGAATAAAATATAAAATATATTTATGTTGTAAATTTTTCTCAGTAGAATATATTGTTTTTAAGCAAATTGTTTGTACTCGGTAAAACTTTCGAAGCAACTTTACTAATAACTTCATAATACGAAATAATAGTTATTTACTGTAGAGGAAATAACGATCAATGAATATTCAAGTATTTCTGGAATTTGTTGGTAAATATTCCAAGAGCGTTTGAGAAAAGAGGGATGGTTTCTTGCAACTTCCAAAAACTTTATGCCGTGTAAGGTTATTTCTGTCTTAAAATTTGTTAACTACTTGGAATAACAAAGACATTTTGCATATTGTTAGTGGTAGTTCTTTCAATCTGTGTCGCACAATTATTAATGCAATAGTAGATATTGGTGGAAAATAATAAATACAAATTATAATATTTCCAGACCTTTTATATCTTGCTTGGTTGAATCTTTGATTAATACCTGGCACGTCAACTGCTATGGTTATTAGTGACATTAGTGTAGTGAAACTTTTATTCACGGAAATATCGATGTTTTTCCCATCCTGCTTAGTTTTAAAAGAGCACAGAATGGACTGTCAGTCGTAGAGACTTACTAGTACTAGTTGTATTTTTAAGCACTCTCAGAAGCTTACTTTCAATAATTGATAATAATAACTTTCAATAATTGTTAATTTCTCTATCGTTTGATGAGAACTTCCATTATATTTTTTTATATTTTTTCAATATTTTTTGAAAAAGTCCACAAATACGTCAATAATGTATAAAAATAAATAAATAGTTTTAAAGGTTACCGAGTCTGTTTATTAAGGTAAATAAACCATTACTATAAATAATACTTTTAATAAAATATTTTTATGCCAACAACATTAAATGGTTAATGAAACTGACAAAAGGAGGGTGTCCAACACGTTGCATACATTGCAATTGCTTAATCCCTTCTGAACAGTTTATCAAGTTCAAGCATCTTCCATTACGTGAAGCTTATTTACCTCAAATGGAGAATGCGTCGTTAAGTTTGATTCTCACAGCAATTGCATTATCTGTATCAGAAGTAATAATTCGGAAGAGCACTTTACTTTGGGTTCCCTCTAATTAGTAAGTTTATAAGAACTTAATAAATGGAGTGTCTGTTCCAAGTTCTGAGAACTGAGTTGCACATCAGAGACTTGGCCCAGATTTCTGGCTTTAAAGATATGCTTGCATAGCGAGCGGAGATCAAAATATCTCGCATTTTAGCAAGCAGCGCCAAGAAGCTTCGAGGAGAGCCGTCTCGGATGCATTGAACAGCTGCGGAAACGCCGGCGACCCCAAGGGCGGGAAGCAAGGAGGGGTCGCGGGAGAAAGAAGTTCCTCTCGAGTCCATCAGATCGCGCGCGGATCGGGGGATGAATTATTAAGCCGCCTCGCCGCACGCCGCTCCGAACCTCGTTCCGACCATCCCCTCCCCGCCACCCCGAACGCCCCCCCTCACCCTACCTCACTCTGCTCCTCCCTCCCCGCCCACCATCCCCTCCAGCTTTCTCCTCGCCGCTTTCGCTTTGGCCGCAGCCGCGGGTTTTGTGGGCCGGCTGAGCTACCACGCCCGGCCGCATTCTTCTGCTCACCAGCACGCTGTTTCTCTTCCATTCTCCCGGCGTACGTTTTCCCTTCATTTCATTTACAGTGTCTCGTAATTAATTCGTTCGTAAATGTCTCACGAAAACAAAATGTACAATTATCAGATATAAAATGCGTGTTCTCTCTCTCTCTCTCTCTCTCTCTCTCTCTCTCTCTCTATATATATATATATATATATATATATATATATATATATATATATATATACACACGTTTTTATTACTAATATCAATAATATCGACAATCAAGGAGTGAATTCTTCCATCTGCAATTTCAACAAAATGTACGAATACTCAAGGAATAGTTATCTTTAAGAAAGAAGGTAAATTCAGGTAATCCTCTCAAGATATAGAAAAATATTAATAAACACATGTTTCTTGGAGGAAGAACTGCATTGTATCTGCACAGAAAAGAAAGAGAATTTATTTTGAAAAACCATTAATGAACATTTATTCTAAATTTTACCTTTAATGACGATTTACGTTGCCGTTTGGTAGGGATACAGAAGAGTAGGGAAGATTTTCTTTAGAATGAAATGAACTGGATGATTTATTGATTTACGTCAGAACAGTGTGTGTGACTTATGGGGGAGACGTGTAATCTATGCACGTTTTCAAGATCTCTGGAAACCCTACCCTGGCTCTTATATTACTATATTAAGTTGAATTATGACTGGAGGTATAGACGAGCGCTTTTTCCTCGAGAACATGGAGAATGGTAATTTGAATAACTATATCTCACACTAATACACTACAGAAATTGAAAGCTCATGATCAACACATATAGGCATTTACGGCCAGAAGCAAAACAAGACGCTATTTGCTCGAAGGATCAAAGGAAATTTGACGGAAAGCTTCATGAAAGTGATTGACTGCGAAACGTTGAGTCACGGACGCTTGGTCTGCTTTGTATGAGCTCTCCTTTACGGGGAGTGACTTGCCTCGTCACATAGGCTGGCGGACGACTGCGGTTCGGAAATTTAGAGCTCTACGAAAACCAACGAAACTTTTGTGGCAAAAATGGTAAAAAAATACCTTACTGTGGATGTAAATCAACGTTTGTTGGTATGTGTATATCTTTCACGTAACTTACAAATGTTTCTTTCAATAACTTCTGTTGTAAGTTATACCTCCCTATTTCCCCATCATGTCCGTACACCTGGTCAGGTTTTGCCTTTCACTTCGTCGACATAGCTTTGATTGTACATCCAGCAATATTCCAGTTCTGTATTTCCGTTCATGTTTCCTGCAATTATTCAGTTTGAATTATCGACTCAGATACCTAATTTTCATCAGATTTTCTGATCTACACATCTTTAAATTTTCTTACAATTCCACTTTCTTCTTTACGATATTGCCAATACCAATCTGGACTTTTCCTTCCCGTGTTTTTATTCCGTCTCCCCATATATGCTAAAATCTCCACTCATTTTTTCTCACCCACTACGTAGTTACGTAGTAAAAATAGAGTATTGTAATGTATGCAGCGGAACGTGGCGATTTTTTGCCAGAAAAACTCGGATTAGGAGGCTCTGATATCAAGAAAGAGGATACACCCCGTTCGTTCATCAAAAAAAAAAAAGATTTTCACTAACACGTTGGTAGCCCGAATTCACGTTTTGTGACTTTGATACCGAAAAGTTGACTTGTGGCAACACGTCAGTCCGTCACTCCCTCCGTCCGTCAGTCCGTGATCAACACTACCACCTAAAGAGTTCAGATGATTTTCTCCAAAATTGACATTTCCAACCGATCTGGACGGACTCGAGACCTGAGAAATATGTAATAATTATTTTGATTTGTAGAGGTATTTTACACGATATCTTAAAACTTCCAACATTTTCAGAAAATGGCAAAAACATTTTAGATTTTTTTCTCGGAGAAGGGAAAACAGACGCTTTAAAAACAGATTTACATGCCATTTTCGTTAAACACTGAATTTTCGAAAAAGTTCATAAATTATTTGTCGTCCTCCTAAAACTATAAATAGAGATTAAAGATGCAGTTTTTTTCTTAATTAAATTAAAGAAGCAGTTTTTCAAAGACATTTATTTAAACAAGAACATGTTTAAATTTTGAACAATAAGAGTAGTTTTTATGTTAGTTATAACTAATGCGAGAACGCATGTCGCTTTCCATCAATTCTGTGACCTACCCGCAGCGTTTGCGCGCGTTCCTCTCGTATCCTTCTCCTCCTCCCACCGGACTCCCTGGCTCACGTGTCGGCGCGTTCTTTTGCTTGTTTTTGCATGCGGCCTCGCAGAGAGCTGCCGAAGTTATTTGTGGGCTGTGGATGCGTCGGTTTCACTTTCCCGATCGCCGGGAATATTCAGGCGCTGAGCCCTCGCTGCATTCTCCTTGTGAAGGATTAGAACGGCGCCCAGCACCAGTGGCGAGTGGATTTCCGGAAAGCTCTCTTCGCGTGGCCAGTGTTTTGTTTCTTTTGGTTTCTTTCTTTTGTAAGCTACGGTCTAGTGTTTCACATTGTTCAGAGGAATGTTTATTCCCTGAAAAAAGTAACTTGCGCAAAAAGCATGTGGCGAATGTAAAATAATTGCTGGTTATGTATGTAGATCAAGGCGGATAATTTGCTGAAAACAGTTTTAAGTATTAAATAAATACCGTTTTATATTCGGTGGAGACATACAAAGACCACGTATTTTAATGCAGTGTTTTCAATGCACTTCCTGTAATACACTTTAATTTTCTCATAAATTACAACTACGACTAAATTAAATGGTTAAGAAATACCTAATAAAAACCCTATACTGCTTCCCAGCATTTAATTTTTAAAAATGAATAATGAATCTCTCTATTATATAAATCACAAAGTTTTCGATTGTCTCCACAGTACTGGCGCATAAATAGACAGCAAACTACAGAGACAAAAACTCATATCCGAAAACGCTATTTTACTAAATGCATCGAAGCGAGAACTAATGATTTTTAGAATCAGAGAAAACGTAGAAAAACGTTGCGATAATATGAAATATTCATTTATTCCTTTCGACGTTCTTTCACATACGACAAAATAAATGCAGAGCAAAAAATCTATTCTTGCTTTATTATTTCAAAGTATTAGAAAACAGGATTTTCTACCAACACCATTGGCATTTGAAGTTTCTTTTTTCATTTTTATTGTAACTACTGATATTTGATTGTAACCTAACTGATAATGTACCATTGACTATAAGGGGTGACATAAATGAAATGTGTCGTCTATTTTTGCTAACCACTGTGTCAATGGTGTCTACGACACATATGGCTGCCCTTGTATCGTAAATATTCTTAGTCAATAATAATAATAATAGTAATAATAATAATAGTAATAATAATGATAGTAATAATAATGATAGTAATAATAATAATAGTAATAATAATAATAATAATAATTCCATTCGTTATTGATTCAATGTCTTGAAAAAATAATTTGTATGATAATTTCATTCTTATATCTGAAATGCTTATTATCCATCTCTAAAGTCCCTTCATTGTAGATTAATAACGCTGATTTTGTTGTTATTTATTCATTGCAGAAATACTCCGTGAACCATAGTAGTGTAATTTACTGATTGAGTCATCCATTAATGTGAAATTTCATGAAAACTGAAGCGTAATCTCTAATTTTTGTGGACTGTTTATTTCAATCTGATATAACTCTCATATGAATGAGTACGAATATATAGCTTTATGTTTGTTACCAATGTTATTCTGTACTTCAATGATGTCCCTCAATATAATAGAACGATCATATATGAAATAAAACCATATTACTGTGTAGCATTGTCTGTAATAAAAGAGTAATCATTGAATTAAATGTTATGAATCAATTTCACGTCTAAATTTCATATAAAGGAAATTATTCGTTTAGAGCCTTTGCAGAAAAAGATGTTTAGTAACTTCAATGTACTTCTCAATATTTGTTTAAAACAATATAACGAAAATTTCCAAAGTAACTGAGAGTAACGCAATGGTAACTGAAATTTCCCCGCCAACAGCATCTCAAGTAACGCTCGCCTTCAGACCTTCCTCCGGTAGGAACGCGGTGCTCGGTCCCGTGTTCGAGGCCCGTGCGCGTCCCCGCCCTACCACCATTTCCCCCCGTCCCCCGCCGCCGCCGCCGCCACCACCGCAACAAAAGGCTTAAAGAGGAAGCAGGCAGCTCATTACTCGAGCGAGTTGGCGGCGCAGAGCACTTTTTGACTTCGCCCAACTGCGCAGCACACAGCTGCGTCGACTCCCGCGCTGGAGGATTCGGCCCCACGGCTTGGCCTCGCTGTGGTTGCCGTCTCTCTCCGCCTGCCTTCACCGGCCGTGTGTAGCTCAGGGTCAACGTTGCCGCTGTCTCGGCAGCAACTCTGGCTGGGAGGTTCCAGGGTTTGAGTGCCGATGGTGGCAGATTTTCGATATAAGCTAGATACAGTATCTAATGTTATGAATAAATTTCGCGTCTAAATTTCATAGGAAGGAAATTATCCGTTTAGAGCCGCAGAAAATGATGTTTAGTGACTTCAATGTAGTTCCCAATATTTGTTTAAAACCATAGAACGAAAATTTGTATAAAATACAGGGTTGATATAATCTACAAACACTAAGTAAAAATTAGTTTTAAATTTAAAATGGCTCTGTTTAGCTCAGGGTCAACATTGCCGCTGTCTGAGCAGCAACTCTGCCTGAGAGGTTCCAGGGTTTGAGTGCCGATGGTGGCAGATTTTCGATATTAGCTAGATTCAGTATCTGACAATCTTGTTTGTACACTCAGGTTTAGCAACAAAATGTGATCATATCTCGTCGTAAAACATTTTTGAATAATTTCTAACAGGATCATGTATAAAAACAGGATGTTGATATATAAGAGCAAAACTCCGACGCCGTTGGACCGATCTCCATGAAAGTTGGCACTTATCCGTGATTTTTCATCGAGAAGGTTTATGTGTTGTTAATTCTGTTGTAACTTCAATACATGGCGCTGTATATTCACCTACATATCCACTATATATTCACGTCAAATGCAACTTGCAACACACTGGGCAGCATTTTGAATCTACATCGTTAAATAAGTTCTAAACCAGGCGTTCTTGGGCCTTAAAAACTAACATTTTGAAGCCAAAGGTCTCAAAGAAACGTTTCTCACACCACAATCTACAGAATGAACTGTTTCTGAACATTCGATTACATTTCTGCTGGTCCGGCGCATCCCGATATTACCTCACCTGCTCAGAGATGTGCAGAATCTGCAATTAAATCTTAACGAGTGGGACAGAGAGTGGCAGAGACAGAAACACACAGAGATAGATACAGGGTGAGAAAGGGAGGGAGAGAGTGAGAAACGGTTATGGGAGGGGAAAGGGGGAAAAGAAGGGCAGAACAACGTCTGCCGAGTTTTCCTAGTATAAAATAAATCTCTTCGGGTCAGATCGGTTACGTCGGATCCGGAGGAAGCCAAATAGAAGCGATTGTTTCATGAATACAATTCCCACAGTGATGTATGGTGGTGGATCAGTTATGTTATGGAGTAGTAAGTCTTCTAAGGGGGTTGGTACGATTTAATTCATTGATGGAATTATTGACACCAATGTTTATCTTGATATTTTGAAAACCAATGTAAAACAAAGGTTTGAGAAAATGAGCTTGCCACCTTTTACCGTTTTCAGCAGGACAATGACAGTAAGCACAAGGCCCGACTCAGTATGACATGGTTATTATGGTACGTGCCAAAATTTCTCCAAGCCCGACTACACCATCTCAAAGCCCGGAGTTAAATCCCACAGAGCATTTGTGGTCAGTTTTGAAGAGAGAAGTTTAGGAAACTGGACTAGAACGTGAAACAAATATAAAACGTCTTGTGGAAGCAGAATGGAAGAAAATAAAAGCCACAACTTGGAAGAACCTTATTATTCCATGAAGAGCCGAAGCCTAGCTGTGATAAAAGCTAAGAAATTTGCAACAAAATACTGAAACCATAGTGTCTTTCTTTTATTATTTTGTGTTATTACGTCTACGTTACGAATACCGAAGTATCACAACACTGAACATTACTTTCCTTTTTTATTTTGTTAAAATTAATGTACTAACATACATCTACAGAACGTATATTTTTCAGTTTGTAATGAGATTTTTTTCATTTCGTAACGACTGTTTTGGAAAAACTTTTACTTTGACCTAAATAATTACATATTACTCTATAAAAGCAATGTGTACGAATAAGATGTTAAATACTGCAGCTAGGTCGCATTCAGTCGCTGACCGAAGGAGAATTTTAGCGGTCGGCTGCTTTCATCGCGAGTTTTCCAGGGTTTCTCCCACCAATGCTATGTGAAGGCCCGAGCAGTACCCTTACAAGCGGTTCACGGAGGGGGCGGTGTTCTTCCCTTGTTGGATGGTGAGATCCGACACCGACTGACATGTCGGCTTTTCCTCATCGAGGTATCTCCCACCATCGGAGCACCACTCTAGTTGGGGCAAGCTCTAAGCTGTCGACTGGTCTTCCGACATTTGTAGTGTAGTGCATGTGTGTGTGTGTGTGTAAGAGGTGAGGGTAGGACAAGGAGGAACAAGAACGGAAGATAGCACGTGGCCCGTTTGTTCAGGTACTACTCCGGCTTTAGCATGGTATTGATCAGAGACCTCACGGAAAACTACAGATCGGAACAGCTGGACGCTCAAATTTTCCTCCAAACAGTTGTTGAATTGTATCAGGTATCTTACTTAGAGTGGTTACTCCTTAAGCTGCCACCCTATTGTAATCTTCATGACAATCTTCTTCATCAAAAACGTCAGCATCATCACGTTGTCATCACCGTAATTACAAACTGTCTCCAACCTTGTGGCACGCCCTCTTCCTTGTTCCCACCCAGTGGCTTTCGGGCCGACCCACGTACCAGTCATTCTCTGCGCGCCGTCTTCCCAGCGGGCGGGGCACGTCGTCTTTAATGAGTTGCTCGTTTATTCTCGTCGTCGAGGCAGCGGCCTTCTCTGGGGCGCGTTGGGAAGAGGGGGAGCGGGGCGAGGCTGGGAGGGCTGGCGGCAACGGGGTGGTGCTGCGTTGGCCGCTGCAGAGGTGGTGAAAGTGGCGGCGAACACCGTTCGGGCGTCGCATATGATGGAAAATGTAGTATTGCAGTAGGGGCATATTATGCGTAGAAGGTAGTAACTGTATTGTTGGCTACACGAAGGAAGCCTGAGAAAAATGTATATATGGCTGTTGGTAGTATATTGGTTAGCAGCGATATTGGTGACTGAAGAGAGTAGTGGAGACGGTGAAAACGGAGACGTAGGAGGAGGAGACAGTGGGACATAGGAGGTCTGGGGGGGAAGATGAAGTTGGATTCAACGGCAGGAGGGAAGGCTGATGTGAAGGAGGAGACGGCCGTAAAGTCTAAGGCATTGTCGAAGGCAAATTCGAAGGTCGAAGAACAAGGTCGAAGACCGAGGTCGCAGGTCGAGGGCAGAGGGCGAGGGCAGAGGGCGAGGGCAGAGGGCGAGGGCAGAGGGCGAGGGCAGAGGGCGAGGGCAGAGGGCGAGGGCAGAGATGGAGAGCAGAGGGTGAGGGCAGGGGGCGACTGCAAAGGGCGAGGTCGAGGGCGGAGGGGCAGATGGCGGTGGGGCTGTGTGGAGTGAGTGGCGCGGCGGGGTGGTGCCGGTAGTGCGCTCGAATGCAGTTGCTGCGGTGCGGATGCAGAAGGGAGCCGGTGGCTGCGTCTGGGGATCGATCTGCGGAATGCAGGACTGCCTCGTCTCCCAACGACACAAGCCAAATGCAAACCACGCTTCTTGTGGATCTTGTTAAGCGGCTGATCTTGGAACAATTTACTCTTCAATTTATACCTCAAGTAATTCATCATCTAACGATTTGGATTATATGATGTGCTTGGCTCTTTTCAATACCAAACTACAGGTCATCTACATGATTGAAGATAGAGCTTTTAAAAAAAATGTCTCTGCAACTAGTTCGTGAATTCATGTCATGTGCTATTTTTTTATATATAATAGTTTAGCCTGAGTGAGATATGGGTAATATTAAAAAACGTTATACAAGATATTTTTAAACGGCTTCAAATATTTCTTTAAATGTTTGAACGGATAGCTCTAAATATTCAGTATAAGATGAAAGAAACACCATTTTGTTTCTTGTTTTTTTTATTTTTCAATATTTTCACACATATAAGTTTTGTATGTATCCCTCATGTCGTTAGTATTTACATTACCGGCAATTGAATATATTGTTGCTTTTGTTAGTACTAGTGCTTCAGATGATATCTGACTTAGTTTCTAGAAAACTCAAAACTTCTTTGTGTGCCCCAATTGCACATTATCAGAAACGTTCAAATTACGTTTCCTCGTAAATGCCTTCTACTTTTTCGACAGAAATTTGTGTGAGTTAGTAATGTTATTAAAGTGATATTTCAATTTCACCATTATGGGACTAAAAATTCAGAAATGTAAAAAGTGCCTTTTAGACGGCGATAAATGACAGTTGGGAAGATGGTGGGTAAAAGCCGAAAAGCTAGCCTAGAGTAAAGAAATTAGAAAACTATGTAGAACAAGAAAGTCCGTACCAGTTTGTAGCACCATTATTCTCGATAACTTGAAAGTGGGTAATGATAATATTTTATAGGGTGAAGAATGTGAATTTTCATGTTTGTTCTTTACATCACCAGTCGAATCCGGCAGACATAGACCTGCTTATATACTCTCTCTCTTCTTCTCTTTTTATCTCTTTATCTCTTTTCTCCTCTCCATCTCTTTATTGGCCAAATAATTGTGTATTTGCAGTTTGTGAAGAGGGAAACTTATTGTCTCCTCTCTGATGGTAATTTTGTTAGCTGAAACCTTCAACAGAGTTTATTGAGAGAATTGTTCTGGAACCAATAGTGTGCAATGTCAAGGGTTTAGAAAATAATACGGTAGGTGAGAGAGGTAAATATAAGAAAACGCAATGTTGACTTGTGAAATGTAATGGTTAGCAATATTTTTTTTTCATAAAGGTAAAAGAAGTTTAGTAATCCATCATCACCATTTATTATCAGTTTAAAAATTTTGAATTAAATATGCGTTCCAGTTTAATATACCAGCGCGGAATATTATCATCAAAAAACTGTCACTTCACAATGTTGAAACGCAACTCATTAATACAAGTTTAGAAAACCCACTATAAACAGTTTACAAACCTACCAATTTTAGAAAAAACTGAAGCCCAAGGATTTTGTTACACGAAACGTCGTACTCTCTAACTCATCTAAGCAACTATTTTTTCGTAAATTTCTGAAATACTTTGTAACTGATAAACATTTAATTAAGGGATTTTTTTAAAATTTCTGTGGGGTTGTTGCACGTTAGAACTTTGTTCCTTTTTGATCATTTTAAATCACTATAATTGTGGTCTCCAAAAAATACAAATGTCTAATATCCACCTTTTGCTTCAGGAGAAAATAATATTTTAATACTATATCACTTTTAAATAGCTTTCTAAAGTATAGAATACTGTAACTGTTACGTGCATTTTTGTAAATGGCGCACAACATTTCAAAATTAGAAATTTTTTTGATGGTTTCGATTCGTAGTAAGTTTCAGTAGCATAAAAATTTGGCAATTCCCATTTGAAACCCAAATTCATAGGCATATGATGGGATTCTGATGATTATTACGTAAGCTTGTGATTATTTCACCGCCTCTTGTTCCTTCTTTCGTTTCCTTCCGGGCAGCGCCGTTCGCCGTAACGGTACACCGGTTTCGTTGCCGCCCGAACACACCGTTGCCCCAATCTCGCAAATTGGTGCCGACCAGCTCCTTCAAGCGTGGACCGAGGAAACCCAGGCAGCCCCTGCCTTACACTATTTTCCGTTTCGTCTCTTCTTACTTCTACCTCCGCTTCCCTCTACCCTCGCCCCTCCAAACTCGTACCTCCACTTGTTAGTCCTTCATTTTTTCAATTTATCTCACTACCCTCCTCCTTCCTCCTTTCAGCCTTCTTCTTTCCTCCAACCTACCCTTTCCAAACATTTACATCTTCTCTCATCGCTGGGCTGCCTCCTCCGATTCTCCATTTTCATTCACTTTTTCTTTAGTATCCCCTCTTCTTTTATTTTTCATTCTTTCCTCTTACCTTCGACTTCTTTATTACACTCACAAACTTTTTCCTACTGTTTTCTCACTCATTTTGATAAATATTATCTTTATTTCTCCAATTGGTTTCATCCTCTGCCACATTTGTGTATCCCATCATATCATTTAGGATGCAGCTCTATGGGTTTTCTATCACTTCACATTTACACTCCAGAATTTCCTCCGCTTTATTTAATTTGCTTTGAAGCTATATTTCTCCTTTCTCTCCCACTAATATCCACAAAATACTTTGAGTTCTCTCTCTTCTTCATAATTTTGTTCAAATCTAACGCCACCTTCTTTGACGTTCCCCATTTTCCTTCATTTCTTTCTCATGATTTAAGTTGCTTAAGATGCAATTGTCGCTTTCTAAGACGTTACCCCGCGTTCGATTCTCGGTCGAGAAAGATTATAGTGTGCGTTTTCCTTGCAGTATCTCGGTATTTCGTATGTTGCTGTGTGACGATGAGAAAGCTCACTTCTCAGGTTGAGAAGACCGGAATACGGCGTGGGGATGTCTACTGCTAACCACACGTACCCCCTTAACCCACAGCCGCAAGGCCGGGACGCCGCTGGTAGGTCCAGACTTCGTCAGAGGCTATTGCACCATTATACATACACAAGATGACAATTGCTAATCGATTCAATTCACTTTGTCAGAAGACGTGATATACTGGGCTCTTACAATGTCATCTCTAGGATTATACATCCAACTCTTACCATCACTAAAAGTAGTATCTCCCACATTTACTTCCGCTTTCACTTCATCACTACCACCTTTTTCAAAATTCTCCTTCTATTTTCTTCTAGTATTCAACCCTTCTCGAAGACCATCATCCCCACCCCAACACTCACCATCACAATCACCCTTCTCCAACACTTACCACCACAATCACCACCACCTTCATCTCTACCACTGCTTCGGTCACCACCTCTATCACGCTTGCCTCCTCGACTTCCCCCTCCTCTTCCACCGCCACCACCTTTACCATCTCCACTCCTCCTCCTTCACCTGCACCATCTCCCCAACCTCCATTACCACCTTCATCATTTGCATCACATTCTACATCCTCATTATCTAACCACCATCCCCACCACCACCTTCACCTTCGTCTTCACTTTCACCTTCAACTTTGCCTTCACCTTCACCTTACCTCCAACTTCTTTCCCACCTTCACTTCCAGCTTCACTTCCTCCTTCACCTTCACCTTCCCCACCACTACCACGCCTGGGGGAACCTCAGACCGTTGCCAGGTCGTTAAAGGAAATCCCTGGAAAGAAATCCTGACAGGTTTCTTTTCTTAGCGGTACACCGCGTTCATTTGTCTCGCTTCGGCAAACTCCGCGTCACTCACTGGCTTCTCTTTTCTCGTTTCGTCGACAAAATAAGAAGACGAGAATGCTTCTGGGCCCGTTTGGGCCTGTGAATTGATTTCCTCTGGAACAATATTCCGAAAAGAATAAGAAGATTCCATAATTGTGTAAACTGGTTAAAAATATATTGAAAATGTATTCATTTATATTGAAAATGTTTCTCGACAAACATAAAATTAATTTTATTATAATATTGACCTCTTATTAAGATATGAGTAAATTCAAAGGATTCCAGAATATTACTTTCACAACAACTTTTGATAACTCTCTTCTTGATGTGTCCAAATTCTGATACCTCAATTTGTTTTATTTATTCTTCACTTTACAGTCATAAAAGTTTATTTTTATATTTTTGGCGTAGTGTGAGATAAAAGAGATCAAGGCAAATTGTTACTTATTTGAATAGCGGCTTCATTTAACAATTTTAAAAATAATGTTTGAGAAAGAATATGTCATATGTTGTTTAGCATAGCAAGAATCTAATTCTTCTTTCATTATGTTCTTTGACAGTGTTGGTATATTCGATGTCGTTTATTGCAGGAGGTGTGATCTCTGTTTCAGCTATAAATTTGGCCTCACGCCGTTTGTAATATTACTAACCATGACACGGGATAGATCACTACAATGTCACGCAAACCAGGGTCGTCGTTCTTTCATTACAAAAAGCAACGCTCATTACTCACAACTAATAATTCACCAATCTTTTAACATATATTTTCCTGTGATGAGCGCGATCATGTGCAACTGACCTAAGAGATGCACCTATTGTCCCTTGTAGTTCAAGTCAACATTTGCGACGACAAGGCATCAACGTAAAGTGCAACACTGAAATGAGACATCGCACTTTCATTGAGCGTTTTGTACGTCTCTGTATGATATTGTTTAGTATTAGTGTTAACAAAGCTGAGATTTCCATATGTGACCGATATTCCACTTTACTTACTCTGTTTTAGAAAACTCGAGCTTATAAACTTTCGCGTTTCCCGTCACTCACTTTGTAAAAACGGTTAGATAACGGTATCTAATTTAGTTACAAACAGGTTTACTGAACGCTGAGACAATTCTATACGTCGAACCAGTCGCATTTATGTTATTTTGGTAAAAATAAAATTGTTGCCATGTTTTATGAAGTGTCTGTCATTTTATTATGGCGATGATCGGTTTTAGAATTTAGTTCCAAGTTGTGAGTTTGGCTCGAGATTCTTTTACATGGTAGGGGAGACCGAGGTAGTGACAATTTTCATTAATTTAATTTTTGACTTTGAATATGTGAAATAATTGAATTTTTGATTTTGAATATGTGAACCATAATTCAAATTTTATAATAAATGGAGCAAATAGAATGGTTCTTTGTATAAATTTCCATATAATTGAAATTAAAATGCTAATGCTTTTAATTATATATAAACAATTTTATGCAGCAATGTACTTTGTCACAATCTGACCTTCTACGGGGCAAGTTGTGAGTGGACTGGAGCATGTTGAGACACATGACAAAGAAACTAGAACAATGTTATATACAAATATAGCAATCGCCTCCACAATACTCATTCATTTATATGCTAACTTTCACTTATTCTTAATTATTTTTAACTTCCGAATGGCAATTAATATATAAACACAATGTACTGCATTTTTATTACAGTTTACATTAGCCCATTTCTTTCATTATATACACTACACTCAATTCTTTCAACCTTTTGATGTTTGAAATGGTTCTAAACAAACAAGCTATATACCTTTTTCTTCATCTTCGGAGGTCTTGGATACGTCATTTGTCTTGTTTTGACACTAGATCTTTGCTTAGGAACACCTTTTTGTCAAACATTGTTTTTCCTTTTTCCTTCTTTATTAGTATAAATCTTTGCTCTAATCTTCCTTGTTGCTGTAATCGAATTCCTTCTTTGGACCCTTACGAATCTGAATATAACCCAAAACCTTACGTTCCAATAAAGTCAAAAAAGCCACACCAATCAATACAAAAATTACTAAAACAATATAACAAAGGAGTACTAATGAAAATGGAAAATTTCAAAATTTTTGTTCTCTTACTACTATTTCTCGAATCCCTGCATTAGGAAGAGATCTTATTTCCAAAGGACTGACCGCTGATGTGGATAACCCATCTTCTACAGCAGAAACAGCAATATTGCCTTCTCTGTCAGTACCAGCTTGACCTGTTGCTTTTGTACTGTTCCTACCCAAGTTTGCATTGAATCCCATATTTTCATTTAAACCATATTTTTCGAAAACGGTGGCTAAATGGTAGAAACAAATGTCAACATTGTGTTCATTGAAACTTGTGTTTCTATTCAAATTAGTAGCTTGAGGAACACGAGAAATTTTGGAGTGTCGCTGCACTTTCTTCGTCATCCAATCAACTCTTGAAGACTTCTTTGTAATCCAATTTTCTGGCACTTGAATTTTGTTGTCCGCGGCAAAATCATATGCTAAGCTTCAAAATTCCTCATTACATTTCCTGTAATTACAATGATTACTCTCAAACAACACTGGAGCAAGTAGTGACACTGTCACAACGTGCCCCTTAGAACCTGTCAAAACTATCCCACAGGGACATAATATGAATTTCCTTTTTATTTCATGGTTTTTTGCCATTCATATAAACCAGAAATACATCAAATTGTAGCTGAAAAAGTAAGTTTTCAATGATACTAAATAGTTGAACATATCTCCGATTTATTGTTGCTAAGGTTGACTGGAACATTCCGATATATTTTTACTTCCCTACGTGCAAAACACAAAATGTTCGTAAATAAGCAAATCAAGCAACGGTTCCCACATCAACTCAAAGAGCAGACTTAGGCAAAGGTTTCAAATGTGTATGTATCCTATCACAAGCTGAGCTCAATTGGATCGGTCAGGAAACATGATATCACAACTGGCCCCTTTCACAACTAGCCCAGGTCTCCCTTACCTATCTGTAGCGTGTGACAAAGGGTTTTGACTTGCTTTTTATAGGATGATTCACAGAGATTTTCCAACCTTTAATTTTCAAGGCGTTACTGGATTCGGACTAGCATAAACAGGTCTAACCCTAACCATTACCTAGGGTCATTAGAAGAAAACTTTCAGAATCTATACGCGTAACATTAACTGTTTTGATATGTTTTGCAGCATAAAATTTGTATCGTTGACAATATCGTCCCTCGAAAATGAAAACTCTTAAATCGTGCCATTTTATTTAGAAGGGCGGTTATTAAAAAATAAAATGTATACACCTGATACTGTGTGCCTAGGACACACTATTTAAGCTATTAGAAAAACTCCACACAATATTCCAACATCTCAAAACTTGGCATTCTCCCGGATGTTCTCTCTATTGAAATCAAAGCCGCGGAAAATATAGACAATAGTACTGCTGAGGAAAAAAAATATTGAAAGGTGAAAGCGTCGTTCAGAAAATGATTACACACTAATCTACTAAACTCTTTCAAATTTCGGTGGTTTCCGCAGAAATTTTGGAGAAATCCATTATTGTAATATAACGAGAGGAAAAGAAATAATTTTCCACATAAAAAGTTTATTAACTAACTATTCGTCCTTTACAGCAGCAGACATGTTTCAAGGTGTTTTACCTCATCGTACATAGTATTTTACCTTGAACAGCTACAAAACATTAAGGAAAAACTTGAAAACTACACTATGTAAAACACAAAATTGTAAAACTATTAAATAACAACAAACACTATTAATAAATATGCAAAAAAATATTATTTACCCAAGTAACATGATAAACATGAATCGTGATGTGCTCCTAACACGATGCCATTTCTAAACTACATATTTCGTGTCGTGGACGTCACTCTTCTGCTCCTTGACATCGACCTCTTCAACAATTAAAACAAAATACCTCCTCAGAAAATCGTCCGCAATCCCGCCTTTATCCTTACCCAACACACACACATACACACACACACACACACACACACACAAACTCAATTACAACCATAATGGGATCATACATTTGCTCATCAATCTAGACGTGGCACTGTTTATTACTATCCAACACTATTTACCATAACTGCTGATCAACAGCGTTTTTGTAACAAGAATGTGAAGAGCGTTCTTAAGTAAGACTTTGACACTGAATTTTAACATGAAATCGGGCTGAATTGTAATCGAAATTTATTCAAGGAATGCCTAAAAGGCACTGAATTCAGAAAATTCACACTGTTAAATGAAAAAGGTTTTGAAACTTTGCATTGTGAAAATGTCTTTTTAACATACTTCTTTGGCAGCTTTTTCTCGTGGGGTATGTCCCGCGAGTATCTGTGGAATTGCATATCATATTATTGTACAAATACACTTTCTCTAAATTTCGTTCCTGTGACCTCACAAATATTTTATTGTGGGCCAACATTCGTTGACAAATTTAGCAGTCTTTCCGGATGAATGAATGCCAATGGAATAGTGTGCATAAACCGGATCCAAATAGAATACTTGTCGCTTTTGTCCGGTGCATATGGAAGCGGTTCTGGTATGCTATTGATCCAACAAGAAACACATGTGCAGAGTGCTCACTGAGCCTTGTTGCATTCAGCGTTGTCTATTTTTAAACAATGTGTGACGTGCATCCATACGGGGAGTTGTAGTATTCGGGCCTCAAATTTGAATAATAATGGAGGGGAATTTATGAATATTCAGTGTGCAGAAAGGATTTGTTTTATTGCCTCATATTTTACTGTCATTTTCCCCTTACTGGTGGTTATGAATTGCTTTGTTTTGTTTTCGCCGTTCATTTGTCTTCAATATCCCGAGACTGTTGTTTTTATATCTATGTGCTATCTCATTGTCATTTGATTCTATTTTGTTGTACATCTATTGCTAATTCAAGTAGTTTTCAATTTTTAAGATCTTAGTAAGAACATTGAGTCTAATGAATTTTAGAATTATATTTCTCCAAGGAGTACTACTAAATTTTAGACACTCTTTCGGCACTCAGAAAGAGAAAATAATTACGTACTTTGCAAATCTGTGGTAGGTACAGTGTTTGGGAATTTGAGTTTTATCAGAGGCACAGACATCTATCTTGTTTTGACATTCTTTCTTCTAATTGATAAATAAAACAGTTATTTTTCTTTGTTAGGAAATTACATTTTGCTTCCTAAATTTCTGAGTCTTATTTATTTCCCTTTTGTCAATTCATTTTTTTTTGTATTTCCGTATTATCTTTTTGTATCTTAATTATTCGCAATTTTGCTTGCTTCTTAATATGATTTTCTGTATATACTATCTGGTATTATGAAATAACTCATGTACCCGGAACTCACCAATCAGGGGCGGGGGCGCTGACTCCAGAATATTATAGAAAAACTATGCCATATATTAATTATTAACGCTAAATGTATTTAACAATATATTAACTAATTTTACACTACTGAGTTGTGTATTAAAACTTCATTCTCAATTAACATTTAGCTCGACTTGAAGTATAGCGTATCTTATTTAGGCAGAAGCATCGGGAAAACACTATACTAATAATTTTATTATTAAAATAATTTAACTGATCATAAACATAAATATTTAATTACTTAATATGGTTTGTTTAGGAAAGAAAAAACAAATATAAACAAACAAAATACACTGAAGGAACCGTCTTGCTTCGGCCGTGGCCGAAGAAACATCGTTCGCTCCGAGCTCTCCGACTGAGTGGCAGCTTTACTTGGAAAGCATGTCAGAAATGAACGTGTATTCTGATGAATAGTTTTTCTTTGCGATTAGGTAAGAAATGCAACCAAGAGTATTTATTTTACTTCAAATTCCCCAGTGGGGAATAAGGTGTAAAAATGGAATCCAACGGAGCATCAAGTGTCGGAATGGCGATGTCGGGATGAAGACACTAATGGAACCAATAACGCATTTCAAATGTCATTGAATTACACAAGAGAAAGGGAGAAATTAATTTATTTACTAGAAAACATCTATTCATCACTAAAAGATAGGGGAATTAAATTCCGCTTTTCACGAATAGTAAAAAAAAATAACAAGAACCCTAGATTTACGAATCTTCATGGTTGCCTTGAGAGAATGAAGACTCATTCTGTGAATATTGCAACAATGAAGATTGAAATTCTCTAATGGAATGTGAATGATTTAGGCGCTTGATAAGAGCTTTCACACCAGCTTCAGAGTGATCAAAATTTTGATATTTTGTGAATTCAAGAAAGAAACTTTAAAAACGATTTTCATAAGAAGATCGAAATTACAAGTGTTACTACAACAATTGATTAACGTGCGTAAAGGCTCGTGGAAAGTTGGCATTTATGTGAACAAATCGATAGTCAGCGATAAAGCGCAAATAACATGTAATTGGGAAGTACAGTGTGACTATTTTATTATTGTGCCGCGATTATGGAAAATTCTGCACGTGATCATGATAAACCGCGATTATGAAAAATCCCTCACTCGCCACGGAAAGCTGCGCTGGAAACACGGTCTCCCAAGCTTTTGCCCTAAAAATGATATGCTTTCCAGTCTTGTTGACTAGTTGGTTTGTGATGGGTAGCTCGAAGTTCACTTTCAAACAAAAAGTGTGTGTGTCTGACGTAAAATGTGTCAAACCTTTCCGTTATGTGCAACCTATCCTGGAGCATTTCTGACAAATGAAAAACGTAATTACGGTCATTTGCAGAAGCACTCGGCAAGCGCACACACTGCGTCAGTTTCCTTAAGGGTATACATGTCGTTTATGGAGACATAATTATCACATGTGGTTTTTAGCATGCACTCTCTCCTGATCTGACTCCTTGCGATTTCTTAATTCCTGGGGGATTCCTTAGTTATTGCAAATATGCGATAAATCCCCACACGGAAGAAGAATTACGGAACAATATACAGGAACAGACATACCACATAATTTTCTTAGTTAATCAAAACGTATTTAGATGTCAAGAATGTAACAGAGCCGCGGAAAACTGTTTTCTAAATTTTATACTAAAAAATAAAAATCTTCTTTGATTGACATGATTAAGTAAGTTGAATCACTCTCTAGAATTATGTGACGCCGTAGTGTCAATCGTTCTTACTTAATTTCTTGAAGTTTACAGTATACCTTCAAGTTAAAAAATATATGATAATATTATTTATATAACAGAAAATATAATGCAATTTACTCAGTGAAACTAAATTATTAATTAAAAATTAAATCCTTGCTTGCGAGGCATGGTAAATGTGATCGCAAAACTTTTTATCAATAGAAAATATGAACTTATGTACTTTCATTATGCAGTTAAGGTAAGAAATCACTAAACATTTAAATAACTTGGTCATTTTGCATTCACCATATATTCAGTTTTCATTTCTGTTGCATTAATAAACATATCTATAAACATCAAACACTTTGTAGCAAGAAATATAAGTTTTTGTGAATATATTTTTAAGACTAAATCTACAAAAATATAGTTGTTATGCTACAATCATGATAACAGCTCAGATGAAATTCATGCACTCATAAAACAAACTACTTTCTAACCACTAAATATCGTAGAGTTTGGTTAACTTCATGCTGTAATTCTAGTCTTCACGAAATTAACGATTGGTCAGACTTAAAGATACTAAGAAATATGAAGTATGCTGCAATTTCCATGTCATTACGACAGCTTCTTTTACCTCATAGCCAGTGTTAAACATGGCTTCTTCTACTACAAGGGAGGCCAATATTGAGAGCAGCGAGCACATAGCAACCACCTAAAACCTATCTCTACACTTACGTGCAAACCTGTAAAGGTTCAATATTATTTTACATTTTTCTGGGTAAGTTGCCTTACATTTTATACCGTTGTTCTATAAATAATACTACAATTACTTTTCACAAAACATTAAATTCTTTCCAAAAATTAAGAAAGGACAGTAGCGTTATATTATCAAGCAATAACATCTCTGTATTTACTTTATCGTGTTAATAAATTGCAAATATTAATTTTTGTTCTTTAAAACTTTTATTATTTATAAGTGTATTACATTTCTTTGAAAAATCTTTAAAAACATGTCCAGTTCAACCAGTTTCCGTAACTGTTGCGCTTACACGCGTAGATAAATCAAAATTGTCTTTTTGATATGATTAAAATTATGTATCATTTTCTTATTTGACGCTATACACTGTCCCTAACTGTATAAAAAACGTGCAGGAAATCTTCGAGACGTTCTTTTTTTTACCAGTGTTAATAGTCTTTCTTCCAGCGTGAGCAAAGTATTCAAAGCGCGAGTCCTTGTGAGCCAGTATCAAACGCAAGCCATTAAGCTATTTCATCTTGTTTACTTTCTTCTATTTTTCAATTTGCTTTGCTTCAAAAGACTAGCGTGACTAGTGACGGTGGAGTGAGGTATAAATATAGTACAGTCATACTCTAGGAATCTGACGCGAAACTTAAGAAACAAGGTTGTAAGTGACGTACTTTCAAGTCAACGGCGACAGCTCTTGACAAACAGAACAGCAAAGCACTTCACTTATGACGACAACTTCCGCTACGCAACGTCATAGGAATTTTCCTCGTGATTCACTATAAAGCTGCATCGGACTTTCTACTGAAAAAACATAATGAAGAGGTGGATGGCTGAAAATACGTAGTAGCAAAGTATGTCGCAAAACGAGGACATGAGGGCAAGACTAGGTCTTCATTGATTTTTAAATACTTGTATATTTCTATAATTCAAGATTTTCAAATCTTAGTTGTGCTCAATTGATTATATAATACTTTCACTTTCACTAGCACTGTGAAACTATCTCCGCGCGAGTACTTTATTGAAAACAATCGTTAATCATTTTAATTGAAATTTGTGTAAGGACTTGTTGGCCAACGAACGGTGTACGTAATATAGTCGGACAATTGACACAAAATGCTAAATACATACATAATGGCTCATTGCCATTTTGTTAGATATTTTTGTGGTAAATTACGGGATCTCAATCATTTCAAGTTCCATCCATAAATTCTGAAAAGGAGTGAATCTATTTGTTTTATTGATAAATCCTGATATTTACTTATTCTTTCCCAAATCTGGAAAGAGGACATTTTTAGTTTTACCTCTGATCTACAGAATTTATTAATCTTGACACTCCATATTTCCTAAGCAAACTCGTCCTCGTTGCAGAGGAAAGCTCTTTAATTTTTTACTTATTGAAAATTAACATTAATTATCACTTGGTAAGGCGACTCAGTTTGCAGATTAAATTACCGTCGTATCAATCAAATAAATTTGCACTGGTGATAGAAAATAGTCCTTGAGGTATCCAAATTTTCTTGACAGTACTGAAAAGTCATTTGTTTATTATAATTGTAAATTGTGAATGACTTATTATATATTTTTTTATATTATAGTAAATGATGGGATAACCTTCATGTAATACCAAATAATTTTTGTTTCTCAATTCTGAAAAGAAGTGAAACTTTTGCAATTTTATTGATAAATTCTTGTCTTTACTTATAATTTACTTCAAAATCTGGAAAGTGGACATTGTGCGTTTTACCTCTGATCTACAGACTTCATTAATCTAGACACTCCATATTTCCCAAGCAAAATCCTCCTGATTGCAGGAGAAAGCGATTTAAAGAGGCTCCTGGGCTGGTTGCAGGATCTAATTTCGCGGCGTCAACGCCTGCAGGTGATAATTCCCACGCGTGGCGCGCCACCGTAGCGCGAAGCCGCTCTTGCATCGAGCGGGGATTGAGGGTGGGGTGAGGACGAGGGTGAGGACGGGTGCGTAGCGAAGACTTTCCAAGAGCACCTCAGTGAAATCAATGGCGTATCTAACGACCCTTTAAGGTAGCAGTAGAAAAGGTTTTGTCGTTCTTTTTGCTTATATATATATATATATATATATATATATATATATATATACACACGTTCTTTTGGGTTAATTTCAACATTGATTTTATGAGATATGGGTGGGACAGATGATCTTTTTTCGCGAATGGGCTCTGGGTTTTGCACATTAATCAGAAATACACATTGAAGTACAAAGAACATGAACAATACTTTTTTCACAACGATTCAGTACACTGTCTGTCACTTCCCACATTTCTAATACTAAATATTAAAAAATCACGGTTACACTTTCCATTTATTCCGAGACACTATTCCATACACAAAGGAAAAAGAGAACCTGATATTTATATGGGCGATACATTTAACTCCCAGGCGAAGCGGCGTCTCCGACCAGCTCGGCATTGCTCGTTTGCCCTCGGTCCCAGTCGTTTCCCGAAGCCAGGGCGACCGCCGCTGCTTGCAGCTCGGGGCCCACGCGCCTTCGTACGTTGTTCCCTCAACACACTTTCCTTCCAGGCACTATTTATATTCTGTTTACGTCCACCCCTCCCACACTGTCTAGACGGTCATTATGTGTTGTACATAAGGAAATTTGACGATAGTATATTGCTTGAAATGTCTTTAAATGAACTACATAATAAAATTACACATAATATAACCACCCATTACTAATACTAATAAATTGTGTTTCCTTTGTTGAAGCATTCTTAGTTACATTTTAATGGTAAAACTTATATAATGAAAGAAAGTATAGAAGTATTGTGAAAGTTGTATATAAAGTATAAAGCTTCTTTACACCTGTAAGAAAATGTTCTCTACTAAAGAAACATCTCTTCATTTATTACATCTTTTATAAACAATAGAAGAATTTAAAATATTTGAGATTACGAGAAAAGTGAACAACACGGGAAACGTGAACAATAGAATTCATAGCATTTATTTACATCTCTCATTTTCCTTTTATTGAGTAATGTTAGTGATACCGCATACGATAATTTCATCTTATCATTTTTCTTATCTTTCATCACATCCGTTTTTCGTCAGTTTTCATCTCATTATATTCTGTCATCGTGTACTACCACATCCTATTCGCCGTAATTGAAGGGTTGAAAGATATTAAAGAGTTCGGGAGAAGACAGTGCTCGGGAATATGTTGGTATCAATACAAATCCTAAATCCAAACCAAAGGTCATAGAATGTCTCCTCAAAACAAACATTATGATAAAAATACTGAAAAAGACAGTTCATAGAACCGTCGTAAGTGTGTAAAGCATGCAGAAGTAAATAAAGTACTACACGTCTCATTGTAATGAAACTTATTTTCCACTGCCTGGCAAAAATTATAGGCATGTGAGTTACTGTTATGTTCCGCCGAACCTATTCGTTCGCGTGACTGCAGGGACGACAGTCGGGCAATGCACCACGCGCGAACCCCCGTGTCATCGAGGTGAAGCAGAGCACGGAATCGCGGAAAAGGATTACGCAAATGAATAATTTGCAGCTGGGTGCCCGCAGTCTTGTGACGCTTCGACGCGCGCCTTGTGTGGAATGAACGTGGGCGACTGCAGAGAAGTACATCCGCTCTCTTGGTACGGTAGGCGACGAGAAACGTCTCATTTGCTACCGAACTACCGTTATCGGATTCTATTGTTTTGTAAAGAAAGCGTCTCTTTGACGGTCCAGGATTCGCGCCTTTAACACTAATGACGATGACCTAATTTTGACGATGACCTAAATACAAAATCTCTGTGGGAGAATTCTTCCGATTGAGTTCTCTGATCGGTTCTTTTCCGTTGTTTCTTCAGTAAACACCAGGCGAATGCCGGAGCTGTACCAGAACTAACGGGTTAAGGACCGTGAGCAATCTTTTTTCCTCTTTCTTGTTCTATCCTCACCCCTTACATGCAGTACACTACCGTACATATCGGGAGACCAGTCGGGAGCTTAGAGCTTGTCCTGGCTGGGGCAGTGTCCCGCTGGTGAGAGATACGTGTTCAAGGAAAACCAGGTAAGCCCACGTTAAAGTCGGTGTCCGATTACACCATCCAATGCGGGAATATTACCGCCCTTTCCCGTGATAAACTAGTGGTGTTAAAAGACAACGTACTTTCTCGCCTGTATTTTTACGCAAAAATTACGCAAAAAGTACTCAATTTTTAGAAAAATTGAGTACTTTTTCCTTATTTCAAAATCTATGGCAGACAGACGAAAAAAAATTTACAAAATTTATTTCAACAAATATCAAATACAATTTTATAGCTGATAATCAAGAACTGAGAGACGTATGAGTACAATCGGTAGACTAGGTAAGGTGTTGCCAAGGTGAGGTGACGCCGTGTGATCGTGTTCATGTGATCGTTTTAACTAGCCGGAAATCTCAACCCACCATTCTAATCAAGGCACCGACCTCACATTTTCCTGATTCAAATGGAGGCCGACCGCAGACCAGGAAAACTCCTTTGGCTTTACCGACTCGCACACTCATCTACTCCACTCGGAAATCGAAATAACTCAATTACGATCGGAAGGCAGGCTGACCGAACGACCCAATGCGTCCTATACGACGACCCTTCACATAGCGAAGAACGAGCTATAAATAAGCCGAAAGAGCGGTGGAACAATTTAATTCATGTTCAGTCGTCTTTACATTCGGAACCGATTTCAGCATCCCTTTTCAAAATAATGAAATAAATTTTTAGTACTTACAAGTAGTGTGCTGCTTTACGGAATCTCTGGGAGGGACAGAAAGAAGAAAAATCTATTACAAAATCCCTGGATATATAAGAATAGCAATTAAGTGCTACAAAGAATAAAAGAAAGCATTTATAGCAAACAAAAAGAAATATAATACCTATTGGACACAAATCTGGTCATAGTTCTTTACGACCAATGGTTTGTAATTGAAAATCACATTATGTTTTTGAAAAACACTTTAATATTAATTTATAACAAATAATTCTACTGTATTCAGAAACCAACAAGAGTAATTTCCAATGTTGAACTCTCTCTAGATTGATATAGATAAAGAAGAATCTTGTGAGAAAGGTAGGTAAAAATACGGGCTAATCTCCAGGCTACTTCCAACGAACTAGCTTTGCCCGCTACAAATTTCATTTAAGTGACCGGTATAAAACCCTGGTGCGCCAAGGTAGGAGGACAACTCCGTTGGCGCTATGTCACGTGTTCTCCAATAAAGGAAGGTGGAAGCGGACGGTTGGCTTTTTCAATTTTGTACAAAATTTTACTTATAACATTCCTTGGTATTACCCGCCTTAGGAATGCTTGGCGGAAAGCAGAAACTGGACACTTAGTACGTAACTTTCTGTAAATGATCCACTTACTGCGTGTTAGTATCCACTTACTACTAATTTTAATTTTTTCGTATATTTTGAACAAGAATTTATACTTTAATGTACTTTCCTTCTAACGCGTTAAAACTAATAAATCACTGGCCTGCGTTTTTTTAAAGCTTTTTTGATGTTTACATTTTTTCAATGGTTTTTATTGGAATTGACCACGATGAACTCGAAAATAATATCAGTTTTGCTCTATTACGTCTAGTTTTTGTGCTGTAAATCCTATGGCTATTATTACACGTACTTTTTTTACCATTAGGAAATAGTCTATTTATAGAGAGGCAATAACTAGATAACAGACGTGGCAATAACAACAATAAATATTGTGAAAAAATACTTTCGTACTTCCTTTCAGTATGCATCCTTTGTGAGTAATAACCTCACATATATCATATTTTAACCTTTCCTATATCATATTTTAAAACGTTTTATATAAGACAATTCATTTATAAAAAGTATGACTTAAGCGTCTTTCGTTTATGCGGGGCTCCAGATTCATCTCTTTTCAGACATCAACAAAAGTTCGCCCATCATATTGATATTTCATTGACCTCAATACCTCTCTTGCATCGTCCTGGTGGAACCTGTCTCCATGTTCCTCACTAAAATCCCCACAATTGTCTGGAAAACAATTTAGATGTGAAGTCAGAAAATGCAATTTCATAGTCATGCGAAGTCCCATGTTCTTGAAACAGTTTAGGAGACTTCGAATGATAGCTTTATATTCGGGAATTCATTCCTTTGCAGCAAATTGTTTTACAGTAATTGTGAAATCAAGCCAAGTTTTCATTTCTATTTCATTCATAGTTTTTCAAACTCGGGATCATTCATTAATCTTCTAGAATGGGGGCCGCCTAAAAAACAAACAAACAATATTTCGTATTAGCATTAAAATATAATAAAGAATATAAATGTCAAAAAACATATATTAGCTTGTAGAGACAAAACTGAACCTGGTACGGAAATACCAATTGCAGATTTGAAATCAGCGCTAAAAACAGAATCAATTAAAGAATCAAATAAAACATTACAGATATCAAAAATTACGCATACCGGTGTAATCATATCTCTGTATACATAAGTATTTCAGTATGTGGTTATGCATAGGAGAGAGTATGTGAGAGCCTGAGCATGTAAGCGTCCAAAATTTAGGTTAATATGTTTCAAACGTTTGCAACTCACTTTCACAAACACATTCATATTTAAATTAATTTTATATCTATCAATGTTTATGAATTTATTTTTAATTATGTGAAAGGAAAAATGCATAAACAAATGTTTGATAAATTTTACAAGTTTACATTAATAATATAAAATAAAATACTCAGTTAACAATGGTAAGTGTGTAAAATCAATTTAAATACCGAATTATATTAGTTCATGATGTTAGAGGACCCCTGTGGAACGAAATATTACGTGGTGCCTGTTCTCACAAGCAAGCAGTAATGTGTCTCATGTTTAAAACAAGATTTTGCAAAAGGGAATCCGACTTTTTTCTTTAAATATTTTCATGGATAAAGCAAAGGGACTTAAAATTTGTGCAGATCTCATTCTCCAGGACCTTTTTTTTATTTTAGGAATTCGTAAAAGTTACAAATAATGCGAGGAAGTATCAGCTCTTGTCGCTTCACTAGCTTATCACTGTAATTATGATTAAGTATTATAAGTGTTCTCTTTCATATAGCAGATTTGCTTTAATTTGAACTAAATCTGTAAGACTGCGTGCCGTAATACTGTATATTAAAGGTGTTTATTGAGAAATTAGTTGAGAGAGAGACACGAAATTATTTACGAGACTCCTTGCTTTTTAATTGTCAAGAGGAAGACTGAGATATTTACTTCAATTATTTGAAATTGTATGAAGTACCATGCTACTTGATAGCTGAATGTAAATGAAATATCATACTAGAAGCATTTTGCAGTCAGTGCAATTCTACGATCGTTGTGTTACCGAGAAGAATCATGATGTGCCCCTGCAAAATGCAGACCCGCAGCACTCTTGGACACTGCGGGTTTTCATTCACAAATAAATGTTACTAAAATAAATGATGGGAATTCTGGTATCTGTCGGCACGGAAAATGCATGTGTGTAACGAAGTAAAATATATGCATTTTTAATCGTCGACTGATGAAACGGAAATTTCAAGGTGAACACTTTACTCGCCGTTCGCTCTACGATGGATTATGACAAAGTCTCTGGAAAAGTTGTAATGTTGTAAGCTTCTCTTTTATGATTGAGAAATCAATGGAAGCATTAAAATCATCAAACTGTTCTTCACAAAGTTGGATTCACTATTCTTTAACCTTTCGGTGGGCGCGTCTATTTGAGTCACATAAGCGGGCGCGTAGGAGCACTCTATGCTGCCTCGAAAAAACAGTTCTTTGCTTCCTCAAAATTTATATTATTTAATTGAAGAAAGAAAAAGCGGTAGAGCACGGAGTGCTGCAGTCAGCATTTTTTAAATTTTCATCTTCATGGCTGACAGGGAGAAGGCAACGGTGCGGAGATTTTCGCGTTTCGTTTAGAATATTGCTAACTGAGAATACTGAAGTCCTCTGACATGTCAAATCATCACCTTGCCTCTTACAGTATCCATTCGCACTGACACATGGAGAAATTTAGCACTAAAACTTGTTACTACCACTAATAATATTCTCACCACTTGTTTGCACCGCAGTGAATGCTGATCTCATATTAAGAAATTGAATTCGAAATGTAAAACGATGGAACACGTTATTCCAGTCTAGTGATCTTTCTTTATATGAAAATATATAACGTCAGGTTTTTTGTTACAAGCGACAGTAAAATTGCATCCTAGTCTTCTGGAACTACACAAACCAAATTGACCGATCTGTTGGTACTTAATGTTTTAGTAGACACATCAACGCAGGTTAGAGATTGATTTGCGAATGTAACCTAAGAGTAATATTACATTATCAGCCTTCTTCATCATAATATCTACGTGAAGTAATGTGAGCTCCAATTTCGGTACCCCGAAGTAGGAAGAGAACTCGGATAGAAATGTCAGCCAGAAATTAATCTACCCTGTGGCTCGCTTTCCTCTTAGTGCATCACCGATTGTTTTCTCCATTGATCATATCTTGTTGAAAACAAAACATACGAGTATAACGTTTCCAACATCTGCTGCTCTCGATGGACGAATACTTGATTAGAAATGGTCCACCAGAGGCAAGCATGATCTGCCCACTTTTTTCCGTTCTCTATTCTACCTCATGACTCCGCTGGCAATACCTGACAACACAATGTGTGCATAAATAACGAAAACCAGATCATTTTTTTAAAATACGACGTACGAGTACCTGGAGATACGAACAACTGAAACAACGGGTACATAGAACATTGTTTTAATAGAATTTCTTGAAAGAAACAAAATTGTATTTTATCGTGAACTTTTTGAACCTAAATGCTGTTATGAAAACGTACTATTCTACAAAATACAAATTCTGAATTTCATGGAACAACTTTTTATTGAATAAATAATTTATGAGAATACAAGTGCTTGTGCATCTTATTATAACAACGAAAAGCTATCATAAATATTGAAATTCACGAACGCCAATATTATTACCAATTATATTTCCCATTCCTAAGATGAGAAAATGCTGTCTATTTCTTATCTATAAATGTTTAAAATATACTTTATTTCTTGTCTCAATTAAAATTTTTATTCAGGGAATGATGCATTTGGTGCGACTATCAAAGGGAAAAATACAACGAAATGAAAAAATAATGTATTAATCCGAGTTTTTGGACACGTCGAATGCTGTGGTCATTAGTGTTGTAAGTGCGGTGCGTGTTTTTATTACGGGACATTTCAGTGATCTTCCTTTGCTGGATGGTCAGATCCACCCGATTTACACATCAGTTTCCCAGGTTTCCTCGTTCAAGTATTTTCCCCAGAGGGGTATGCTAGGGCACGGGCTATTAACAACGGGAAGATTTTCACTGCAAGAAATGATTTACAGATTTTCCTTATATAATTCTGCGTAGTCAAATTAAATCATACGGGAAGTGCCTCTGACCGGGGGGTCCTAGGTTTGCGTCCCGTTGGTACACGCTCATAGTCACCTTGGGCTATCCAGATCAGCGAGAAGGATTTACAAAAGTAAAATACATGTCACGTGAGATCTTAGGCTTCTGCGGCCGACGTCCGTAACTATTTGGCCGTTTGGAAGACTCTGCGTCCTAAGCCTATGTACCAACTTATTGGCGACCATTTTTGCGACCTTCCTAAGGCCAAATTCAAGAATGAAATTCCCATTTTGCCCTGAGAAAAGTCGCAGAGTGGCGGCCGCATCTTTGACACCTGTGCCTAGGACGCGGTGTCTCCCGGTCAGCTACTAATGTGTCATATTCTTTAGGAATTCAGTATTATAATACATGAAAAATAATTTCCAAAGTTCGAACGATATATTAGTAAATGAATCTCATTAATATGACTATTAGACTACCAGGGCATTTTACCTTATTGGCGATAGTGCACATAATTTAGTCAATCTTATCAATAGCATGCAGATCTCAACAATGAAATTGTAGATCATATCAGGACAGACAACGTCAGATAAATAACCCTGTTCTGTTCATATACACTGATACACAGAGTAAGGAAATGTCCACTGTTGTGTATGAAAAATATGCACGTGGGATGGCGTAAAATGTACGTATGTATCACTAAGGATACACACGATAGTTTACTACGGATGGCATCATGAAGACCCTTTTCTACCATATGAGAGTTAAAACGAAACGTATTGATTCGTTGCCTCTAAGCCTTCGATGTGTCCCACTGTGCCAGACGACAGCGCAGCGGGGCGGAACGGAAAAGAAATGGATCTGGTGCATGCGTAGTAGCGGTTTCCTGCTCCCTCGTATGAAGAGCTGCTGCTCCGCTTTGAAGTACATCGGCAGAGCGCAGCAAGGCGCAGCCGCCGCCGCTTCTCGAGCACTAGCGTCGATAATGATAGCTGGTTTAGTATCTTTTACAACTCCGCCTACTTTCCTCTTTTGCTTTCCTGCCATCCTTGCTTTCTCTTAACAGTCTTAAACCTTATAGTTAACTTTTCCGTTCTTGGATTCTTTCCGTCTACTCCACTCTCATTTTCCTTTTCATTTCTTATCTCTTCTTATTCGTTTCTCGGTTAAATTTATTATTCCTTTTTCTTCATTTTTCACATCATCGTTCTTAGTTATGTCCGGTTGATTACATTTAATGCCTATTCGTACTAATCCAAGGTAGCGAAACTTTATAGAAACCAATATTTTTTTTTATTTTCTTTCATTTATGCACTTATCAGTTCAGTTCTCAGTTATTATTCTTATTTACATATCCACACTCCTTTTTATACCATTCGATCTTCATAATCGTCAACCTTCGCTTCTTCTAAATATATGTGAATGGCAATAAACAAAAATTGGTCGCTTACACTTTCGTTTGATGATGATCAGATATTAGTAGTAAATGATAAATATATTGAGTGCAAGATGAGAAAATTGAATAAGGAATACAACAAGTGGTGTTTGAACATCGATATGAAGACATAATACCTCCAATTAGGAAAAGAATGAATAGTCATTCAGGTATCATCTAGTATTCTAATTTTTAAAAAAATGTAAAATATACACATAATGAAACCATCAGCAATCAGGCAGGGTCATGTGAAGATGATATATGTCATGGGAAAACTTCGGATAGAGCCATCCCACAAGTGCTAATTCCTTTGCTTTGTTTATCAAAGATTGGACCGAAAAGTAAAATAAACATGTTTAAGACCTTACTTTATCCCATTAAAACGTTCAGAACAAAATGTTAGACTACCAGAAAGGAAAAATATTGAAACTGAGAAAATGAATTTCTTGATTCGAGCCTCTTGAGTATCCAGACTAAAGTATATCACCCATGAGGAAATAATATAAAGAACTGATTTCCATCGTAATGAAGACAAACAGTAAATATCATATGACCATGTCAGTGGAATGGGAGAGGATAAGAAAGAAAAAAAATCTTTTCTTTACCAGCCAGATAGACGGAGAAGAGGGGAAGACCGTTGGTTGCTTGGATTCAGAAAATTGAAAGAGTAATGACGGAGAGGAAACGAATGCAGAAAGATGCCCAGGATAGGAAGCTGTGGAGGCTGAAATACGGGAGAAGTCGTAGTACAACTCTCTTGATGTTGATGATGAACTTTGAATTTGCACAACCAGTTTAACATTTTACATAGAATTAGCAGTATATTTTTCTGAACTCAAAGGTGAATTTTAAAATACGAAAATAAAGTTTTAAAATTAATATCCTTCTATAATGTTACTTTTAATATCATCCACGGTTCTTAATGAAATTCAACTACCGCGAATGACACAGCGGTTTCAAGGTAAGTACATTTTTTGTTGTTTTCTACTCGGCGTTCAGTGTTTATCAAACTCCTCCAGGCCACTTTCCATCGCCGATGCGAGCGCTCCTGTGGACAATAACGCAACATATGAGCAGATAAGCCCTCAGGCGGGGCTGTTTGGAGGGCAGCGGCAAGGGGTAATGAAGCTGCGGGAATAACAATCTAATAACGCGGCGACGCAGAACCTCGTTACAAAGGACGAGAGGGAGCCTCTGTCGGGGCGGGCGCGCCACCACGCACGCACTCGAACACGCAGGCACCTACGCCCCGCCGCACGCGGGCCTGCGCTCCCGCTCCCGCTCCCGCCCGCGCCCCGCCCACGAAGCGACGCCGGTGACAGAGGGTGCTCTGGGCGAACGGACGGGAGGGCAGAAGAAGCGGCAGTCCGCCCGCCTTCCATTTCGTCCGCCCAAATACTCGCCCATCCGTGCTTCCGCTTGTCGAGTTACTCGCCTACTACCTTCGGCAAGTGTTCTCCCGCCCATATATTCGGTCGCCCACTTATTCGGTCGCCCACTTATTCGGTCGCCCACTAATTCTCTCGCCCACTAATTCTCTCGCCCACTAATTCTCTCGCCCACGTATTTCCGTGCCCACTTATTCTGTTGCCTACTTACTCACCTAGTCACAGATTCCCCGGGCCACTTTTCCGTCTGCCCATTCATCCACCCGCCCACTTATATGCCAATCAATTTTCCTTCTAACCCGCTTACACGCCATACCCGCTTACATACCCGCTCGCATATTTTTCTGCCAACCTATTCCCGCCAACTAAATTGTGTACCCACTTCAAATCCCTCTTACTTGTCATACCATCCACTCTTTTGTTACCGCACCTATTCACTTTCCCTCCGCCTGCTTGATTGCTCACCTACTAATTCGATTCCTCACTTATATGACCACTCATTTTTCCACCCAGTCATTTACCCTCCTGTCTATATATCTTCCCGTCCGTCTAGCAGTCTGTCCTCCCTTTTTTCAAACCCGTATATCCACTCTCCTATTCGCCCCATTGATTTACTTGCTCAGTTGCAGGTTCGTTGCCTGAGGGATACCCAACCACATGGCCGTCCACTCATCCGCATGTCTACGCATCTGTTCGCTTACTTACCCGCCCACCGATTTCTCCACCTGCCCTTTTTATCTGCCCACTTTTCCACCAGCACATTTATCTGCTCGTTCGCCAATTCTTGCTTTCTTCGAACAATATACAAGAGAAATTAATGTACTGGGAATTATTACAACTGACTTTTGCAGATTTAAAACATGTAAACCAAATAAATTTTAGAATGTTTCTTTTTGAGGCAGTGTAGATAAAGTAAGAATACATTGTGTTTACTAGCGCCGCAGTGCAAAAATCCAGCCTTCCGTTGCTCGCCTTTTTTTTCCGTATATCGTCCACCACATAGCGTTCCCTTAGCTCTTTTCTTCATTCACCCAAATTCCTGTCTGCTTAATTGTTGTTATTCGCCTAACGAAATCCGTCTGTCATAAAATTCTTTTTCTAAAACCTCTCTCTATGCAAAAAACATTCCCAAACACTATTTAATATATAAAAACCTCTCTACCATTCACAAGGTAATCGACTACTGTCAAAAACCTGTCTACGCTCAAGGCCTTGCTATGTACAACCAAAAGCGCCCGAAACCAACATTCCAACTAATTACACCCTCATCCACTAACATTTCGCTGCTTGTGGGAAAGGAGGATGCAACAAACAGGCGGGTGTTGGGTGAATGACCGCACAGGTGGACGGTTATGCGCCCACTAAATGGAGCAAGCGAGCGTGGATGTTAACCAAACCAAACCACAGCCCGCCCACCTTCCATTAAGCCCGTCCGCTCGCTTATCCGCCCATGCGCCCGCCCGTCTACCCACCCGTACGCCCGTCCGTCCGTCTGTCCGTCCGTCCGTCCGTCCGCCCACCCGCCTCCCTGCCTGCCTGCCTGCCTGCCTGCCTACCCACCTGCCTGCCCGTCCGCCTGCCCGTCCGCAAACCCCTCCACACACTCGTCTGCCCGCCAGCCTCCAGGCCATCCACTAGCCCGACCGCATGCCAGTCCGCCAGCCCCTCCGCCCGCCAGCCCGGCCACCAACCCGCCTACCTGCCCACCAACCCGCCTACCTGCCCGGCTGCCCGCCTGCCTACCTGCCCGTTTATCCGCCCCTCTACCCATCCATCTACCCATCCGTCTACCCATCCGTCTACCCAACTGTCTACCCAACAGTCTACTCACCCTCACCCGTCTACTCGCCCGTCCGCCCGCTCAACCGTCCGCGCGCTCACCTGCACACTTGTGTGTCAGTTTGTACATCCCTTTGCCTTTTCGCCCATCCGTGTGCTGGCCCGCCCACCCGTCTGTCCGTCTCCCCGCCCGCTCTCCTGCGTCGCCGTGCTGATGGCGCCTCTGAGTGGCCCCTGAGAGATACCGCGTGATCGATTCGGCCGTAAAGCGCCGGAAACCTGCAACTGCCCGTCTACCCCCGCCCGCCCCGCCCCCTGCACACCGCTCTTGCCCCCCTCCAGGCCCTCGCTGCCACCCCTCGTCTCCGCGTCACCAAACCGCTATCTGCATCGTCAGGGGCCTTCAACCGGTGTGCCCCGAATGAGTCACAAGTGTGCGGTGGAATAATAGAAGGAAAAAAGTAGAACAGTCATTAAAGTTTTAAAATATTGATTTTCTGTTTTCCAACCATCACTACAGAAAATATAACCCTTCATTTAAATAATGTTATTGCACCACATTAATTTGGTCTAAAGAGACGTAACATCAAACCTGTTAAAAACCTGATGCGGGTTTATATAACAGTTTTTCCCCGCAAACAATTACTTCTCCTTACTATATACTCGTTACCCTTTACTACTTATCACTCCTATATATTATTGCTTCTGAAAGTTACCATTAATCATTTACATCTAACAGTAAATAACACATTGTACAGTTATTAGCCCAAACACTGAATGGATCTTCAATCAACCACCAGAGAGTAGTACATCCAAGGAGTATTAATCAGTTTGGAGGAAATGAGCTAGTTTGCGATGTTTTCCTTGCTCAGTAAGAAAGTAGCAAAACACCAACTAGCCTACGAGTAAATAAAAATAATAATTTTCATGAACATAATTACTCTGAGAGAGCAATATATTCATCATCGTTATAGTTACACCAGCCATAGATATGGCGACGTTTGTGAACAAATTGCTTTTTCTCTGGCATTGAATATTGCATTCTGGTACCTACGCATGAAACATAACGCGTTATGAACGAGACATTTAGAGATAAATAGCAAACAAAACCATAATTTGTTGCTTCCGTTTCAATTGTAGTTTTGTATTGTAATAGTTACATAACACATGGAAATACGTCATATAGTTGTTAATAATAAGCACTTTTCCTTTTTTGGAAAACGTAGTATTTTGTGTGCGTGTCTTAATATTTTTAAGAATTTCTGTCGAGTATCATAGAAATTTTAATCATTTCAGGTCATTTATCTGGTTATCGTCTCTGAAAAGATATTCCGTAAGATATATTTTGGTCCCATAATTTTCGGCTTCTGTCTGTCCTCCACCTCTTCCTTTCCGCCATATCTCTTCTCGTTTATATCACCGTCTTACATCCTTTCATATGCTGAACATTGCGTGTCTTGTGTCACTGAACTTCATTTCCTTCGTTTTTCTTTCATATTTTCAAGCCTCATTCCGGCACATTTTCTTTTGATACCTACTTTTTTCGTAAACGTGGTATGGAAGAAGTGTTAAAGATAAATTATTTCTTCGTGAAATCTATTCCTGAATATTGAAATAAATTCATAAAAAAACCTTTTTTTAAAACATTTGTAGCTTTCTCAAATTGTTGTGCTACATCATTTGAGTTCTTCAGACAATGGTTGTGTTGTTAGTAGGACAGAAGTTAATATTCGAAAATTATGTTACTCTTCTTTATAATACGAGAAGCCATGTGATGTTGTAGCTTCATTACTGTTATTCTGCATTCTCAGTCAGGATATAATGTTTTTTAAAACCCCATAAAAACTACATCCGAGTGTGTAAATGATATATTCGATAAAGAAAACCAAGTTCATCATTGCTTGGAAATCCTCCAAAGATTTGTATTTGGTAGACGTCGTGTCTGGTTGATAAATCTAGAGATAAACTAGTTGCTGATCGCTATTTCTGATTTATTACCACCCTCGAGACAGTTGTGGACTGTCGTTACAGATACGATTAATAACTTCTTATTGTAAAGAAAGGGAACCTTTTGGAGTTTCGATACTCAATCTGCCAGCAAGATTGTTTACCAACTATCTGTATACACCCGTTAATTTGGTGATGAATAGACATATGTACACTTTTTATTTAGTGATTTGTCTCACATTTTAATATTTAGAGAATTTTCGATTATTATTGCTTTTAAGTGTATTTATTATAAAAAATATTAATTGAAAAATAACCATTCTATTCGTCATCCTCATTAACACTGTTAGCTACAAATACTCTAAAACAGTCTCTATGATGTTTTAACCAGAGCACGGTCTCCAGAATCCACTATTAGACAACGTTTGCTGTTACTAGAAAATTTCTTGAAGAGGTAGGGTAATTATAATGATTCTCTGTCGTACTTTTTTAAAATCTGGGTATGTAGAATAGGGAAATTAAGCAATGCTGAAAAAATCAATTTTGGGATTTCAACTGACACACAAGTTTTGTGCGGTTGTGTAAATGGCGTAATTCATTTAAACCTCTGAATTTTCAAAGGTTACAAATTATTTAGACCCCTTCCTACAACTACATACATAATTTAACCTAGAGATTTTTTATTAATTAAATTATATATATCTCACACACGTTTCCAAACTATTAAATGTTTGCCTAATTCTTAGGTAAATTGCGCAGAATTAAAAAAAAAAATTAAAGAATATTTTTTCAAAAAGGGCCAGTTTTTCGCCAAATACTTCAAAGTTCACTTATAAAGAGTGTAGACAAGAGTTTCATTAAAACTTCTGAAATATTGAAAATTGCAATAGTTTATATTTGGTTTCAAAATTGTCATTTCGATTTAATGGTTCAGGTAAAGATATTCAAAATTTAAAATATTAATATTCATTACGTCTAGAGGGAAGGCGAGAGACCTCTATGTGGTTCACAATCAAAGGAACATAGGGCAATATATTTAAATCATTGCTGATCGTAGTAGTTAAAAGTTAAATTTTAAGAGCGCATGTTGACATGAGGCCCTTATGTTTTCTGGTTCAAATTCTGTCCCGCGCAATATACATTGTCATTTCTTGAATGTTTTGTTAGTATGGATCCCAATAAAATGGTTTCACTTGCTTAAGTTCCATTTTCATTAAAACGTTTTAATAAAAGTTTCAAAAATTAAAGTTGTAGTTTTTAGAAATTTGAGTTAAGAGTTCTTAGAAAAGGAGTGATGAGTTTGTAGTTAGACGTTTCCATATTGTATTTTGTAACCATTATAAGTAAAACTAGAAATTACGTACTTAATGCAAATTACTACAAAAAATATAAAACTCGTATATTTTTTGAAATATTTAACGACATGCAGCCTATGGATAGTTCTTTGATTTGAAATCAAGTTATTTTTCAGTCATTATGAAATGGCTCATCTGATACATCTAAATTAAGCTCTTTTCACATTAAACACTGCAACGAAATAGCCAGCTAAATTAACGAAACATAAACAAAACTGACCCAAGTGATTAAACGTTGTTGAATTATCCCTGCGATGAAGTGCAGGTCCTTCCCTACGTCCGTACCTTCCACTTCCTTTTGTCACCGTAACTTCTAATCCCATTCTTCACTGCCTTCCCAGCTCCGTCGTACCCTCCCACTTCGGCGTTCTCTTCGGCCCTAAAGCGAGCAGACGGGTCCCTGCGGACTTGTAACCGCCCAGTGCCCCGTCCTTCGTACTAAAGCTCCGTAGTGGACCTTCGCCTCCTCCGGAGCGATCCGTTACGGGCGATGGCTGCGTTGTACAAGCCTTCTCGTGTCGTTTTCGTGTTCCCCTTCACGCAATTGCCCGTCATCGTTCCCAACGGTCATTTCACACTTGTATCGGACCGCAACTGTTCCGACTGGCTCGGAGCTAATTGCTCCGCTGAGATGTCGACGCCAGCAACGTTCAACCGCGCGCGTATTGCGATGAAGTACCGCATTGAACATCTTCGTGTCAACTTCTGAGCTGCTTTTTTTGCCGGATGGGGACAGAAAGGGGGTATATATTGTTCACTGTGGACATTGTGATTTTCTTTCTGCGTTCACTAATTTTCAACTAATCAATGGATTTTGGTGTTTTACACCACCACCTTCCCACTGTTGGGTTCGTAAATTCTCCGGAGTTGTGTTCGACGAAGTAAATGTCTCCCTTATTAGGTTATTGGCCATACCTGAGAGTTTAATTTACTAATTAAATTTATTCAAACTAGTAATTGCCCCAACCGGCAATCGAAACTTGATGTCTCCTTTTCCTTCAATTAACGTATCCAACTGAAATAAAGTGCCTCGGTATCTGAAATTAGTGCATGGAGTGTAAACCTTGAAACAAGTGTTCAGTTCTTGGTCAGATTAACCAATAATTGTAACCGTTTTAATAAAATTTAATAACCAAATTGCGTTTTTGAAATAAAGTTATTAAATCGTATATAGTCACTTAATAACACAAGCCAACGACCAAAAACCTTTTTGTGTGTATTCACCTAATTCTTATCATTTTAAGTGATTCCAAAAATAACAATAAAAATGCCGTATCACCCACCATTTGTTCACATTTTAACTTTTTATCTGTAAAGCTAGGGAAAAGCTGCTCTGAGTATCTAGATATGTATGAGATGTAGTAAGTGATAAATTCCCATATTTACTATGTGAATGGGATAGTAGGGCACGAGATTAGCATTAGTCTGGAAAGAATTGGCCTATAACAAAATCTTTAAACGCTGGGAAAAAGAACATTTTGCGGAAACATCTAGTGGACCAACACAAGATTCTCTTGCCTCCATTGCACATCAAATTAGGTCTCATGACACAATTGCCTTACCTAAACATGAGCAGCGTTTCAAGTGCCTTTGTGAAAAGTTTACGCACTTTGCAGCAAAATTATTAAAAGAGGGTATCTTCATTGTGACTAATATTAGAAAAGTGATGTTTGATCCCCAATTTGAACTACATATGACAGAAAATTAAAATAAAGCTTAGAGTGCTTTTAATCACGTTGTTAATAAGTTTCTAGCCAACAAAAAAGACCCAGATTATCAAGCAATTGTTTCCAATATGCTGAAAGATTTGGAGTAATTGAAGTAATGTTTAATGAGCCTCAATGTTTTCTTCTTTAACTCTGGAGAGGTTGCGGTTGCTAGAGTTACGTTAGAGGTGGCGCGGGGTCATTTCTGACCCCTTTAAACTATTTCTTTATAAAATTATATTTAGCAAGAAATAAGTGAGAAATTAATTATTTTAATAATAATCAATCATTTTGAAGGTCATATAAACACAATGCACTATTATAAACAAACATGCAAATGAGGAATTGAAACAAATAAAAGGGCAAAATTATCATTTATTTTTCATTTTATATAGTTACTCCATTTACATTTTTCTGAATATTTCAACAACAGAGGTATCAGAAAATTCAGTAAGTTTCATTTTCTAACATTGTCTCACATAAGAATAAACAATTTCGTGAAAATGACTCAAAGCCAATCAATACAACTTAGAAAAAGTACGAAATTTTAGGCGTTTGTATTGGTTTCACAAATATTTATTGATAAATTATTACATATAAAATTTTGAAAAAAATTCAGACAAAAGGTAAAGAATGTGGTGAAACGGCATTTGAAATGTAAAGGTCCTGACTCGCAACATTAGGCAACTGCAGCTAAACAAAGATACTGAGGGTCACAAAAGACCCCGCGCCACCTCTCCCGGGTTAACAGTCATTTACAGTTCTTTCCGGGCGATTTAGTTGATGTAAGTGAAGAACAAGGTGAGAGTTTTTATTAATATCTGAAAGTGATGAAAAACGTTATCAGGGACGCTGGAACACCAATATGATGGGATATTACTGTTGGTCACTTCACCGAGAGAGTCAGCAAACGGCGTAGAGAAGAAAGAGCTATTTCAGGGGCTTTAAAGAAAAGAAACAGAGAAAATATACGTCAATGGACACATAGAGATTTTGAAGAATGTAATGTTAAGAATATAAAGTCATCTTCTATGTTTAAATAAGTTCTGTTGGTATTTTAGAATACATTTATTTTTCACTTTATTAGCATACATGGCATATTTTCCCCCTTTCTGAATAGATCCAATTCTGACCAAACTGTGAGTGATGGAAATAAATAGAGTTCAAATGCGGAATCAGCACCCAAAAAAACTATAAAAATCAGCTATTAAGATTCAAAAAGTTTTTTGAAACCCTTTTTTTGTTGGCCTGTGTAATCAATGTGATTAACACTACAATTTTAAATCAGTATATTTGGTAAGGGATGTAAATTACTTACTAATTATATATTGTTACTAACTTACCAGTGATTTCTTTCTATAAATAAGTCACATAGTAGTTATTTCTAACGGCTTTATATTTAACAATTGAAATATTATTTAACAACAAAGCTTAAAAGGAAAACACTTTAACGAAGTCAATCTCATAAACTCCAGACGTTATAACAAGATGATTTAGGGCAGTGGTGTCAAGGTCTTCTACTGGTGGCTGTGGCACGCGTCATGCCACGAGCTTCTCTGCGCCACTAGCGTCAGTAAAGGTTACTATTAGTAATCCCGCCATTGTACAATAGTGATGGCGTTCTCTGGTGGCGGGGTAGCGAACTGCGTGGAGGGGCGATTTCGTCGTGGCACTCTTGACACTGACTCCCGCTCGTGGCCACAGTGATTTAGGGTATCGTGATTCAATAGGTCACCGGGCTTTTCCACTGTTATCTCCCCCGCTAAACTCAATACCTTTAATATTTCATTATTTCTTCAATGTAATCCTTTCTTCATTGATATGATTTCAAACTGTTCTAACTCTTCTTACTGTGGTTCATAGATTTATCCGTCTTGATCAGTTTTTCCTTATATTGAAGGAATTAGATTTATCCCGACTAAGCCCCAAAAGGTGGGTTCAGTTTTGCAAAATGTACTACATACGTTTCTCTCTGTTTTCGTATCGTTCCAATAAATGTTTTCTGGAAATTTAAAGACAAAACGGTCTGTTTTTGCAATTGGAGTTGTTGTGATGGCACGTTACATTAATTTTAATGTATTGATTTCTACATCATTAGATTTATTAGAATGGCCTAAACGACAACCTCGTTTCTTGCATACTATACGATTCTACGATATGGTGTGTAAAATAAATTAGGCATGGTCTGGAATTGTAAGTCTTGAAAAGATTATAATATTTCGGGATTGTTTATGTAGTTTTATGTATTTTTTAAGATAAAAAGGTCTTGCAACAGTGTTGTGCAAAGAAAGATGAAAGTATTCGAAAGTAACCAAATCAGGAAAAGTAACGGTTACTGCAACTGAATGGTTACTGCACCTAGTCAGTTTTAAATTTCGGGCTATCTTTATCAACAATAAAACTAAATGCAAATGAACTTTAATATTTCTATGCAACAAATTTCAGAACGCCCCTTTCAATTTTGAAAAAATTATCCTTAAAGTCCATGTAATCAAAACCTATGACAAAGAATATTCCGGCACAAAATTTTCAAGTGTTCGAATTGAATTTCCTCTTATTGGCCGCCTTCCTCTGAATCTAGACCACAGTGTGGCTCTGGAGTGAGAGATGAGAGCCACAGCAGCGCGGCGACGCACTTGGGTGGTTTTCATTTCGACGCCTGTCGACGCCGCGGAGGCGTCGAAACCACGCTCCGGTGCGCTTACTCACTCAGCGCCTTCTGCGACCCCAGCCACTGCACTCGCGTCTCCTTGCGCCATCTCCTTTCCTTCGCCGTCTCCCCTCTCTTTTTCCTCCCAGAGCCGACTCTACCCACCACACCCCCGCCCCTCCCCCACTCTGTCAGTGTCTCACCCTTGCTACTTATTCCTTGTCATCTCCCCTTCACCGTCTCGTCATCTCCCCCTCTCCCCCTCCCCCTCACTATCTCCCCTCCAGCATTTCCCCCTTGCCATTTCCTCTTCACCATCTCCTACTCATCATCCCCCCTCGCCATCTCCTACTCATCATCCCCCCTCGCCATCTCCTACTCGCCATTTCCCCCTTACCACTCATCACCACTTCCCCCTCCCTACTTCCACTTCGCCCTCTCTATTTCCCCATCTCCACTTCCCCATCACCACGTCCCCTCGCCATTTCCCCCCGTCCGCCTTTTCCTCCTTGCCATTTCTTCCCCTCCATTTCCTGCGCGCCATCCTCTCTCTAGCTATCTTTCCCACGCCATCTCCCACCTCTGACCAAAGCCACCATACCCCCATCACTCCTCGACCAACCATCGCCTTCTCCCGCTCACGACCACTCCGTAATCACCGCCTTACTTCCACCAGCCCCTCGCCATCGCGTCCTCGTTATCTCCCCCTCGCCATATCCCTCCCGCCCCTGATCCCAGGCACCACACCTCATCCAGTGAATTACTTTCATCTCCACTACCCTGCGATCTTTAATCCACCTTTCTCCTCTCCACTTCCTTTACCATTCCCACCGCCTCCGCAGACCGCCTTTCTTCTCGCCTTCTGACCATGATTTTTTTCTCAATCTTCTTCTTCCCGCGTCTGTCCATTTCTTTTTCGTCTCCTTGTCACCGCTTTCCCACTTCCCTTTGTCTCCTTCTCTTCATCCAGACTTCCTCTCTGCCTTTTTTTGCTTTCTGATCTCCTCCATCCCTCCTCCGACTCTCATTTGCCTTCTACTTAAGTTCTCCCATATCATTTTTGCCTTCTCACTTCTGTCTGTCCTCCTCCTGGCGCTGTCTCCATTCCACATTCGCCCGGTTGCCTCCGCTCACCCGCATTCTTTCTGAATCCTCTCTATCTCCAGCCAGCCTATGACGGAGCAGAATATTAACAAACAGACCAAGGACCGCGCGTGATCATTCCTTCTTCCTTGTCCTATCCTTACCCCTTACTTACACGCGCAGGCACTACACTACTACACATACTGGGAGACCGGTCAGGAGCTTTTGTCCCGGCTGGAGTGGTGCCCCGCTGGTGGGCGAAACCTCGTTGAGGAAAACCCGGTTTGCTTAAGGTAGGTCGGCGCCGGATCTTGTCATCTAGGGAGGAAAGACCATCCCCAACTTCGAGCACGAACTACACTTACGGGACTAATAATCTTATCAGTTGAATCACTATCAATTATCCTTCCCGCCTATTTGACCTCTATCCAGCTAGACTGCCTGTGCTGAGCTACCTTCACTTTCCCTCAGACATCTTTTGGCCTTCTTTCCACCGCGCCCTTCCCTCCTCTTCTCCTTCGAACCACCTCTTTTTCAGTTCCTCTCCGAATGTTCCCCCACTCCATTCCAACCCCTTTACCCCTGCCTAACCTACTCCACGTCATTAGTCTTTCTTCTGCTCCCTGTTCTCCCTTCCACCACCTCCCGCCTCCATCATCACTACCTCCGCGCACTTGTGTTTTATCTTGCCGTACGCCCGAAAATTTACCATCTCGACCGCAGTCCACATTTGCTCCTCGCCTCTTCTTTTAATTTTATTTTTTTGCTCCCTCCACATTCGTCCTCATCCCTACCCTCATTACCGCCTCTTTTTCATCACACTCATATTTTTCCCTTGATGTCCCGTCACCCTCGCTCCCGCCTGAGTTTCAGCTTTGAGGTCCTCAGTCTCTGACGGCCGTAAGCCCTTGCCTTTGTCCTCGCCTCCGCTCTCCACGTCTTTCATTTCGAGGATATATGGACTTCGTTACGGTTCTCAAGCAATCGGCATATGATGTTGTTTGCGCACGGTGAAGATATTGACGCACGAAAGAGCTAATATTCGTCTGTTTCAACTGGACTTTCTGGATTCTGGATCACACGGCATCTTCTGAAACTCTCGGTCAAATGCTATTCAAAAAGTAACAGACGCAAGTTCTATTTCTCACCTAAAGAAACTCCCATTGAATGAAAATTCCATTGATTGAAAATGTTATACTTATAAATTAATTGTTTTCTTACATCTAGCGACAAAACATGTAATAATGAATTACAAATTTGCTGTTCTTGTTTTCCAATCCATCATTCGTAACTATGGCATAACTATGCTGCGGCTGCCAGTGCTCCGCTCCCCAAAGTAACGCGCTCTTAATAAGCACCCCTGCGGACGGATATCGGCAAAGAATAAAACAAATCGCATTCGATACTTATTTTCTCATTTTCACTTATCCATATTCTCACAATCTCTCCATTCAATTAGATTTAAAACTCACATTTCTGCTTTCTGCACCGGGGCATCCATAACAAAACTACTCAACTGTTTAGGATGTTTAGAACACTCGACGTATTATAACTACGTTTTCGCAACCATACTCTATCGCGGAAGAAAATAATTCCTCCAATATTCACTGAAGAAATTTTATGACCAGCGACAAAACGATAAACATTTTGTAACACACTCGCAACAACAAAGGTTAGAAAAACACTCACAACCTGAAGAGTCTCCGATTATTGTAAATCTAGATACTTACCAAAATATTGGTTTACAAAATGGTTATATTTGGCAGATTTACGTGCACTTCTTTGTGTTAAGTTTACGTTAGCTGTATTTTACACAGAATAAAGTAAGGGCATCGCGTAGCGTACTAGCGTAAGGGATGGAGCAAGCAATTCTCATAAAATGGTTTGCTAAAAGAAAAAGGTTGGGAATTTCTGTTACCAAGCTTTTTAGGCACGTACCAAACATACAAACACATGAACCCGTCAGTGGGAACGTTGGGTCTGTCAGAATCAGTGACATCTTTGAAGCGGTGTATCAAGTGAACGAAATTAGTTCCAAACTTATTCACCAGTTTATCTTCAAATTGAATATTTTTGAACTGATGATAACCATTGGTTTAAGCGTATTGAACAAATGTGGTGTGCTATTCCTGCTCAAAGTTGTTGATGGGTCCATCAGAACTAAGATTCTCGTTTACGTGACATTTTTAAAACATGGCCGACTCATGTAAGAGTTATTTTAATGCAGTAAATCCGAAATATATTGAATTAATAAACAAGCTTTTAGAAGATGATTGTTTATCAAGTGATGGTAAAGTTGCGTATTCATCATTTGAACTAGAAATTTCAGCATCTGAATTCTGAAAAAGATTCTGAACAAGAAATTGAAGAAGCTGAACCTTTCATAAGTAATTATCAGGAAATAAGACCCCGAACCTTTTATAAGTAAAATATTTATTTATTTGCTGTCAAATGTTTATAAATAAAGCCCATATTTTAGTGTTAAAATGCAAATTATTAAAAATTTTTATAGGACACAAAATACTTATTCAAAAAGGGTAAACATTTTGTAACACGTTCGCGTAACCTTTGTAACAACAAAGGTTAGAAAAACACTCACAACCTGAAGAGTCTCCGATTATTGTAAATCTAGATACTTACCAAAATTTAATTGGTGAAAAAATCTATTGTAAAATACGCTTTCATAAAACATATGAAACTATGGAACAACAAATTTAAAGAATTGGAATATATTGTTTGCTTTATATTGGATCTATGAATTATTTGCATCTTTTACATGTTACAAAACATTTATGTAATTAATTAGTGCTTTAAATGGCCTATAATAGCTAGCGGGTCTGTTAGACCCAACGTTCCAACTGACGTGAGGATTTTTCGCGTTTCCGCCGCCAGGTTAAGACAGAAGAAGATGTAGGCAAACCCTTCGAAGTGGAATCGCAACCTCCTAGCGCTCCGAGGCGACAGGTGCGGGCGTGCGATCGGCGCGGTCGTGACCTGCGTAACGAGGCAGGCGAGGCGCGCGCGTCGTCGACCGCCTTCCGGCCACTGTGCGTGGGCGGGGCGCGGAGAAGGGGGCGGGGCTGCGGCTTAATTAGCCTGCGGTGAAGGTTTCGCGCGCGGGGGGAGGGGCGGAGACCGGCGGGTGCGCCGCGCCGCGCCGCGCCGCGCCGCGCCGCCGCCACTCGCGCTCGTGTCGACCATGGACCATCGACCGCACTTCGATCAGCGCCACGGCGGAGATGGGCGGCCCGCTCGCACTCGAGGCGAGGACGGGCGGCTGGGTGAGTGGGAGGGGGACAGGGCAGGAGGAAAGTTGAGTGAGTGGGATATTGGATGGAGGAGCGGGCGGAAAGACTTCGCAATCCTTTGTTGTTACGTTTGTGTAAGCTAAATATTACAGAGAATAACGTAAGGACGCCGAACAATTCTCTTAAACAAGGTCAACGAAGATAAAGATTAAGAATTCCTGTTCTAATGATTTTGAGGCACATACAACACATACATACTCTAGTGTTAAAATAATAGATGTAGGTAGAAGATGGGCGGCTCGCTCGCACTCGAGGCGAGGCTGGGTGATTGGGAGGGGCACAAGGCAGAAGCGAAGTTGAGTGGGAAATTGGGTGGAGGAGCGGGTGGAAGAGACTTTGCAATTCTTTGTGTTACGTTTGTGTATGCCAAATATTACAGAGAATTTCGGAAGGAAGTCGACCAATTTGCTTAAAAGTGGTCAATAAAAGTAAAAGATTAGGAATGCCTGGTCTATAGTGGTTAAGACACATACAACCCATACATGCTCTAGTATTAAAACTATTAGTTATGAGATATAGGTAGGAGATGGGCGGCCCGCGCGCACTTGAGGATGACTGAGTGGGTGATTGGAGGGGCAGGGCAGATGGAAAGTTGAGTGTGTGGGAGAGGCAGAAGAGAAGTTGGAGGGTGGAGGAGAAGACGGAGGGGAGGTTGGGAGGGAGGCATGGTTGAACGGAAGTTGAGAGGGTGGGAGATTCAAACCAACAGCGGGAGATTAGAAAATATAGGGGTGCAAAAATCTGGCAAACGAGCAAACGGAAGGGGAATTGAGGGGATGGGAGACAGGGAAGGGTGAGTAGCCCGGGGGTGAACGGGTGGGAGATTGGGTGTGGGTCAGGGAAAAAGAGAAGTTAAGTGAGGAGAAGTTTGAATGGTGAAGAGAACGGAAAATGGGTTTCGCAGGAGAGAGATTGGGAGGGAGACAGAGATGAATAAATTTTGAGCGCGTAGAATATTAGGCAAAAGAGTGGATGGAACGAGTGTTGCGTGGGAAATCAGGGACAGAGATTGGGTGGGGGACAGAACAGAAGGGAATTTTAGCGGCTGGGAGATTGGGTGGAGGAGCGGTTGAACTAGGGTTGCGCGGGGAGGATTGGAAGTGGGCACATCAGAAGGAAAGTTGAGCGACTGGATCATTGGGTGGAGAAGCGTAGGGATGAGAAGGGTGCGCGGGGGAAGGAGATTGGGTTGGGCAGAGCAGAAAGGAAGTTGATGGGGCTAGAGTGTCGGGAGAGGCGGATGGAACGGGAATTGCACGGTGAGGGAATGGTTTAGGGCAGCGGTTGGTTAGGGGTTTGACGAATTGAAAATTGGGCGGAGGAGCAAACGGTAGTGGAATTATGCAGATGGAAAATGGGGATTGGTGGGAATTGAACGGGTAGAATATTGGGTTGAGGAGCAAACGCAAGGCTGTTTGAGCGAGTGGGGGAGTGGATCGACAGAACACGGAAGTTTGGTTAAGCTGAAGGGAAAATAGGCAGCGTAGGAGATTGGGTGAGTAAGCCAGTGACTAACGAAATGCTTAAGGTGATCTGGCGCTTGAATAATTATAGTGTCTGGTGAGTGGGTGTGAGTGGCTTTCCGAATCCAATGTGAGAGATATTGGGAACCATGAAGAAGGTGAATATGTAGGTGGGGAGGGTAAGTGAGTGAGTTTGTATTTCAGAGTTTCTGAGAGAAAGAGAGAGAAAGCATGTGGCTGGCTGGGTGGAGAGAGAACTACCGACCTGGCTCGAGGGAGAGAGAGAGAGAGAGAAAGGGGAATGGATGGTCGAAAGAGGAATGAGAGAGGAGAAAGTCAAAATGTCGAGTGAAGGTAGCGCAGCGCTCTCTGGGTTGCATGAAAAAGCCCCTTCTGTGTTTCTGTGTTTGCGTGTGATTGTGAAAAATAGTTCTAAATTAATTCGGTATTTATGGCAAGTACGTAGCCTGCAGTTAATAAAGCGTCCACACGGAGGAAAGGTAAATTTGACCTTTTGTCCTAATCCCCTGAGAGTTACCCTGCACTCGTACCTATTGTTCCGATAAACAGTTCATGAAAACCCGCAAAATACGAATAAGTGTGCCTTTTCATGGACTATTTCTTCTAATTATATCACACAATGTCTAATAAACGGAATAATTATTGAATAATTTCTTAAATATAAGGTTGTACATTGCATATTTGTCACCTATTTTTCCTTCACTAATTGCTCATACATTTCTCTAGAATGCAGTTTTTTTGTTTTAAAATGTTTCATTGCATAAAATTCTATCAGGTCGCCTTTTCTGGTAAATATGTTTGTTTCTACTTTGTTTATAATTTTAATCATTTTTAAGAACAGTACTAGCATATCTAAACGAATTAGATTCTTTGATTGAAATTATTTCATCATATTCTGTTAGAGAAGATAGTATTTGTAGAAAGAAAATTAGTTTTTAAAGTGAAAGTCTGGAGTCGCTAATAAAATAAAATTAGTTCTTTTTCAAGTACCATTTAAATATGGTGTCTAAATCATCGTTTCTCTGTAGAAAGTATACTGCTGTAGGGTACACTAATTATAACACATCTTAACTATTTCATTTACTGCAAATTTAAACTCTCTTTAAACAAAATAAAACTAAATAATTAAAATCTCTCTCATGAATGGCTTGCAAGTCTTTTTTATAAAATTATAATAATTCAACTGTGCGACACCGCGTTTAATATCCCCGTAACGATCACCAACCGTCACATTCTCGGAAATTTGTTATAAAGGATTCTCGGAATTGGAATTATTTGACACAACCCATTGCGGTGGTTCAACACGCAAAACTGCAAATTACATAAAAGGCAAATGCTCATGGGAAATTTCGTTCCGTTACTTTTGAAATGCGACCGGATTGTTTTATTTGCACCACTCGTTACTGCGACTAATTTCATCCAAATTAAGTTTCACGCCGAAGTGTCCGCCGGGTTATTGACAGGCCTCCGCTATTTGACATGTGTAAAGCCCGGCCTAATCGCATTATACCCCGTCTGTGGCACCCACGAGCCCCCAACCGCTCCCAGCTTCATCCCTGCAGATGCAATTTCATGGCAAATTGCTCTTTTGACGTGATCTGTCTTTCAACAATGCCTCCCCTTCTCCCCAGTGCTCTTCCAGTGTTCAGACGGGGCGTGCTTTCCTCGACGACGACTGGCACGTGGGATTTCTTCGACTGCCACATGCAAAAGTTTGTCGTTTCCGTGGGGGAATTGAGATGTTTTCCGGGAATATTCCAAACGGCAGCGTAGTAAAAGACAGGAAGCTGAGATGATGCTTTGCAGAGTTGTTGTGATGAAGACTACTTATCTTGCTTGGCTGTCGGCAGGATTTCACGAATATTTGGCTAGTGTGTGATGGCCCGACATTGATACCAATGAAATATTTTGTCTATGATATTTATCAAACATGCAAAATGTTCTTTATGGAACTATCGTTAATGCAACTACGAAATTATTTTTCGGTAAATAAATGTTCTACCACCTCTTCTGATTACTGCACAGCATCTGATTTTAGCTGAGACGAGAGGAGAACTCTAAGGAGTTATCACACAATTTTACAAACTATCTTACTATATCACTCTATTAACTGCCATACAAATCTATTATATGATTATCAAAATTATCAGTATCTTCTTCAGATAACTTGAAATCACTAATAAATCAACTATCTTGAAACTTCCATTTAATTTTTCCAATGATGAATACCTGCTCCACTTTAAGACGATCACTAAGCCAATAATGTTATATGTATTTTGGCATCACATGCCACTATGCTGAATAGAAAATGTTTGAAGTATATTTTGTTATTTGGTTAGTGATAAAACCTTTTTTAATTCTTTCCTTTATTTTTTGAATAAATAGTACATGGCTCAGTATTTACTACTTTTTCACATGTAATAGTTCTAACTTACAGTTATCTTAACCTGAAACTAATTCTACTCTAACTACATAGTTGGCTAAGAATACTCATTGAGCAACTACGATTATCTTACATCTAAAAATATATTGAGGAAGGTGTGTAGTGGAGGTCTGTTGCGGATTCGGATCCAAAATTCATTGAGTGTGACTAGGGTGTAGTGAGCTATTTGATTTATTGAGGATATATTTGAGTAGAAATTGTTCGAGATGAGAGATGTGATCATTGATGCTTGGTGAAAGCAATTCTCTCTGTAGTTGATCATTAGAAATGAACCATGGGATGTGACCAGGGCAATGGCATTGTTTAAGGGAGACTGCTTTTGTGATTTAGTAGTGGCTTTCTTTGAATTAATTTAATTTTGGTTTGTTGAATTTTCGTTGCTATATGAGATTTCCAGTTCAATGTTCTATCGAAGTTTAGTCCTACGTATTTAACAGTTAGGGGTCCAGGGAATTGTGTTGTTGTTAATTTAGAGTGGGTTGGATGTGGCGAGTGTTCTGGGAGAGAATATATTGTCTGTTTATTTTGACGGATTAAGCTTGATTTTCCATTTTAGAGACCAATCTTCTATTTTTTTCAGGTGTAGTTGAATTTTATTGGCAAATGTGACTTACAGAATGGTGAAACATGAAAATGGTAGTATCGCCAGCAAACTGTGTAATATGTGTGTAGGGAGACGTAGGTATATCAGATGTGTATAGGTTAAAAAGTGTGGGTGAAAGGGGGGAACCTTGGGGAAGTCCTGCTTTTATTGTGCGGGAGTTGGAAACATGCTTTTTGACAGTTACTTTAAATGTTCTTTCTCTTATGAAACTTTTAATGATTTGTAGTAGATAATTTGGAGTTACTATAATTTTTAGCTCATATATATATTAGGCCTGGGTGCCAGACTCTGTGGAAAGCCTGTGAAATATCCAGGAAGGTGGCTACTGTGTGCTGTTTGTTCTGGAAGTTAGTGTGGATGTGTTCGGATATTCTAAGTAGCTGGTGAGAGGTGGATAATTTATAGATGAAGCCAAATTGATATTTTGGTACGGTCTGGGTTAATGTGATAAAACTTGACGCTGATTTGTCCTTTGAATGGAAATCAGTTGCTTGTACGTTTAAATCCATCGGATTTGATTCATTTAACTTAAATGAAAGTTTTATCTCGTTGAATTTTTGCTTTCGCTTGGGCGCATGTTGTGATGCTTCGTACGTTTGTAATATTCTGTGATACCATTTTCTACCGGGGCAATTGAAACGAGTAATTGTCTCCCAAATAAAGGGACATATTAATTCTGATGTCAGATATAACTCTATTGTCTTTACAATTTTTACATTAGCTGTGTCTGCTGTGTTAATCAACATTTTACCACCACAATTCAACCAAAAAAGATTTTAAACACGCTCACAGGGAAGGCAATTCCGTTAATCTGACTAAACACATAGAAAAACCCCGGTGCATATAAACTTTTTTCATATCTCATTATTAAAATTATAATTTTACCTTATAGAAATGTTTCATTGTTATGTGGGACATTTTAATGGCATTCCAGCAAAAGTTATGAATTTATACATTTTGGATTGGAGAAAATGGAAGAACATTGGTTGGTATTTGATGTAGAATTAATTTTACGGATAAAATAATTTAAATGTTAAATTTTGTTTTCAATGAAGATAGATTATGATTTGTTTATATCAACAGAAGATGTTATTTGTTTGGCGCTCTGCAATACAAAAGTAATTCCGCAAAATTAGCACAATAAGTGATCACAATTAAAATTTTGTTTTTACCTAAATGACTTCAGAGAAATATTTAATAATTCTATTTCTAATTTTAGTCTTAAGAATTATATCTAACAAATGTAAATTTAACTAAACGTAGTCTGCGGGACGTTTCGATATTAATTCATCAAGTTTAATTGGAGCCAAATCTCCAGATCTACATTGCAATTTCAAATAAAGTATTCCATCTACTAGTTGGTTATGATTATATGAATACAAATTTTCAACTTTTTGAATTCTAATTTCCTTCGTCACAAAGAAGCCAATTAAGTTTATCTTGTTTTAACTATCAGAGGCTTTTAAACTTTTAAAACCGAAGACTGCGAGGCTGCCCGGTAGACGTTACAAGCTAAGTTGAAAATGTTTTATGGAACTAATCCCGGCAGCTATTTGTATTGAACTTTTGCTACATATAACATAAATAATATAAATATATTGATAATTTTTAGAGGATTTCCTTCAGTAGCCTGTGTCAGTAGAACTACACTGTTTCTGTTACTCCATATTTTTTATTCCTTCAGCCAACCAGATATTTTGCTTAACTTTCAACTTGTTAATATGCTTATATCACATAAGAAACAAGAGTTATCCATTCTGTTGTTACCACAGCCCGGCAATACGATATTTTCCAGCGAAAAATCGCAGCTTTTTCCCGCAAATTTACATTTATTTATTTATTCTGCGGTGGGTGGTATGCACGAAAGTAACAGTAATCTCTCTAACATTTTGTGTAGTCAAAATTGAGGTTTTGTGGGTCCTTGATACCTAAAAATGGAATTACGGCAAAGTGTCTGACAATCAGTCCGTCTGTCCGCATGGTAGCAACGCTAGCGGTAAACGTAAACAGCATTTTCAGCACAATTAATATTCCCTCGTTGATCTAAATGATGTCGCGGTCCCGTGAATTTGAAATATATTATATATTTTACGTATTTTGCTTTTTGAGAGTACTTTACATGAAGTCTCACATTTTCAAAATTGTCTAAGAAAAGGAAGCAATTAAACGAAAGACACTTACGTTAATGATGTACGGTAATGATGAATTATGTTGCATTTTCGTTGGACTTTGTGAATTTTTTTAAAAATTGCCAAGGTTCAAAACTTTTTCAGTTTCTCTGTAACTAGACTTTCCTCGTAATGAAATACATTAAAAAACAAATTTTAAAATAAGTTCATCTACAATTTTTCGATTATTTTTTTCGATTTATTTTTGCACAAAATTAGGCAATTTTAACCAATTCTTCTATTAAGAAGGCTAAATTATTTCTTCATATTTTCTTCTCTTATGTATCAAAGAACGGCAAAAAATATTGCTGATCCAATTTTCCGTGAAATCTCTATTTTCAACCTCATATATATTTTTTGAAAAAATTAAACATTTTTAGAATCCCCTCCTAATTAATTATTGAAGATTTTTTTAATGATTTTTTTCATTAAAATTATATAAATAATGCCACGTACAGTTTTTAAAACATTATTTTTTGCATAATTTTGAGTGATTACGTAGTGTAAATACGTAACCAACATTTTCTGAAAAATGCTGATTTTTTTCTTTCAGTTTTAAGTTACAATCAAGTTTAGTTAATAATTTCACAGAAGTCTATCATTAAAGCCCCTGGATTATTGAAAATTACACAAAATCAATTTTTGCGCAACTGTCTTACACTTTAAACTAGAAGTGCTATAGCAGCACGAACTTTCTCTCCCGTACTTTCAAGCAAAAAATGTAACTAGTGGTGCGCAGACTTTTTCGTATTAGTTTTCTGTTTCGTTTGGTCTCGGTTAGCTATTTGTACTTGCCAATACTCTTGACAGCTTCCATCTATCGCCGCCCAAATTGTATTTTTGTTGACATTTTCTTAAGTTTTCGGTTTCCGAATAGAAGAACAAAACTATTATTTTAAGAATATTAAAAAAACAGTTAAATCTTGTCCTCAATAGCAAGTTTCGTTGAAAAATTTGAAGCCGTTTTCAAGAAAAGGGCGTTTAGCGGTACTGTAAATGGGAAATTTGAAGCTTTCTTTTACAGAAAATTTGTCAGTTTTCAATAAGCTTCATTTGAAACACACTCACAAAACCAATTGTGTTTACAAATAGCTGGAAATGTGCATTTTAACCGTATGAAAGATCTTTCAAAAACATTACATTTTTCTAATTTTAGAAAAAATAAAAAATATCCCGAAATTAACTTTATACCATATTAAAGAGTGCAATTAGCACTATCCGTTCCAAAACTTTGAACGAAAAATTTGAAACCATTTTTTAGAAAATGGCGTTTGAGCGTTTCTGAAAATGCGCAATTTTGACCTAGTATTCACAGAAAACTATCCAATTTTCGAGAACGTTATTTGACACTATTTAAAGCACATGTACTCTTTAATATGATAATGTGAACAAATCGCCACAAATGTAAATATTAACGACGTGAGAGACAAGTAAACATAACTACATTTTTGTAATTTTTGAAAAAACAAAGGAATAGAGGAATATGGCGTTAATGTCATTTCATAGAGTACATTTAGCACTATACCTATAAAAAGTTTAAAGAAAACATTTGGAGCAGTTTTTGAGAAAATCTGCTTTTTGTATTAAATTTCAAAGATTGCGTGCAATATTGCGCAAAAAGTACTAAAATTTTCAAAAAAATGTACTTAACCTTAATGAAAGAACTCACTTTGGAAAACAAATTTTATTTAATGAAAAATATTTATCTTCAATTTTGTAGTTCTAGGAAGACCTAAAAAATTTCAATCTTTGGCAATTTTCGGAAATTCAGAGTTAACCGTGAAAATGGGAGCTATGCCACCTTAATGAGTGTATTTTACTACATTTTTACAACAAATTTAAAGAAAAAATGTGGAGCCGTTTTTGAGAAAATTTTGAAAATGTCCTTGCGCATCATGAAAATAACCCTCAAATTTCAAAGAACGTTATTCAAAATCGAGGCGCCTAGACTGGACGCAGATCGACCGAGGAATATCCATTTTGGAAGAAATCGCACGTATGGTTTACGCACTAGGGTTGTTCACAGATTGCATACGAACAGTCATACAGACAGACGGACGTTTTGAAAAGACCCACTTTTTTTGGTATCAGGGGACCCCAAAAACGTATATTTCCGTTGAAATCTCGTAATCGATTTTCCACAGCATTACATAAATTTCCATATACTACGTATATGGAAACCGTATGTACGTATACTGGAAAGTAAAAATTATTTAATTTTTTGTTTCTTACTTTAAAATATATCTTTAATGAACAGATTTCAACAAAAAAAATTCATCTTCATAATTGTAGTCATAGGGAGACGCTGAAAAACTTTCGAAAGTTTGTAATTTCCGAAAAATCAGAGTTTTTCACTGAACTGAGACCTGCACCATTTTCTTAAACATCCTTCACACTATCCGACGTAAAAATAATAAAAAATGAAGTATTTTGTTTGGAAAATTACTCAGTTTAAAATACCCCTCAGAATTAAAACGTAGGTTTACGATTCAAGGGACTGTAACATCAGTTAGATCGATTGGGGAATATAAATTTCGAAGAAAATTGGAAGAACGGTTTCATTGCTAGCGTTGCTCACGGCCGGACAGACAAAGAAACGGACGGATTGATGGACGGGCAGATGAAACGGCCGAATGGACAGGGAGGCAGACTGTCGTTTTGCCGTCATTCGATTTTTAGATATCGCGCTATTATCGTACAGTTTGTCTTACAAAAGTGGTACGTTCCTGTTGATAACATTGACCTTACAAATATCACACGGAGTTGGGCGAGGCCAGAATGCCCTCTGATGAGTGCGCGCCTATTTTGGGGCGAGAAATCAACAGGGCGGAACACTGTATGTATCACTGACTGCCAAGCAAACTAGAACGCTCATCTGGCTCAAATGGCTGCCAAAAACAATGATAGCCGGGAGCTAAGCCAACAGCAGCCACATAAGCAGTCAGTTAGCGAGTACCGAGCGCGTCAATTCAGTGAGTTGAGTTGTGAGCCAAGAGAACTGGTTTTATCTCTTCGGGTTTTCAATCACTTATTCGCCAGATTTCCCGTACGACGACCATGCTACTGCAACCACTACTTTCTCCTGGACCACGGACCTTCTTCGACAGACATGTTAAGGTCGTGGGAAAGGTAACAAGCTTACTAGAATTTGGGGTATTGCGTCGAGAAAAACTGGCGCCAGATTTAAAAGTAAGGGTTTTAAAAATAGCTGCTGAGAGGCGGTACGACACTGGTGGATACCTGGCCCATGACAGTCTTTGGGAGACCTTACTTGACAATTACTGTCACGGTACTGTAAAAATAATATTTTTGAAAGGTTTCTTGGGCCCCGTCCCATCACTCACACCCATCTACAGTCAAAAACTGTTTTTTTTATTTCAATTTTTTCGTCAACTTAACACTACTTTATCTGACTGAAAATATGATAAATAAGAAAACAATTTATACTATCAGAAAAATATTTTTTGATATTTTCCCAAATTCAAACAAGAAAATATTTTTTTAAAAACAAAATAACAAAAACAATTTTTTCTGTGTCTTAGAAGCCTGCAACCGGCTTGAAAAAATTTCAAAAGTTCCTCTTAAAACACAAATTGTGGCAATTTGTTTTAGATTTTTTTCAAATACAGGGCTGCAGTTAAAAAATAAAAACCATTTCCCCGCCTTTAAATCACCTGGACTTTAAATATACTTAGAAAATGACTGCAATAGTTCTGCGCATTTATTTGAGTGTTTATTATACATTTGTATACATTGTTGTAGCACCCAGTAATATTTTGACTTTGGAATGTAGCTACAAATTATCAATTTTTAAAAGCTTTTTAATCCTTTGTGTAAGTAATCATACGCTACGGAAAGACAATAGTTTTTTTATAAAAAACATGGACTCAACACCGTGTGATACGTAAGCTCGAGAATTACACCCATTCTGCATCAAACAGATTTTAGAAGAAAATATAGAAATTTGTAGATTACGACATAGAAAAAAGATTATTGCCACAAACATAATAGAAAATAACTGAGAAGCGATGCATTCTAGTCCTTTTTACCAGGTTTTTAGGTTTCGTGTCTCAATGCCACACGACGTTTAGAACAATTAAATTCTGACAGATGACGTGTTTTGGGGATGTGGTGCGGGTGTTTTGGAGGACGGGTGGCTGTTGTCACCCTCCAACAAAGCTCCATTACAGGCGGACACTGTGTATATACTAATCTGTATTGTGTACAGAGTAAATGTGTGTTTATTGAAACATGACTTACAAATTTAACCAATGTTACGAAATAAAATATAAGTTTGCTGTAGTTGTGTGAACTCGTGGGAAAGAGATAATTGAGGGATAAAGCATCGGTTACCAAGAACGCAAGTTCGTTAGAGGGAGACTGCATGTTTTCGCAAGAGAATGGACGCCTGAATGCAGACCGCGAATATAAACCTGGAATTCTGATATTAAAAGCACGTTAGTAGTAAATTAAAAGTATTGGAAGGTTGGTGAAACGTTGGAGGAGGTAGTTCAGAAAATTAATTGGTTGTTCTACAGAAAGAAACACGATATCCGCGAAAAGGAGAAGGTAACATTTGCCTATTAATTCTGGTTAATTGAATTCACGAATAATATATTTGCTTTGTGTTTGACTTGGTGTTATTATTTAAATTACAGAAATGCAATACAGCAGTTGCTGTATTTGTATTGGTGGTACAAACAATCGCGAGCCCTCATGTGTGCATACGATGTCGCGGGAACAATGATTTCAGTAGACTCCAACAAAATACATAATACCCTCCTCCTTTCAACTGAGTCACTTTTTTTAGAGCTACTAATGAGTCTTCAGGCGGAGAAGTGGAGCCATTAATAGGGGATCCTTTCCCTCTGCAGTGCAGGCATATCCAGCAGATATTTCAAAGATGTCTATTAGAAGACAGATATTTTACTAGCACAATGAGAAGTTTATAGAATTAGGCACCTAGGCGCCATTTTGATCCGATTTTCGTTTTCATGACCCAAAGTAGAGTTCACTCAAGATAGAGTGCACTCGACAAAATGTGATCGATATGCACAAAATACACAGCGCTTGCGCAATAAAGCCAACAACACTTACTGTCTCCAAATCATCGATTTCATTTCCTATCCCAATGCAAGATAGAGTTTGTATTAGCAAATCTCAAAACGAAAAATGTGTTGTGCATGCGTCAGTAATTTTTTTGGGGTTCTTTATACGAAATATAACCTCATTTTTATGGAGGTTGCCTATCGAAAAACTTATAATTTCAGTGTTTTCCAGACTGACACAGTTTAGCAGTCTGCCCCCTTCCTGAAGTCACCAAAAATAGAGGATTCTACGTCTTGGGACCATCGGCTTTCTTTTCAAAACCAGAGTAAATATATTTTGTATAGTATACGCAGTTTAAATAATTATTAACATTTAATGTAATATTTTGTAATACGAAGAAAAAATTGGTTCACTTTTTCACAAAGAAATTGAAAATGTTTCTGACAATCCCCGTGAACTACCCTCGAAAATCCAAAAATCCCTTTGAAACTCCCAACGCTACAGGTTCATTCAGATTGATTGACGAATGTTATTTTTGAAGAAAATCGGCTGAACGGCTTAGGCGCTAGCGTTGGCCACAGACAGACGAATGTTTTGCCGTTAATCAATTTTTCGGTATCAAAAACCATCAAAACATTTATTCTGGCTACATCACGTGCTTGAGAATTTTTTTCTACATTTAGAAACAGAATTTATTCACTTTTTCGTTATCAGAGTTTGGCAATCAGAGATTTTCTGGCAAAATTTCGCCGTTCTCCGGAGCAAGATTACATAAATTTCTCTTCTTAAGGAGAACTTCGTAAGGCGAGAAACTAAAAACTAGTGGTTCAACGTAATGGCACAGACTTTCCCGTATTAGTTTTTTATTTCCTTTGGTTTTGGCTAGCTATTCGCACTTGCCACATACTCTTGCCAGCTGCCATCTACAACCGCCCAAAAGTACGTTTTTTGACATTTTCTTGATATTTCGGTTTCCTAACTTTCATTACTTCTGGCTATCTCAAACACATTTTTCAGTTTCATAACTTTCCCTATAATACGTATATTACTCCGTATATACGTATGTATAAAGGAAAGTAACTAGTGGTGCTACAGAATGGCACAGACTTTCCCGTATTAGTTTTCTATTTCCTTGGGTCTCGGCTAGCGATTCATACTTGCCACATGCTCTTGCCAGCTGCCATCTATCGCCGCCCAAAGTCCATTTTTTGACATTTTCTTATTTTTCTAACTTGCATAACTTCCATATTTTCAGTTTCCTAACTTCCCAATACCACGTATATTACTCCGTATATACGTATAAATCGTTTCCACCTTTTTGGACGATCTCCTCTCTGCCCCATCAGTGCTCGGTCGCCGCCTGCTGTGCGTGGGCGGCGGGCAGGCGGAAACCTTGGCGCCGCAATCGGTTGCGCGCGGCGCTTCGCGGCCTCCTGCGCCGCCGCCTGCGCCAGCGCCGGTGGCGCGCCCGCGGGCGCCGGGCTGCGTAATTTCATTACGTCAAATCACACGCGCCGCTTGGCTCGGTGCGCGGCGCAGGGCGTTGCAGCTGCGCGGCGGCTGCGGGCAGCGCAGGGTGGACGGGAGCGGGCATGGAAATGAGAGCAGAGGCGGGCTGGGGGCGGGAGAGCGCTTGTGAGAAGGGAGGTGAAGGTGGGAGCGAGAGTGGAGGCGGGATGAGAGTCAGAGCTATGGTGATAAAGGAGGTGAGCCAAAAGCTAGAGTGGTGACGAGAAGGGAGGTGAAGTTGGGAGCGAGAGTGGAGGCGAAATGGATCCAAGAGTGGAGGCTATGAAAGCCAGAGCTACGGTAATAAAGGAGGCGGGCTGGGAGCGAGAGAAATAGCGATAAGGGATGTAAAGGTGAGAGCGAGAGTGAAATGGGGATGGATGGAAGAGTGGAGGCGGGATAGAGCCAGAGCTAAGATGATGAAGAAGGTGAAGTTGGGAAAGAGAGGAAGCGGTAGGATGAAAGAGTTGAGGCGAGATAGAGTTAGATCTATGGTGATAAAGAAGGCGGGCTAGGAGCGAGAGAAGTGGCGAGAAGGGAGGTCAAGGTGGGAGCAAGAGTGGAGGCGGAATGGATGCAAGAGTGGAGGCAGGCCGGTATCCAGAGCGGTAGCTAGAAGGGCGTTGGAGGTGGGAGCATATGGGGCGAGGTGGAGTGTGAAGTGATCGAGAGCCAGGCGGAGTCAGTGTAGAGAGAGAGAAGTGAAGTTGTGAACAAGAAAGGCTGGCAGCGAAAGCGGCATGAGAGAGAGAGAGAGAGAGAGAGAGAATGGGCTTGAGACCAGTTTGGCGAAGTACAGTGCATGGCCTAGACCAGTGTAGAGGCTGGGACGATAGTAAGAGGATGGGACGGAGCGGAGCAGAAAAGAGGAGAGCGGTAACCAGAGGTTTTCCGCGGAGGGGGGGGGGTAAAACGGGGAACAGCGGAAGGTGATGGGCTGATACGGAGCGGGTTGTTGCGACTCGGTATAGTGCAGAATTGAATGGGATGGAGTGGAGCTGAATGGAGTGGGGAGGAAGCAAATGAGAGCAATAGTGGAGTAGAGTAGGGGTAGAGGAGTAGGGGTGGGGTGTGAAGTGGCAGAGCGCAGCATGGCAGTGAGTGGCAGGGACCAACACGACTCCGCTCAGTGGTATGCAGCGTTCTTGGGCTTCATGTGGCGAAGTGGTCCCAGGCAGTGTCTGGCGATGCATGGCGATGCATGGCGGTGCATGGCTGTGCTGGGCGGTGCATGGCGGTGCATGGAAGAACATGATAGTGCGAGTCGTGGCGGAGTGGGGCGAGCGGGGTGCAGTTGGACAGAGCTTGGCGTGAGGCATGGGGTTGCGTTACGTTTCGAGGCAGGGCAGGGCAGGGTGGGGCGGGGCGGGGCCGGGCGGGGCGGAGCGGGGCGGGGCGGGGCGGGATGGGGAGTGTTAGGTGCATTGTATTGTAGAAGCTGTATACGCCATATCACGAGAAGAGACCAGCCAGACGAAGGCAGCATGTAAGATTTTTAGACGTTAGAAATAATAATTGGGTGTGCGAAATACGAGTCGTGTCGGAAAAATAAGATTACATTCCACACAGTCAGAAAGGAAATGGTTATGTGTGTACGTTCGCGAAACTGAGTTTGACTTTCATCTCTCCATTTTGCTTTTGCAGCTGTTCACCGTTTTAACATGCAATTAAATTGCCTAAAAATGGGTTTAGAGTGTCTGCCTCGTTTCAAAATTCTGCGGAACATTGACTGCGGTCCAGCATATGTTTTACTTTATGAAACATATGAGTGTTCAGCGGATAGAAGTTGTTCTCATTTACTATAACCTAGCCTTGGAAAAGAAAGAATGAATAACTATGAGATTAGATAACTAAGAAATGCACTAAATGCACACACCACTGGTGCAAACCATTGGTGTAAATCTTCTCTTTACAGTAAGATAATAACGTGACATCATTCTGGAAATGTCCTAGACAACATTTTATAACTTTCATGACAATGCTGACATCAAGCATGAATAGAAAGATAGTTTCATCAGCCTGCACGAGAACTCTTATTAAGTAGCTAGTTCTTAAACTAGGTAATTGCTGGTACCATGGCGGCAATTATGTAGAAATCGACAAAGTTACAAGGACAGAATATATGATCATATTGGTTTTTTGAATGAACATTACCTACGATAATCATCTTTCAACGGCGCGCATTATTCCTTCAAACAATTTGATTGGGCATGTGATTTAGGGTAACATTGAGTGGGGATACACTGAAAGTATTTATCGTTTGAACTACTTTTCGATTTATACGTTGATCAATACATTTAACCTTTCAGTCAACACTTAAGTCGTGATTTTTCATTTTTCACACTTTTTTGACAAACATTCTTATGCTTTATAAGTATGAGAGCATCTGGTTACATGCAGACCTATTGTGCAGGTTTGTTGTAATGTAGCGTGTTATTATCATTTGTATCTACCTAGCGACGAAATATCATATTAGAAGGCTCTGCTTAAAGCAAAATGCGAGGTCTTCACTCTTCGCAGACCAAACAATCCTGTCAAAAATCAAAGACAAAATATAACTTCTCAAACAATAAGCCAGTCAAATATTTCGGAGTACTATTTGACTCACTTCCAAATCAAATATCCTTCGCAGAGTAAATCTGACTACTCGTAGAATCCATCAATTACAACCTGTACTCGAAAGGTCATCACCTCTGCGACTTCATGTTGCTACTCACCAATCAATTGACATTCGTCACATATGTCATCCGTCCAATCTTACACTATGACTCTGTCTGGGCCTCGACCAGCAAATCAAATATCAAAAAAACGCAGATTTTAAAAAATAAATTTCTTTGAACTATTACAAAAACAGCCTCGTTTATATCTGACTGCGAGTTACTTTACGAATTCGGCATTACCCCGGTCTCCGTCCATTTTTTCCTCCTTTTCTCTCTCTTGTGTCTCAAACTCTCCCATATTCCTTAAGCAAAACATTCCAAAATCGGAAACAAAAACCTCACCACAGTAGAAAGTGACAGTTCTTCGACTCACCTTGACCATAATATATTTGATATGGCTTCGCACATTAAATCCACAATTCTTATTTTAATTTACTTAATATCTCCTTGTTCCCAATGTATTCATCTCATCTATCATTGGTTTCCTAAAGAATGTCAATTTTACTTAATGTGACCTCAACGTACTCGGCTGCTGAGGGTTTTTGCACCAAGCGGAAATCAATTAAAAAAAGACTCTGTATAAACAAACAGAATGCTTCGTGAGCTGGTGAAGACTAGATCGAGGGCTTCTCTCTTCCACACCGCAACACCGCTGTTGTGTGTTTTACGCAAATGTACGCATGATTTGCTAAAGACATTAGCAGTGATAACTGTAACGCATCTATAAACTTCTCCCGCAAGGGCGTCCAGGTTCATGCATATTTTCAATCATTTCAGCTGCCGCTGCTTTCCATTTACACCACATCGCTGTTTATTTTCCTAACTCGTGTGGATTGTCAAATGAACCACTTAAAGTTCCAACAAAACGAAAATACATTATTCGTAAGTTCTCGATAGCTAATCAAATTTGGCAAACTTTTCCCTTCGCCGCTTCTGCGAATATTTTGTTCTGTATTCTTGAAACACTGACTTATTGTAACTAATACTTTCCACAAGGTTTCAACAGTCTGCTAATTACATGAAGACTCTACTAATTTGGTATATGAACAAGAGCTTTACTTTAAATACCACGAGATAATTGCCACGCGTCCATCTCTTTTGAACTCTAGCTAGCGTCTCTCAAAACAAAATCGCCTGCATTGCAATCCAGTACATACACGAATTGTTCTAACTCTGACAAGTTGATGCACTCGTATCAAGTTCTAGTTTCGTTTCGTAACAATAACTTCTGTGTTTAAATAAGTGATTGTAAGTTATGATATTGCAAGACGGAAGTCTTGTCAATGAACTGTTATTCTTGTTGTCGAGAAAGACTTATTTCTCCTCAGAAAGATCAAGGGAAGACGTATCAACGAGTTACACTGTGTTTTCTGCCAGAATCCGTGTGAGAACAAGAAACATTTTCCCTCGATATTATAGACGAACTTCCCAAATAAATTAATAGAGGTTTTCATGTGAATGATGGTATCTTCATGAAATTTTGGGCGAAATCGAAATTATTGTCTTTAATGAAATAGAGAAGGTAGCTTTCTTTAAATTCTGAGTGTAGTTTTAGTATCTATTTCATAATAGTATTCAATCAAAATCACTTATACAATAGTATAATAATACTAATATATTAATAGAGAATACAGAAAGAAAAAGTGAAAATAGAAATAATAACAGTTGAGTATAACTTTGTTACGTACTAGGTGATGATCGAAATTTAGATAATGTATGTTAGTAAATAATAAACCACAACAATCACAGTTATATTTATTATAACGTAATCGAAGTTAACTTTCGGGAAGCACTTTTTTCATCTTCAGTGGGTCTATAACGTGGAGAAGGAAGAAGGAAGAAAATAATATAGAGTATGTGAACAGATAGAAAGATAGCAAAAATTCCAGAAAAAATGACAAATGAAATAAAATTATTAAAAAAATAAAATTGAAAATTAGTTAGCCATGTGGATCATACTTAAACATAGGAGAAATGTAACGGAAGAAAGAAATGAGCTGGACCCGACTAGGAGGCCGCCATCCTGTAGATTGGGGGCAAGTTTAACCCCATAAAGGATAGGGAGAAAGAAAGAGTAGAAGAAGCTAGTCAATAAAAATATTTAAAATGTGACGACTTTTTATAAAGAAGATAGAAAAATGTGGATTTTTCAAGTTTTAAAATTTCTCAATTTTTCCAAAAAGATAATTATTTGCCTTTGTTGACTAAGTGACGAATTTTAAATTTATAATTAAGGTCAAAAGAATGTTTAAATAACCCACAACATGTAATATATATATATATATATATATATATATATATATGTATCATATATAATATATAATATATATATATATATATTGTGACCGTACTTACCTTTGCTGGCTCACGGTTACACATATCATAAAATTTTTTTTTATGTTTGGGTACAGGAGTTCTTTAAGGGGGTTACTTTAATCTACAGTATCTGGATTCAAAGGCCTACTATCATATAAACAGAATTTATTAGAACAAAAGAACAATAAGACATCATTACATTACCAACATAGCTTGCATCATTGCTTGATCATAATTCTATGGTTCATTCTGTACATCTCTAACCTTCCCACCATTACATTATCATTCCCGCTTATGCAACTTCCAACCCTTTGGAAAAACTACGTGCCATTCATATGCTACTACGCACATCATTACTTTCAACGCTACACAGTGAGCATCCTGAACTGGCGTTTCATTTAATTTTCCTTCTATTTGTTCACAATTAGAATTACTTATCTGATCGTTACGATCGTCGATTTCTACGTGACGCGTTGCTGCCCGTTCCGCCTGAGGCCGGGAGGTAACCTTGATGCCCGCGATGCTCCGTCTGCCCACGTGTCACCGCAGCCCGTTTCCAATCCACCGGCGTCGCCTTCCCACGGTTTCTTTCTTCACACGATGACTTTAATCGTATCAGCTCAGCAGCTCCACCGCATAATCACACGTCAGCACAGCCGCACCAACTATCATTAACCCGCATCGCCCACGTGTCCGTGCACTGTTCCCCTTTTTATTTAAATTTCGTAATTATTCTCTCTTAAATAAGTTCACCACAATCCTTACACTCGCTTATTGCACAGTTCATCACAATTTTTCTTTCTTAAATACCTGTTGCCCCGATTACACTGGATTTCTTGTACATCAAAGCATCGCTCTCTAACCACCATTGCATACCGTCCTCACGCCATGCTGCTCAACCGCCAACTGTCGCTTTTGCGCGGTCAGACCGATCAGTTCCCACTACCCCGTGCGCTCGTTCACGGCTCTGTCGATCCGTTCCGCCGCGGTTCCTCACTCTGCGCGCTACTTTTGAATGTGGTGGAGCGCCTATTCTTTGTGTTTTGACCAATACGGTCAAATAACCCCCCACGTTATCAAGATTTTTTTTTACACAGTGAAAAATAATCTTCTAATCCATTGCTTCCAGGGTTCTCCTTTAGTTTTGATCTTGTCCCTCATGGTATGCCTTCAAGTTGTAAAAGTTGTATTGTTCGACTGTTTCTCCCCGCTCATTCATTAGTTCCGCCACATTTGGAGCTTTAATTGCCTTTATCTCATATGGTCCTTCATAAAGGAGGAAAAACTTCGAATAAGTTTTTAGTTTGGGATTTGACACTCTAGGTACCCTAACCAACACCTTTTGTCCCACCTTGAATTCGTATGGCGTTTTCTTCATTTTTGCTAGTCGTACTTCGCTCATTTTGACTAAATTCTCGCGGACTGTTTCCTGTGATGGCTCCTGCGGTCTTTGGAATACCTCTTCTCTGTCAAGTGCGTATAAGACGTGGGGTGGTCTACGTCCAAAATGTGCCTCGTACGGTGTAATACCCGTGCTATCGTGTGGAATGGACGGCAACCACCTATTAATCTCCGGTATTAGCTCTCCCCATCTGTCGTGCTGCTCGTGGCAATATGTTCTGAACATCCTAGATAATTCCCTCATGACCCGTTCCGCCGGATTTGATTGTGGATGTCGGATTGATGTAAATACTGGTTTTGTTCCAAGTCCCATCAATGTTTGCTGCCACTGTCGGCTGGTAAACATGATTCCATGATCTGACAGTATTCTTTGGTATGGTCCTGCTACGTCAAAAAATATCTTTAACTTCCTCAGACAAGTTTGAGCATTCGTTCTCTTTATGGGGTAAATTTGGACGAATTTCGAAAATACGTCAATAGTTACAAATATGTGCTGGTTTCCATTTCTGGTTTTCGGCAGTGGTCCGTAAATATCCACGGCTGCTATGTCATTTTTCCCAAGCGGAATTATTGATTGCATGGGTCCTGCAAAGCTCTTGTTTGGGTACTTCGCCTTCTGACATAAGTTGCATTGACTCACGACCTTTCTAATTTGCCGGGCCATTCCCCTCCAGTAACATAGTTCTTGTATTACCTTCGTAATTTTCTCCGCTCCGAAATGTGCCATGGACGTATGAACATGCTTAATCAATTGCTCCGTGATACTCTTAGGTATCCACAACCTAAATATTTCTGCGTTTCTTGTCACTCTCCTGGTCACCACTCCCTGGATTAACTTCCATTCATCTTGCTTCTCCTCCATTTCCTCGTAATCCGGGTCTTCCCGTGACATTCTCCCCTCTTTGTAAGACTTTACCTTACTAATGTCAGGATCTTGTTCCTGTAGCGCAATTAGGTCTTCCCAATCGACTAGCGGCGCGTCCGTCACTCCAAGGTCTATCGCTGCCACTTGAAACTGCCTTTCGTTAGCGTAAGCCTCGTTTCCCTTGGGAGTCTTCCTGCTTAGTAGGTCGGGTAAGTAGTTTAACTCCCCTTTACAGTGTTCTACATCAAATGAAAATTGCTGCAGATACAAGGTCCATCTATACAATCGATCATTCTGTGTATGGCATCTGTTCAAAAACGTCAGGGCCTTATGATCTGTGCGCACAATGAAGTGCCTACCCATCAAATAGGGTCTTAATTTGGTGATAGCCCATACAATAGCCCCCGCTTCTTTTTCAGTCGTGGTGTACCGAATCTCTGGGCCTTTGAGCACCCGACTAATGATTGCGATGATTTTCTCTCTTCCTTCCACCTCCTGATACAGTACGGCCCCCATTCCGAAGTCGCTACTGTCAGTTTGTAGTAGGCACGTTTTGCTAAAGTCAGGGTGTGCTACCACACAATGCCTGTAAAACATGGCCTTGATTTCATTAAATGCCTCCTCATGGGAATCATCCCACTTCCATCTCTTCCCTTTTTGCAACAGCTTATAAAACGGTGACATTATCATAGCGAAGTTAGGGCAGAACCGAGCATAATAATTACAAGTGCCAATCAGCCGCCGAACTTGTCTGACATTCTTGGGCGCCGGAATTTGTTGTATCTCCCGAATCGTGTCCTGCTTCATACCAATGCCCTCTGTCGTGATCTCGTACCCCAGAAAATGGATAGTCCTCGTAGCCCATCTCGACTTCTTGATGTTCAACACCAAATTGTTTTCCTTCAGTATGCCGAACAACTCTCGTAAATCTCGAAGATGCTCGGAAATGGATTTGGATTTAATCACAACATCATCAACGTAAACTGTCACTCTGTCCTGTAGTCGACCCCCTATTATCCTGTCAATGCACTGAACCAGTGCTGCCCCGCTGTTTCGCAGACCAAATGGTACTCTTCTGAAGACGTAGCATATTCCTTCCACCATGAATCCCGTGTACTGTTGGTCTTCCTCAGCGATTTTCATTTGCCAATAGGCCCTACTGAAGTCCGTGCACGAGAACACCTCGCACCCTCCGAATCCTCTCAGAATTCCCTCCACTTCCGGAGGAGCGTCTCGGTATGGCAAGGTCACAGCATTCAGTCTTCTCGCGTCTAAGCAAATCCGAAGTCCTCCGTCCTTCTTCTTAACGATGACTATCGGACTGGTGTAAGATGTGGACGCCCTCTTTATGATCCCTTCTTCCGTCATCTCTCTGATCAATTCCGCTACTTCTTTTCGATAGGCTGCAGGTATGGGATAGTTCCTCTCCCTGAATGGTGTATAGTCTGTTAATTGTATCCTAAATTCGTACTCCTTAATAGGTTCACCGTTTTTCATAAATATTTTCTTGTTCTCTAATAGCAATTCCTTCAACTCGATTTTACCCCTATCATCCAACATCTCAGCTCCGTCAGCCTGTTGCTCTATCCACTCCTCCACGCTTTCACCACTTATTACTCCCGCGCTAATATTGTATTCTTCGTCCTCCTCGCCTCCTGTATCAATCCACATCTCGTCTCCGTTTACAATGATGTGCCCCTTTTCGAGATTTATGACAGCCCGATTGTTCGCCAGGAAATCCATCCCCAATATAACCGGATACAACAAATGCCTCACCACCAGCGCAACCATCTCGTACATATACCCACCAATACATACTTCTAACATCACTTGTTTCGTAATGGGGCTTGACCTCTTCTGGGTGGCCCCAATTACATACGACCTCGTCATCGGTAATGCCGCCACATGTTTTCCCGTCGCCACTAACCTCTCGTAATAATCCTCCGAAATCGCGCTCGCCACGCATCCTGTGTCAACCAATGCTTCCACTTCTTCACCTAAGCATGATATCATGACGGTTGGACATTTCCGACGAATCTTCTGGCTGCTTTTTCTCTTGATCCAGGGCTCATCCTCGTAATCGACCACTTGAAATGACTTGATGGAAACCTCGTTGCTTACTCCGTGATTGTTCGTGTTGGGGTCTCCCGTCAACACGAACTCCCTTCGTTTAAATTTGGGTTGTAACCCGTCCCGCTGGTATTTGGTCTCATTTCGTTACCACGTGACCCTTCTCCTCCGTTTCCTCCATTAGGTTGTCTCGACCGCTCGCCGTTCCTTCGACTTTCGCTCTCCTGCTGCCTATCATATCCTCTTTGGTTTTCTCCACCCCTCTGATCACCCCAAACTCTAGCGCTTTGCTTTCCTCCCCTCTCTTGCTCTTGAGCGCCCCTCACCATCATTGCATTTACATTCACTTCATTTCTGTTTTTCGGTGCATTAGCGAACGTCAGATCGAAGCTCCCTAATGCGTCTTGAAACTTCTCTAAATCTGTATGACACGCGCTCCTAAGCAAATTCTGGGTAGTTGTTGGAAATTGTCTGATTAGGATGCACATGATTTCTTGATCGCTCATGGGTGGCGATAACGATCGGAAATCCATGATGCGCCTAGCCGCGTAATCTCTCATTCCGCCCCCACCTGATGGCTTGTACATACTGTTCATGAGACCCATCTTAAAATTTAGCTGGATATCCTCGCTCCAATATCTTCGAAAAAACATCTGCTTAAACTCCGTTACAGTATTTGGAAATGGTGTGATGGTGTCTGCCCAGGTCCTCGCGTTATCCTGCAGCATCTGGTATATTACCTGCGTCTTACTCTTCTCAGGGAGACAACTAACCGCTAGGTATCGCTCCACAGCTCTCATGAACGAGTATGGATTCTCTTTTACGTCGCCCGAAAATTTTAATGAGGATGGTATTGCTATATTAACTGGGCCCCCTCCCACATCTGGCGCCGTCTTAACCTCTTTTAATTCTTGAACTTCTATTTGCAATTCCGCGATGTCGTCCTCACATTTCCGAACGTCCTTCTGCACTTCCTTTCTACAGGCTGCTACCGACTCCTTCAATTCTACCTTCGTGTCTGCCAACTCCCTCTTGCAGTTTTCTATCTTCCGTTCCATCCCTTGTGATACTCCCTTCACTTGCACATGCAGTGACTCGATGGCTTTATCCTGTGCCTCAATCCGTCCTTCCATCTTTGTGGTAATGTTTCGACTAAGTTCACTGCATATCTCTTGAACTCGCCCGTCTATTCTTTGTTCCCATGACTCGAACTTCTCCATTATAACCTGGTATTGTTCTTGTATTTGTCTCACTTGCTCTTGTTTATGTTCCTTCAGTTCATCAATGATTTTCTTTTGCTCCTCAACCATTCTCCTTTGGGCCCGTTCTTCCTGCTTCTCTAGCTCCTCAGTTATTCTCTTCTCTCGTTCTTCCTGATTCTTTTGCTCCTCGACCATTCTTCTTTGTGCCCGTTCGTCCTGCTTCTCTAGCTCCTCAACCATTCTTCTTTGTGCCCTTTCTTCCTGTCTCTCTAGTTCCTCAACCATTCTTCTATGTGCCCGTTCTTCGAGCTTCTCTTGTCCTGCCATGATTTGATGAAGCATGCTCAGTAAGTCCTCTGTTCCGTTTCTCTTCACCATTCCCAGATTTGGTGTCGACGCACTCGCCCCCGATAACTCCATTCTGGCTCTATCCGAATCTTCTAGTAACGACTCATCCCATTTACCTCCATCATCCTCATCATAATGATCTCTGTCCTCGCGCTTCTCTTCCTCTCCCATCATTGTGCCCGTCTGCTTTTCCATTATGCCCCCAAATTGCACCCTACTACACCTATTTCTGACTAATCGCCCTCCTACACGCTTGATTCCACCCAAAATCTATTGCCCCACTTCAGAATGCTCACAGAGGCATACACCGAATACTACAAATTACTTCACTTCACACCAACGGCATCCTAATTACTCTCAAAAAATGACCCTAACACAATCTGAATTGCTTTGAATTAGATGTGAGTGATGCCGCATATATTACGATCCTATACATAACTCATCAAAAACACATACAAGAAAAAAAACACACATCAAACAAATTATTGACCTCCGTCATCCACCTGGGAACAATTCACAAACAAAATGCACTCAAGCTCAAAACACCTAGAAATACACACAAAATAATTAAATGTAATTACACTGACATCTGTAACAAAATTCACATTGACATAATTCAACTGAATTCAAAATATTCATTAGATTATCATTGAATCAGTCTCAGATAGTCTTCCTGCACATTACTGAATGCAACTTATTTTTTTTTCATCCACCTAAATAAAAAAAATCTCGATAAATCTTATTCAGTTGCAACTACTTGAATTGTAATGTTCATCAAATAATTAATGCTACTATGTCTCCAAAATAGCTCATAACTTCATAATATTCATTTACACACACGTCCAATCAGTGCTTCAAAATGCACTGGGCAGCACCTAAAACCCAAATTTATATTCTAACATGAAGGATTTTGTTCCTAATGTATTGCTCATTGAACTCAATGAATACACCTACTGTAATAATACTTCAGAAATCATACCCTAACACACTGTGTTTATTTAGATACACACTGTAAGGACTCTTCAACAAAATTATACCCTGATAATTACACTCATGTCCACACTCACTGTAATACCACTTTCCAATAATTATGCCCTAACATATTATTCATTGCCACATATACATTATGATCTTGTTTCATAAAAATTATCCTTGTATTGTATGATGATATACACATAGGAATGCCTTACAATAATTACCCTGGTATTTACACTGAATTCAGCGCCTTTTTACTGGCCACGTTATAACAATCTTAAAAAGAAAACTACATTCCAATATCTGCACTACCTTAAAACACATTAATTAAAATTCCCATCTATTTGTTATTTAAACCCAATAGTCATCAAAATGTTTTCTAAATTGTAAATGAATTATTTCAAACAACACCTTGACACAGAGATTTGCACTTAATGTTCATCAAAATGTTTTCTAAATTGTAAATGAATTATTTCAAACAACACCTTGACACAGAAATTGGCACTTAATACTTATCAAGATATTTTCTGGATTGCAAAGGAATTAATTTACACAACACCTTGGCATATGAAATTGGCACTTAATACTCATCAAAATTTCTTCTAAATTGTAAATGAATTATTTCACACAACACCTTGGCAAATGAAATTAAACTAAGCATTCATCAAATTCTCTTCTAAATTGTAAATGAATTATTTCAAACAACACCTTGATACAGAAACTGGCACTTAATACTCATCAAAATATTTTCTGAATTGTAACTAATGCTCATACAACATTTCTTTTGATTTTCAACTAAATTATTTCAAACAACACTTCACTGATTCCACTGCAATATGTTAGAGAATATTGATATATTTAATGCACTTAAACTCTCTTTGAAATATTTAAAACTGGAATGCTGACATTATCAAGAAATTTACACTGTCTTCTGCCTTTTCCAGTCATGCAACTAATTCAGATACCTGCTGATTAAAGTATGCACTTATGGGGATTGAATTTTGTTCAAATCTAATTACAAGTTACCAATCTTTCCCTGTCCCTGAATTTCGGGCGCCAATAATATGTGACCGTACTTACCTTTGCTGGCTCACGGTTACACATATCATAAAATTTTTTTTTATGTTTGGGTACAGGAGTTCTTTAAGGGGGTTACTTTAATCTACAGTATCTGGATTCAAAGGCCTACTATCATATAAACAGAATTTATTAGAACAAAAGAACAATAAGACATCATTACATTACCAACATAGCTTGCATCATTGCTTGATCATAATTCTATGGTTCATTCTGTACATCTCTAACCTTCCCACCATTACATTATCATTCCCGCTTATGCAACTTCCAACCCTTTGGAAAAACTACGTGCCATTCATATGCTACTACGCACATCATTACTTTCAACGCTACACAGTGAGCATCCTGAACTGGCGTTTCATTTAATTTTCCTTCTATTTGTTCACAATTAGAATTACTTATCTGATCGTTACGATCGTCGATTTCTACGTGACGCGTTGCTGCCCGTTCCGCCTGAGGCCGGGAGGTAACCTTGATGCCCGCGATGCTCCGTCTGCCCACGTGTCACCGCAGCCCGTTTCCAATCCACCGGCGTCGCCTTCCCACGGTTTCTTTCTTCACACGATGACTTTAATCGTATCAGCTCAGCAGCTCCACCGCATAATCACACGTCAGCACAGCCGCACCAACTATCATTAACCCGCATCGCCCACGTGTCCGTGCACTGTTCCCCTTTTTATTTAAATTTCGTAATTATTCTCTCTTAAATAAGTTCACCACAATCCTTACACTCGCTTATTGCACAGTTCATCACAATTTTTCTTTCTTAAATACCTGTTGCCCCGATTACACTGGATTTCTTGTACATCAAAGCATCGCTCTCTAACCACCATTGCATACCGTCCTCACGCCATGCTGCTCAACCGCCAACTGTCGCTTTTGCGCGGTCAGACCGATCAGTTCCCACTACCCCGTGCGCTCGTTCACGGCTCTGTCGATCCGTTCCGCCGCGGTTCCTCACTCTGCGCGCTACTTTTGAATGTGGTGGAGCGCCTATTCTTTGTGTTTTGACCAATACGGTCAAAATATATATATATATATATATATATATATATATATATATATATATATATATTTCAAACGCGTCTACATTTCACACGTCCTTTTATTAGTAAGAATACGTATAAATAATACGTTCAAATCTCAGACTTATATGCGCACTTTATTTTCTGTTATTAATATATTAAAAGGCCATCATGAGTAACATTATTAATTGTTATATCAATAAAAGCCTTCGAAAAGTACAACTTTATCATTCCCATTCCAATTTATTTGTACAAGTCATTTTTGTACACATATTGTTTTAATACCTGCTAAGTATGTCAATATTTCTATTTGTTGAATTCACTAGATTTAAAATTCTTCTTTTAATTTTAACAATTACATGTGTATTTTAGTTATGAAATGAATAATTCAAATATCATTATTCATTCAATCATGAGAACGGTAGTTTTTGGACAATGGACTCATTTAATGGGATTGGAAATCAAACGTACCTATTCTGATTGAACTGGGAGCTGATAACTATCTCGTGCAAACAGTCGAATGATTTTAAATTATTGGTTCAATTTGCGTGAAAACACTCCATTTGAGGCAATAAATGTTCACATTACGGATCATATGGTTTCAAAGTTGATAGGAATTTCGTGGAGGTCGTTATTCGTTAGGTTTGATGAAATATGATTACTACATATCAAGTGAGAGATAGTTGCAAAGTACGAAAATGTTTTTGAATTAAAAAATCATATTTATTCAAAAAATTTGGAAGATTTGACAAAAAATTATTAACAATAAATACTTGAAATAAAAAGGATATATGTGCCATTTCCGTTAAATTTACGTTTTTACCAGAATAATGATGAATGAATCAAGCCCTGTAACATAAATAACTGAATAACACTCATTTCTTGTTAATGTTACGGCATGATTATAAATGGCAGGAGCTACGTGTGTCAATAAGTTTCATGTAAATATAAACTCATTTTTCTCGAAAGTATCATAATGGAACTTATAGCCTTCTTTTATTTCAAGATCTCAAGTTCACAATTTCTAAGGTCATTACTCTGCGCGTGTATAAAAGACTTTGTAATTGATTTTTGCACATAGTAAATATTTGTAATAAATGCCACATTATACATCAAATATCAAACATTTATGATATTATCATGTTCATTGTGTATCTGTATATAAAATATAATTTAATGTGTTTACATTTTGTTTTAGGTAAGTGAGCCGCTCTTACAATTTTGTAATGAAACGTGAATTAGCTGTTGGCGTAAGTACAATATTACTTTTTACTGTCTTAGCACTGTTGGATTTTTATCACTATTTCTGAACATTTGTTTAACACAAATTACAGTCAATAAACATATTAATGCCGAATATATAGTTTCACTCTATAGCGTGTCATGATGTTGGAAATTGAAAACCAAATAAAGAAGGGAAAAAAGAGGTATTTTTAATAAGTTTTGACTTTGACACAACATACATGACAAGACTAAAACTACAAAGCCAGATTACGGTAATTCCAATTCAAACATTTCTTGAATTTTCTTGCCTAGTATGGATATTTTTTTTCTTTTAGTATGATATAAAACCTACTTTACTTATTTGAAATATACAAATAAATTGACAGAAAAATTAGCAGCTTCGGGGTATGTGAAAAGTGTCAACAATTTCCTTAGATATTCAGAAAGACTGAAAAATACAAAATATAACAAAAAATTTCGAGTTTGCCTGAAGAATGTAAATATTCAACTGTTAATCAGTTATATATTTACTTACTTAATTTAAATTAATTAATATGCGTCTTTTTCCTACCATTAATAATATTTGTGTAATTGTATTGGTGTCCTCAAACTACACTATGGAAGTGAAAAATATACTTTCATAAAAAAATTGAAGACATGTCAATATTTTGAAAATTGTAATGCTTGCAACAAGAAAAAATAAATATTTTATTCCCTCATCATCTACAATAACTTGGCGTTCAAAACATCTCAGAAGTCTGTCTCTTTTGAAGATACTCGCTTGGTCTCCTTGGGTGCTTCACACACTATAACCACATGTCTATAATGTGTATTTATGGTTGAGTGATAGGTTTACAGTGTCTTTCCTTCCTTCCATTTTTTTCATACAAAATTTTCATTAATAATCACAATGTCTTATTGGTTTGCAATCTAGGGATCTGCAAACAGCAAAAATAATGTTTTCTACAAATTTCCAAGCAACATTTTTGTTGTTGTAGGTCGCTAGTACATAACAATAACAATAACAATATAACAATCAATACATCATATATATATTCATATATTTGAAAAAGTGAAATAAAGTTCGAAAATTGTTCATGGAGCTAGCTTCTATGAAATTCGCGTTTTGCACTGATACCACAAACATGACCACAGCAGAAATATTTCTGATACCCAGAGGCCATCAGTAGTCAGCCCAGATGTCGCCTGCAGAGAAGCGTCCTTTGGACGTCCACCTCCTTTCCCTCCTCCAGCCCTTCGGCTCAGCCCCGTGGAATTTAACACCGCGGGCCATTACTTCCCGTTCTCTCCAAATCCCTCTAAAACCCGTGGCCCGACGCCGTACATAAAACAACAATGCGGCCTCGAACCCAATAAAGCAGGCTTTTGCTTTCATCCTCTTTCCTTCCATCCTAATCAGGCACCGGATGTGAATTTCATGGTGGCGGAGATTGAGGAACGGTGAAAAACTGCTGATATTTTATAGTGCTCTGACACGAAAAATTGCTTTACGCGTACCTCGTAAGTTTCGTTTTTATTGTGCCGGGAATATGCGATTTAAGAGTGAACGACTTGCACATAGTACACATTTAACGCCATTTTGTTTTTAAAACATTAAAAGCAGTTCTTAGATATAAAGCTTTAAGATGGTAGTAAGATTGATAAATATGTATGAGTAAACAAAGATTGTTTGAAATAAAGGTTTTAGAAATCCACCTTTTTAAGATGGGGAGATCATAAACTAAAAATAAAACAATTTCATTGTGTTGTAAAAGTGCTTATCAAAGAGAGACTCTTTTCATTTTGTTCGGGAGACAAGGTAAATAATTATTTAATACAAAATAATATGAAACGCATGATTAATTTGAAAAGTTATGAAATATTGTCAGTGTTAGATACACATAACCACACTACAAATAAATAGTTTATTGAGTTTCCCAGAGAAAAGAAACCACACGTAAACATTAGGTTTAGAGAAAGAACAGTCACGTATAATTGCATTTATTGTCATAATGCAAAGTAATCCTCCCAGATTTTATTTATTCATAACATTGCCCTGAAATGTGACGAAAATCGCATTCACGATCGACAATCCTATGTCAAGCTCATCGGCGTTGATAGAAAGAAAGAAAAAAGTCTATAAAAATTTAAAATAATATAAATAAATTAATAAAATACGTGGAATAAGAGTTGTGGATTTGTGAACTACAAAAAACAAAGGTAGTTTTTGTATGTTCATAATGAAAAAACTCAAGAGACTACTAAAATAATAATAATAATAATAATAATAATAATAATAATAATAATAATAATAATATAGTTGAAAATATTCTTGAAGTTTTCTTATCAATTAAAGGTTTAATACATTTTTTCTATTCCAGCATTACAAACGGCCTTTTCTGCTGCAAGAAATCCTTCATAATCGGGCGTTTTACGGCACAAATGAGGACGTATTAGATTTTATGGTACGAATTATTGCATCATCATGCATTCAACCAATCGCAGCAAGAGAATCGGAGGGGAGGTAGAGGTAAACGGGACAGCCCACTACCGTTTTTTCGCAGGGATGTCGAATACCCGAGATATCCCAGGAAACTTGTTTCGCAAAATTAAGTTGGATTCTCTTATAAATTTATAATGCTCTCATAAAAAAATAGCAAATGCAACTCGTTTATCATGTTGCTTTATTGCATTCGTACAAATTTGAAAACTCGCTGATATTGTTGCTCGTTTTCAAAACTTCAATGTACTCGTGTAATAAAGCCTAACATTATAAATGAATTGCATAAACTACTATAAATAAACTCCTAATTCTGATGTAATATAATTTCTCTTTTGTTGCCCATATTAATAACAGAGTTTACTTCTTACTTTATAAATAAACAATTGCATAAAATCCAGTGAAGTTTCATGTTAAATTATTCTAGAAATAAAAATATAAATAATTGTTGTTAGAAATAAAAGTAGCTCATGGTTTTCACTACCAATTTCATTACCCCATTTCCCATTTAGTTCGTTTCTATTTTGTAAAAATAAAAACGAGACAATTATCTCAGTTGGTGAAGTTCATTACATCAAATTCCGAGAAACAGAGCAGTGACAAAATAAAGCCCCACAGCCGAAAACTTTGCAGATCGTTAGTTATTTTCGCTACGTAGACAATACTCCGCAGCAGTTCTGTGCACTTCATCAAAGACCACCTCTCTGTCCCCGTGGGCTGTGTTCCTGTTGCTTTGATACCGATGCATTGGGCCGGATTGAAGGGCGCTTCTGCACTTCATTTTCCATTCTCTCATTTAGTTTCTCTTTGCGACCCCTCGAATTCGCATTCCGTTTTAGCGCCGGCTGCGTTTGTCCCTCCGCATTCTCTCCAACGCCTAAATACCGGCGCGCAACGGCTCTCGGATTGTCGAGAGGTCTCGACCCGCCCCGCCCCGCCCCGCCCCGCCCCGCCCCGCCCCGCCCCGCCCCGCCCCGCCCCGCCCCGCCCCGCCCCGCCCCGCCCCGCCCCGCCCCGCCCCGCCCCGCCCCGCCCCGCCCCGCGCGGCGCCGCAATACGCCAAAGCTCCGCGCAATACGCCAAAGTCCAAACTCCGCGCAGTCGCCGCGCCACGCCGCCGGGGGCGGTGACCGCGTGAGAGGTGTGGGAGGGCAGGAGGCGTGGGTAAGACCGAGGAGAGGAGAGGAGAGGCTAGAGGAGAATGGAGGAAGTGAGAAGGTCGCGGTGGAGGTTGTGCCGCCGATGGCTACGATGTCGGAGAGAATCGTGGGCGGAGGAACAGATGGGATGGATAATGGAGGCGGGAGCCATTGCTTCACTTGTTAAAACGTAGCAGGTTAAAATTGGATGGCAAAAATTGTGAAAGGTATATATATGAATAACGTCGATTGAAATTGGTGTAAGCATGACTTTCATCGAAAAAAGAAATATCTGACCATTTTGTAATGAAACATTGTCGTACGTATTTAGTATTCATCGCTCCTCTACCGGACTTGACCGGGACGCTTAACCTTAAATCCACGCGGCGGGAGGGGGGTGATCGAGCGAGAGGTAGGGCAGAAGGTGTGGGTAAGGAGGGGGTGAGGAGATTGTAATGAGATGGAAGAGCTGGTTGTAACGCCATTGGCTCCGGTGTTAAGAAGAATCGCATGGGCAGGCAGAGAAGGGATGAAAAATGGAGGGAGAAGTGATTACTTAACGCGTTAAAAGAACATTGAAGGTTAAAATTGAATGGAAAAAATTGTGAATGCAATATATATGAATAACGTCGACTGAAATTGGTGAAAGTATGACATTCATCGAAAAAAGAAATATCAGACCATTTTATAATTAAACATTACCGTACATATTTAGTATTCATGGGACCTGTACTGTGCTTGACCCGAACGGGGTAACCTTAAATCGTGGTTACACGTCACCAGATAAATTTATGAGTCACGAAGGACGAATTGCAACCTAGGATTACACTCGCAGGCGTATCTTCAGAGATATTCCTTATTCAACTGTTGCGTAAAAGATCTAATTGTAGAAAGTTTAAGAGTTTGTATAAGTAGCCTAATTGTAAGTTTTTATATAACATAAATATAGTTCTTTGTAATGTTTATAAATTATAGTGTTCTTAAACCTGATTGCAAAGAACCTTTTGCAGAAATTGCAGAGATTATAGAGAACAGATGGATAGAAATAATAAATAACAAACGCACATTTCGTTGAATTACAGGTTTAAGGAATATGGTTCCTGACAGGGTGATGTGTTAGTCATACCGCCTCGTGTTTTTTAAAACAATATATCATTGTTGCTCATTGATATTAATGAAGATTCGTTTACATACTGATGTCATCCAGCCATGATTTTACCTTGAAAGTTTTCATTTTTATTCGTGAATGTCTTGATAGTGTTAAATTCACGTTCAAATATTTTGCTGTAAAAAGTAATGTGAGCTTTACCGTCATAATATTGAAGAAAATGAGAACTCCCGATTTAATATGTCTTAGAAATCGTGTAGAGATTACCGAAGTATTTGAAGCATGAACCAACATAATATTGAATAACACAATCAAACAAAAAAATACTTGCCAAGCGCAAATACTTGACTCATGTTTTTCTATGTATTTCAACGCGCTAAATCCGAATCTCAATCCGGAATAGTGCCAGCACCCACCATTTTTTTTCAATCGCAAAAAAGCTTTGTGAAATTTATTTTTGTTTCGAGGGATTGTAGTCAGACCCGAAGACTTGACCCACGTATCTCTATGGATGTCGACGCGCTCAATCTGAGTCTGAAGCCAGAATTGGATTTCGGCCTGCGTCATTAGTTCACGTTTTAGATCAACTATCATTGTCGATTTGCTGATGTATCATTCATAGGCCAAAAGAAATATGATTTAAAGACCAAAAGCAGGAGTTTCCAACTCTTTTCTTACATCGTCTCCTTTTAAAAGAGTAGAAGCTTCTGCGATCACGTTCACATTTTCTACAACATATATACATACAGCAGAAATACGTGCACGTACATGTCTTAAAGCCAGTAATTAAGCAGGACTTACAAAGAAAATATGTGAAAACTAGTATGTTGCATTTATTTTTTGTACTATTTATATTTTCAATATTTAAAGATGTAAAAATGTGAAACCAAATCACACTTTCTAATTGCACATAAGTTGGTTTTTCATTAATGCCATTGATGTAAAAATATAAAAACTCAGCTATTTACACTTTATTATGGCACATTGAACATGCCTAACGCTCTGGATACCTTTGCTCTAGAGCTTTATAAAAATGATATAGCATGTACAAATAATGGTGACGACTGGTGTTGTAAATGTCATTCAATGTCTTAAAGGCAATAGCCTACATTTACTTCTTTTATAACAAACAAAATACGGTGATTCATCTAATTTTCTTTTGGGCGGCAAGAAACTTCGCAATGTCCATGGCTAAGTCATACCCTTTCAAGAAAAAGAATAAGAAGAGATGAGGGGGAAGTGAAGATGCAAAGGCGAGAAATTGGACCGACTGCATCGAGGGTTTGGCAGGTCAAGTGCGGAAGCGTTGATAATGGCTGACTGCCGGAAGTCTGCCGTGGCGGCGGTAGTGGCGGAGGTGACGCGGAAAGAAGAGCGTCGGTGGTGGCTGCTGGCTGATGCAACTGCGGCTGGGATGGCGGGGCAGTAGAGGCGGTAGATTTTGCGAGGGTTTCTGACGCGTCGTAGGAGAGGTGAAGCGAGGGGGTGGCAGCAGCGGTGGAGGTAGTGGGGGAAACACGGATGGAGAGGGATGTGGGGGCGGCGGGGTGATGGCGATGGAGGCGGCAGGGGGAGCGTCTATGATGGTGATGGAAAAGGTGAAGGGGTAGTGGGAGTAGTGGGGGGCATTGACGGAAGTGAGGCGGCGAGAAAGGTGGGGGTGGCGGAGTTGGGGAAGGCGATGATGCTGGTGGAAGCGGCGACGATGGCGGCGGTGGCAGGGGGAGTAGAGGGGGCCTTGACGGAAATGGGGGCAGCGCTGATGGGGTGATGGGGATGGGATGGCAGGGAGGGGACGACGTTGGGGAAGGTGACGATGGTGGTGGAAAAGGCGGCGGGGGTGATGAGAGTATTGAGGGCTTTGACGGATGTGAGGGGTAGCAGTGAGGGCGAGGAAGGGTGGCAGGGGCGGGAACGGCGAGGATGGTGGCGGCGGGTGATGGAGAAGGCGAGGATGGGGGGTGGAAGCGGCGGCGATGGCGGCGGCGGTGGCAGTGGGAATAGAGGGAGCATTGACGGAAACGGGGGCAACACGGACGGCGATGTAAGGGTGGCGAGGCTGGCGGCGGAAGCGGGGGCGGCGCCGGAGAGGCAGGACGCACCTGGCGACGGGCCAGCGTCGCACACGTAATGGGGCACGTTTTATATTTCCCCCCGTGGAGCACTGCGGAGTCACCTCCCATGCAGCCTGGAGCGCCCCCCTCCCGCCTTCCCTCCGTCGCGTTTTCTCCCGAGGAGCTCTTAGCGCTCGCCTCCACCCTGCCCCGCCCCGCCCCGCCCCGCCCCACCCCGCCCCGCCCCACCCCGCCCCGCGCAGCTCCGCGCCTTCTCACCTCTTCTGCGGGCCCCGCCCACACGCGCTGGAGGCTTTCTCACCGGCGCGTCTGCCGCAGGAAAGCCGCTGCTTAGGCGCGACTCCCAACTCCACGCCTGCTCTGGTCCTCTTTATTAATCTGGCTCTCTGCTTAACTTGTCATGTGGCCATGTTGCACTACTCACACACACGTAAGAATATATATATATTGTCTTGCATTCTATCTACGCATCATCCCCGTAAAACACACACACACACACACACACACACACACACACACACACACACTAACAAACACACACACACACACACATGTGGGTGTAGGTGTGTTTGTGTACATCGGTTTTTCTCGTGCCCATCATTAAATTCTTTCATAGAGTTTGGTTCATTATTTATTATTGAATTGGCTTTCACAAACTCCAACCTTTGTCTAGCCTGCTTGTGTGTATATCAATCTGAATTATTCATTGTTAATTATTCCTTGCATGCAAAGTATCTAGTAAGTTTTATTATAATGAGAAAATTGTTTCTCAAAACATTAGGAATATCCTCGATTTGTAGGCTAATGCTACACAAAACAGGTTTTCAAAAGCATTGATTTTTCGGGGAGTCATGTGTAACTTTCTGAATAATATAACAATATTTTTCTAAAGTATATTTTGTAATCGTGTCGCCTGTTAATCAGTGAATTTTTGTGTACCTGTTAAGTGGATCGATTTTTACCTCTTGATGGATACCGGAAATATATGTAGTACAAAAATCAGTATTTTCTTGAAAAAAAATCAATTCATTTTTAAAATTTAACTTTGAAAAAATGTCTGTGTCTAAACCACACTAAAATATTCAGCATTTCCAATTTCGTCACAGTCTATATAACATAAATCATAAATTTTGTTTTCGAAATAGTTAAGTAAATAAAATAAGTGTTTAAATGTTGTCATTCAAGTTTTGAATCATTTTTGAGTTAAACATGCAATTCGGCAATTTGGGAATAAATGAAGAATACTTTAAACAATTCAAAATAAATACATTTTTTAACTCATCAGTGCTGTAATAAAAGAGTATAATTCAGCAATTTGGAAATATATGAAAAATACTTTCAACCAATCCAAAATAAAAATTTTTATTAAATGAATGCTGTGATCAAAGAATATACAAATTATGTATAATCAAATTCATAAAGAGAAAATATTTTGATTTCGACAGAAGTTCATGTACCATAATTTGTAGATCTAACAACTACCTTATCTAATATTAAACGAAGCTTCTACACGTTTCCTGAAAATTGTCACTGAAATACAATTAACAACTTTGAGTACAATAAATTCAACGGTTTCTAAAGTTTATTTTGTATTCATGTGAAATACTTATCTTTAGTTACTAAATAATTGCGATACAAGAGATAGTAATTAAAATTTCCTTTTGGAAATAGTTTTCAATTACGTTATACAATTTTTTCTGTGATCCAAGATAATTAAATTCTATGATGGAAATACATTTGAGGGAAAATGATGAATCATTTGTGTATTATTTCATGCCCGTCAACAAAATGTTTAATAATTATATGTCAGAAACGTTAGTTTTTGCAACACTAGTTTTTGTGCGTGTTAGTTCGAAAGTGTTACGACTGACTTTTGGCGTGTTCAACAAAAATTCTTCCGTGCGTGTTTCTTTTAGAATATTAGTCTTACTCCCTACCCTTGTCAAACATCTTCTCTCCTCTCTTTTTCTTACGCTTTCGTATCTTGGAACCACGTCTTCTCTGAATATACATTTATTTACCTCTTCTCCTAATGCCAGTATTGTTTCCAGTGAGCTAAGGTCTTGCTGTTTCATTAATTTCGATATATCCTGTTTCTCTTGTTCATTAGAACAAACGACTTCCGGGAGTCACTATTCCATTCACCTGTCTCGGTTGTTCAAGACTAGTGTAAGCTTCCTTCGCGTCACGAACTTTCCCATTTTATTTTGTGTTTGCTTCCTCTCCCATTTACATGTTCATCTTCGTGAGATCCAGATATGCAGAATATGAGACGGTTCTAGAAGTGCTGTGAGATCAAATATTTTCACAGGAACTGTGCTTCCTCGTTCTCCTTTACATTTTCAGGAATAATTTTAACAGCGCTCCAAGGGTGCTTGTTTTTCGTTTTACGTCCTTGGCAAATTTTGCACTCTTTTTCCTTTTCTCTTGTGTTCTCTCCGACCACTCGACTACCAGATCCAAGTACGCAAACATTTTTCCACGCTTTTCTAATTTGGAAAGTTAAATTAACATTAAATTTCAGTTAACAAGATTAACATGGCTGAATGAATCTTTATTGCCTCAGGTTTTGAAGGAGTCTCAAAATTGTAGATAAGGTGATGCTTTTAATTTACGTTCTTTTTATTTGCCCTGCAAAATTGACTTTCTCACCGTTATAATTTAAGAACTGATGGTTATTGTAAGGTTCGTTTTTACGATTTTCAGTTTAAAATTTTCTATTACAAACAGTAACTACATACACGTACGTTAACAAACAGTTCAGGCAGCGAGCAAACCAGTCAATGAATACATTTTTGGAAGATACTTGTGCGTGGATGATGAACACAGTTCGAACAAAGAACCATGTTCAGATGACGAGCAAAGTTTGGATAACGAACGATTTGCTAATAACACACAATTTTTGGCTATCAACAAAGTTCGGATAACAAACGATGTGCGAATATTGAACGATGCACAGAAAACAAACACTATGCAGATACCTAATGATGTGCAGATAACATTGTAGAGATAACGTACGATGTGGGGATAACTATGTGCAAGTAACAAACGATGTACGAAGAACGAAATATGTGCCAGTAACCATTGATGTCCAATAACGAACAGTGCCCATATACTGATGTCCGGATAACAAATATTTCACAATTCCTTAGATTGAATTTTGTAATTCACTACAATTTTTCAGAGATTTCTTAAACAAGACTTCTAGAGAAAGTTGTATAAAACGTATTATGTTCGAAAATTCTTTACGAAAATATGATAATTATCACTGGGTAGATTCTTTAGAGAGTTACAAATGATACAGATCATTAATTACACAGGTACAATAGATAACGATGTTTGCACGTAAACGTTGTCGTATTTCACAAAAATAAAAGTATTAAGAGACTAGATATTTTCATTAATTTTTTTAATTCTCCAGAAATAATCGATAATTCCTAAAAAAAAATTCATTTCGACAAATTGATGACACCTTGAAGAAAAATTTCCTCGTCCGTCAAATAAACAGTAAATCTTAATAAACTTCCCACGGCATTTCAGTCTCATATACTTATTATTTTATATTATTTGTGCTTTTTTTCTTTCAAATTCAATTTTTCTAGCAAACAGAGCAGTAAACTACGTAAATGAACTGATATATATTAGGTTCTTCGCGAGAAGCAGATCAAATTTCTATCGGAACCGAAGTGAAGGACGTGTTTCATATTCTTCTTGTGTCATATTCCACACACTTTATTTTTTCACTTTTGCGCTTGGCTCAAAATCCATTTCAAATTACTTTATTCTGATGTGAGCACATTGAAATAATGATGATGAAAACACAATACTCGTCTTTTCTTTTGAGTACATATTTAGTCAATGTTTCTGAGGATCAAAGATATGCCAAATTCTACGCGCATACTACTCAAATATGCATACGAGAAAAGGAAGCTCGGTGAAAGATGGTCGCAGTTATTTTCTTGACGCTTCTCTGTCCTGCTGTTCTAGTTCTTTTTTATTTGCTTTTGTCATTCATATGATTATTGAAGTTACATATTCATGTGCCCATTGCAGACATTGAATTTTGACAATACATGATTTTGAGAATATTGAAATAAGAATTAGTCACATAAGTATCATATTTCTAAAACTTCAATTTTTCAAATACGCATGTGTTGGAGCAAGCAAGCTTAACCCTCGATAGGTCGAGATCATTCGCGTCACGCCGTAGGTCGAGGGTGAGCGCGGCGCTCACTCGAGAATAAAACTAGTTTTACAAGTTAAACAACAGTATATTTTTCATATTTCATTTTTATTTAGTTTATATATCACAACGTAATGTTATTATTTCGATATTTGTTGTATACATTATTTTATTTCTTATTTATATGTATTTTAATTAATTACATTGTAGTCAGATTTTTGAAAAAGAAAACAAACAGGTTGATTACAGTAAAAAAATAAGTTAAGACAGCTAATAAAAAATAATTTAGTATTATTGAGAAATGTTAAATTTCATCACATTCACAAATAAATTATAATAATTTTATAGTTTTAAATATTCAATTTATTCCATCAATCTGTGCTCTCACTGTCTTCATTTACTCCATGACACTGATTACATAAACTTATTGTATGTTCTCCACAAATTGGAGAAATGCAGACATTACACCTCACGGTCGTGAACCGATTTTTTTTCTTGGGACAAAACGCACACTTGATTCTTTCTTTGGTTGGAACAGGATTAGGTGAATTCTGAATTTCTGGCAAACGAAGGTACTTCTTCATCCGAATGCGTAAGTCATTGTGAATACCTTCCTTCAAAGATCTTGCCACTATGTGGTTCCTTGTCAAATCAAATGACAGTTGTTTCAAGAACTTCCTGCGTGCCATTCTGTCGTTGATGTTGCAATAGTGAATTATCTGCGCGTTTATCGCGCCCACGTCGAGAAGTGTGAAGAAAATTCTCAGAGGCCACCGACAAGAAACTCTTGCAACACTGTACTGCGTCTTCATTTTATCAACAACATCCACCCCTCCTTTTGTTAGATTATAGAATGTTACAATGGTAGGTTTCTCTTTTTCACCGGAACTCTCATCTATTTCATCTGAGTGGTGCATACTGGACACAAGAATAACATTTCGACTCTTTTGGCGAACGTAAGAAACAACACTCTTCCCGAAAAGCGAACAAACTGCTGTTTACTGGCCGTGCCTTCGTATTTACAATTTCTGGTGGTTGCTCTGCTTTATTCTTTTTCAAAGTTCCTACAACAGTCAAATTGTTTTGAAGCAATTCTACTGTAAGAGGAATGGACGAAAACCAATTATCCATTGTTACATAGCGCCCTGAATTTCTTATAGATTCGGTGAGCCTCTTTACTACTGAGCTTGGTCTGGTGTCTAGCGAATAGTACCCTGCAGGCTGATTGGGCACGTAAACTTCCATGTTTGATGTATAGAACATTCTACTACCTACCAATGAAAATATTTTTATTCCATACCTGGCGGGCGTCTTAGGCATATATTGTCTAAATTGGCATCTGCCTCGAAATGACTCAAGCATTTCATCAACTGTAGAGTACTCTCCAATACTATAACTTTCTTTACATCTTTGGACAAAGTGTTCGAAATTTTTTCTAATAGGTGCAAGTTTATCTAGTGCCTTCCTTTCATGTCATGTCCTATCATCATCAAAACGAAGAGCTCTCAACAATAAAAGAAATCTTCTATAGCTCATGACAAAACGAAAATACTCTGGGGCAGTTCCATCCGTACTCCACAAGTCTTGCACAATTTGGTGCGATGACTTTTGAACATCCGCCATATATAACAAACCTAAAACAGCTGTTATTTCTATAGGATTTGTATAAACTACATCATGCTCCCTCTTATAATTAGCACGAATCTTGCGGAGACGGTCATTTGTGTACATCGTTATTTCTTCAATTATTTCATCAGGGAAAAAAACTTTCCAAGCCTAAAAGACAGTGGCAGCACTTTTTTGCAGCATCTCATTTGACTCCAGGTGGATGTAGAAGTATATTTCGGCGCCTCCTTCGTGTCTGTTGACGTGGAGGGTAAGCATTCCACGTTGTAGTTTGATTCTTTCCTAAATATTGCTCACGATGTTCGGTAACTATTTCATCTTCACCAGAAGATTGTTCACTATCACTTTCATGATCATTGTTATTCGGCTCATCTACGTCCGAATCCTCTGAATATTCGAATTCATCAGGTAATCCAATATCCACTTCCTCATCAGTTTCATCTAGTAACCACTGTGCAATTTGTGCCTCGGAGCGATTCATTTTTCTAAAATTAAAATTAGAACATAAGTCAAAAGTAATTTTAAAAAGTGCAGTGATAAACTATACGTTTAATAAATAATCTAATTATAAAATGTTGTAATAAAAAAGACTTACGCGGTAGGTCGAGGGTGAGCGCGCCGCTCACTTCTTACGCAGACTGACACATTTGACACTATCTCGGACAGAGTGTTTCCAGCAGCCGTGTTATCACTTTCCTTTCATTCTCAATATTCCAAACAACAGCTAGATGCCGCCACAGACCGTTAGAAGATATACATGCAAAATTGTAGCTCGAGAAATTTGAAAGTGAGCGCTGCGCTCACCCCTCGACCTACGGTGGGTTAATGCATATATTACTATTTCGTAGTGTATTTTCTAAGGAAGCTTTGCGCATAATTTGTATCTGTATTTTATACCACATTATGTTCAACTAGTTCTTCTAAGGATCGTCAGAGTACGACACCTCCCGGACGCTTCCCACAAAACTCTCCGCTGTGCCAGGCAGTTCTGCAAGTTCAAACATGTCTGGGCGCATCAATCAGTTTATCACCTCTACGTTATATTTAGATGCCTTCTGTGGTCTCCTTTCATTGGCACGCGCCACCAATATTCAAGTTTATCCCCTTCATGCTGTGCGTCGCAGTGGCACGTGGCCTGCTCACTGCAATTACAACGAGGCCATCCATTTCACCAGCATAGCATGTGGTATCCAGCCGGATCGTCGGAATCTTCACCCGTAAATGGGTCTGGGGACATCACCCGCCCGTGATCAGCCATTATCAACTTCAACGAAAACGTATTTCACCAACAGGTGGTATCTTAACCAGACTAACATTAAAATTAATCATTTTCCATGCAGTCCTGGGCCTGCACCAAATGCACAGGTGGTCCTCCGAAGCTAGAATTAGGAACTAGATATAAGTAAAATTATCTTTAGGCCGAGCTCCAAGAGGAATGTTTGGGTTGGTTCAAAATATAATTACCAAAAATCCACTGTACTCGAATCACCCCAATCACCATGTATTAGTTATAAATATACATTTCAAATATAAATATTACTAATGGACCTTAATCCTGACGTATGTGCAGAATCAAAGGAACATTAAACACATTTGTTAGTTTTATTCTATAATTGAGCAGATTCCGGGTGGCAGAATGCAAAAACATGAACATACAATTACAAGTACAATTAAAATTTAAAAATAAAAACAACAAAAAAGTCAATATAAAAAATTATCTTTGGCATTAGCTTGCACATGCTGATTGCATTTACATACATGTACTACAAATGAATATATGTATATTTATTATATATACTAATATTTAGATAAATAAACTTATATATTACACATGTACATACATACACTCATACACGCTTACATACATACCCCGATCTATGCCCCTCGCATACACACAAGTCTGCACCTATTCCCTCATAATTATATTCAATTAGTCATATGGAAAAATATTTTTACCTAACACCACAATACAATAATATACAATCCTTATAATAGTTATTACATTTCTAACTCGTAAAGACTCGTTGCCATAAATCAATAAATTCCAACGTATATAAGAATAACCTTCAAAAAGACGATTTAGATTAGAGAAATTAATGAAATCACTCCTTTCCACCGAATGTCATTTTACCTAAATATTAACTGCTCAATACTTTTTAACCGTAAACCACCATAATCGCACCTTTCACTTCACTTTCACCACACGTTTTCATTCTATTGACTAATTTCGTTTTTTTCTGGAACCTCGCACTGCGCTGTTATGACCTATAATTTGACATCGTATTATTAAAGTAATTCCCATACTTTCCGGCTTGTACTTGCGAATACTTGATCATAGGGAAAGAAATATAAATAATTAAATACAGTGCGGTAGGAATATCTCTCCGCAGTGACGCCAGTGGCTGGTGATGGTGCTTGCAATAGAAATTACGTTAGTAGCACGAATTGCAGCTTGTGAAAATGAAAAAATGAAAATGTAAATTGCGTACTCCCCACAATTATCATAGGTGCTGGAAGGTTGTCCCCTTTAATTGTTTTCCAGTTATCTTGTTGCTACGAACATAAATACAATTGTTAGTAAGAGCCCATGATTCGGCACAGTGCGGAGAGCCTTTCCCGGCAGGAATGCGTAGTACAATGGCTGGTGGTTCAAAAAGTTGTATGAAGTATTTGAATACCGCATATTTGAAACTGTAAATTTAATTCGCTCCGCTCTCCCAATTTCATTTTGGCAACGAGGCTCCAACCCTCGACCTCCTCAGTTCACACAAAAAACATTCTTGGATCCGGCCAACGCAAAATTTCCGAACACTTTATACCAAAATATATACGCATTATCTCGAGCCACTTCCCTCACATAATTACTTCTAAAGAATTTCTAATCAAAAATTACTTAAATTCCCTCATTCTAGGAGTTATCCATTCACCCATACGGTTTGGATGTTCGTAAAAATAATTGGTAGGGCTTCGGCCTTTCACACTAGCCCAGTCTCCATAGTCTGCATCGTCACAGTTATCGCCGCTCCTACCCTCAACCTTCTCAACGTTTTGTACTCTCTGCACTCTCTGTCGTAGTCTTCTCTCCTTCCCCGATAACAATTTATTCCACCATAGATATCGTCTTTGTCACTCTACCCCCGGGCACTGTTCCATTCTTCACAACCTTCTCCACCATATATTGCCCCGGTCTTTCATACGTCCTCCTCCCCCACCTACGCCCTCACCGCGAGTCGTTGTTCCGGTCGTAAGCAGTTTTCCTCTCACTTTTTGTGCCTCTCCGGTCACCCTTGCTGCCGCCATCCTCTACTCTTTGCACTTTCTCACCTACACCAATGTACCACCTCGTCCGCTCTTGCGCCGCCCTATCCACTTCCGTCTCGACCTTCGATCCGTTCCTCGACCCAACATACCAGCCGTCTTTGATGTTCTGGTCGCTTCCTAAGGTCGTTGCACCAACAACGAAGTCTAAACAGCCGTCCTACGACTGCTCCCTATCTGCGCCTCTCAGCACTCACTAGCGCTCCGGTTTTAAAGAAAGCCATCGTCTCCTTCTAAGCCGTTCTCACCGGTGTCGCCTTCACTGCTCTAATCTGTTTCAACCAGTCCTGCTCTCACCTATTTTAACCAGTCCTGCTGTCACCTGTTTTAATCGGACCTGATCTCACCTATTTTAATCAGTCCGGCTTTCAACTGTTTTAACCAGTGTCTCCATCATCATCACCTGCACCTCCACCATCTGCAGCAATCTTGACTTCTTTGCCCGTCCCATCATACACTCTTACCCAATTTCCTACCACTGCGACATAGCCGTTTCGGATTCACGGTCGTGCATGCCCTTGAAACCTGCGCCCCCCCCTCAACGCCACTCTTATTGACCCAAATTCCAATCCACAACTACGTCGTCCACACCTATGCAGACGCGACGTCTTCCCCTGCGACTTCGCCACCAAGAATGTCTCCACGAAGAGCGGACCCAACGTAGGACACTTCTCGTAGGTGCCCACTTAAGACGTACCCACTCACGCCATCTCCAGCAGCTCTCATCCCCAGATCCCCAGCAGTCATTGTCGATCTTGCCGTCCAGGTATTTGCCTACGTCCCACAGACAATTGTGCGTCCACCGATCTCGCCTGCAGTGCATTACTGTTTGACGCCATCTTCACAAACAACACTCCTACTTGTGAATAATCTTGGCTGTCCGGGTGACGCCGCGACGAAGTCTGTGTTCGGTAACACAGCCTTCGACGAGGCGTCACCCGGACAGCCAAGACCATTCACATGTCTCCGGCCGCGGAAATCTACCACTTCATTTAATCACTCCTACTCTCTGACGCCACAGTTCGCAATGCCATCTCCGTCTCCACCTTTTCTGCCCTACGCCCTTCTCGTTCATCTGTACTGCATCTCAATTCTAGAATCCCCTCCCGCGCTATCCCTCCATTTTTGCTCATTAATGCATAGATGAGTAGCACGTTGTATTATACATTCGTTTTTTGCTGCTTATTACTAACTTACATTCTCTGTTTATATCTGATACATGAGTAAGGAAGTCAGGTAAACACCTCCATTAACTGACAATTTCAGCAATTTTTTTAGAAATATGTGGAAAGGAAATTTGTTTTGAATTCGGGTTGGTGGTGTAGGATTTTGGCCGAGATTGAGTGTATGTAATGGAGAGACTTGTAGAATGGAGAAATGAAAGTTGGAGGGAAAGAAATTGATATAGTTGAGTACGTGTTTAATGGAACTTTTTGTGGAGTTGGTCATTGGCAACAAATCAAAGGGCGGTGATGATTATCCTTCGATAATAGTTTTGGAAAATTTTTATTTTCTTAATGTTAGTTTTTGGTGCATCAGTCCATTCGTGGGATGCTTATAAAAGTAGGGATCTTAAGATGCATCTTAAGATAATAATATTATTACGGCTATTGTTGTATGGTAGTGTGGCATTTCTACTGATGATAGGTTTTAGTTGTAGACATTTCATTTTTTCTTGATTGACTTTGTTTTTTTCCAGTGGAGTTGTTCCCTATCCGACCGCCCCGGAATTCACCTCCGTCTACTTCTGCACCGCCTAACCCACTTTTACATTGCTTCTTACCCAAACCAACTCTCCTATCTCCATGTTCAGGTTTGGGCAGAACACTTTAAATTTTGTATTTAATACTTTGCCAAAATACTTCGTAAATAAACTTTTAAATTCGTTATCATAATATATTAGGTTTTAATTTGCTAAATACATACGATTTCAAATACATGAAATACTCAAAATAAGGAAACATATTTATTTTGTATTATTTTGTTTTTATTCAAAAAATGTATTGTAATTGTCAGTTGGTGTACAAAATTATTACATATTGTAATTATATAAAATATGTCTAACACAAATTAAAGGAATTTTCTTTTAAAATGAATAGTTTTTCAAACAAATCATCAGGCAATACACTTCTAGTTGGCGAACGTATAAAATCTGCAAAGGAAAACAGTCGTTAAACTGGCGCGGATGAACATAAATAAGTGTTATAAAGAATACACCTTTTTTTGTCGGATAATAATACTTTTTCAGCATTTTTAGTGATTTAGATCGATCATTTAAAAATGAATAGAATTCAAATTCAACAGCTGAAAGGAGCTTTCATTTTTGTTTCAATGAGATGCATTCACTAATGGAATCAAACAAAAAGAAACTATCCTGGTTATCTTCTTCATCTGAATTTAAATTATTTTGAATCTTTTAATACATCCATTTTATGTATTTAAATACATCTCTAAACTGTTGGTTGGTTTTCGACATGTCGTAAATTCTTGTCCAAAACCTCAAAAACACAGTTTTTAAATAAAAAATGCTCTTAAAATACGTATTTCAAATACAAGTATTTAAATACTGCCCACCCCTGTCCATCTTCAACCTCGCTCCTCCTCAGTTACAGGCCACCCATTCCACAGTCGTCGCCTCCACCACAGCAACTGCTTCCCCGCGACCGTTGCTGCCTCGGGCGGCCTGCAACGTTGTACGCTTTACGGCCTAGTCCTTGCGGCGGCCGCATCTTAATTCCTGACCGAGGGGTCAGTGCCAGAACGCGGGGCGTCTTTCCAAACGCGCCCATAAGCAAGGCGAAATAATCCCGGTGAGATTTCTTGCTAACGAACTTTCTCTCGGTGGATGCGTAATGGAAGAGTCCTAATTTGTATGTAAATACTGCAGTCTTTGTAATTAAACATAGTTTAAGCTTTACAACTTCTATTTACATCGTAAATTTACATACAGAATGACTTGGGCAAAGCTGTAACTTTAATTACGGCCCGACGTTTGAGGCGTTTTGTGTGAAAGTGAAATGACATGAGATCATAGAACTTGCGTGATGGTGTTGGCGCGTTGTACGTGACAAGTTTAAAGTTGTTTGTGTCTGTAGTTTAATTTACCTTTTCAGAATACCAAGTGCAATAAGAGATGATTTTCAAAAATAAAATATGGTAGACGTTTATTTTGTAAATTTAGAATAATTTCTTTTTACTCTACAAGCCAGCTCTGTCGTGTATTTTTAATTATTTTCAGGTTAATTTCTTCGTAGTTTCTTTTGATGTAGTTGTTATCTTCAGGTGAACTTGTGTTCTTTTGGATGATAATCTAGTGCACTTTGCCGTGCTCTTTTTCGTTTTCATGAAACTAGCTTCTAACATTTTGATGATTTGGTTCATACGTGTTCTCATTCACCATTTATGCGTACTATTTTACTATTAGCACATGTCCAGCAAAACTTAATGAAAATGACTGGTGTACTTGGAATCGACAATTTTGTAATACATGAAACATTTACATGTCGTTCTTATTACTTGCAACAAACCTTAATTTCGAAGTTTGTATAGAAATTCTCGGCGGAAAACTGAAAGATAATTTTCATTTCATTAAACATTCCCAAAGTATGAAAATTTTGTTCAAAATGATGACGTCCTAATGCCTTCTTTTTCATCTCTTAATTTCATGGCGCAAAGAATGCAGAGCAGTAAAACTCTTATGCCACTCGTCTGAGAAGTGTCGACATACCAGCGTCAAAATTTGTGAAACATGCAAAGTACGCACGCAATTTCCCGAATGTTAGGGTATTATTCATACGCAAAATGCTTTGTTCCTCTTGTGGGCAACATGTATGTCGGAAATCTTAACATGTAAAATTGTTAATAATTTGTAGCCACGCCTATGCAATTTTGTGAATTTTTATTACTTTGCGTATCATGAAATGCAAAAGCTTTCTCTTATATGAACAGTAAATTCACATTTTTAAATAATCGACGAAGCTCAAATCATCTCTACGTATTATTGGCACATTTTTCGATTACATATCTTTCATATCTGTCAACACATATCTTACATATCAGTTACTTCTATTTTGTTGTTATTTATTTTTCCTCTTTGTAATATTCACTGTAAACACAAAATGCTTTATATTTTTCTCTATATAATTTTGGTTATATACATTCAGCACGGAATATTTAATATTATTTATATACCTGAGCGACATTCCTAACTTAATCCACTGTCTGATCGATCTTTATTTTAGCTTCCTCTCTGTTCTCACTTTTCTCCGTTTCTGGTGCGGAACACTCCGGGCCGAGACTGTGGGAATGCTGTTCAGCTATGCCAGCAATTCGAGGTCAGATGGCCAGTAATTGTAACTTCGGTGCCCGAGGGGCCGCGCGGGGCAGCGGTCTGTGGTGGAGCCAGAAGGGCAAGCGCGGAAACAGACAGGAGCGGCCGCAGCATGCGGCTTCTACAGTCCGCCACGAACATCGCGCTCCTGCCCCTCTGCGCCGGCGAACGCACTCGGGCAGCACTAACCTTGCGCCGCTGCCGCACGGCGCTGTTTCCATCACCAGACCCGGATCGATACTGCTTGTCATTCTTCTGCAGCTCCTTTACCTCACTGGCACTTCGGTCACCTTGCATTCACCTCGCGGTAACCTTAATTCCTGTCACCTTTCTGCTACCTCTCTGACACCATCTAAACTTTCTGTAACTTCTTTCTACTTCTCTCTATCCGCTCTCTCTATTCCCTCTCTTCCCCTTGCTGCCACCTCTTCCTCGCCTTTCGGTTACTCCTCCGTTACCCTTCGGTCACCCTCCGTCATCCTGCAGTCACCCTTCGATCATCGTTCGGTCACTCCTATGTCACCCTTCGGTGACTTCTCGATCACCCTTTGGCCACCCTCGGTCACATCTCGGTGACTCCTTACACTCCTCGGTCAAGCTTTGGTTTCCTCTCGGTCATCCCTCGTGATCATCGCGCGTTTATTTCTCACCATTCGGGGTGGTATTACGGAATGTATTTCCTGCAAAACTCACTACTGTCTTTAGCCATGCCTCTGCAGCATCTTACTATAACTCCTCGTAAATCGTCACTGGGAGAGGTGGTTCAATGCTCCACCTGATGACACTGCAATGCCTCTGACCGGAAGGTCCTAGGTTTGAGTCCTAGTGGTGACAGGATTTTTGACATTAGCTTGCCAGCTAGGTCGAATTCAGTCTCCCTCTGCAGAAGAATTCTAACAGCTGGCTGCTCTGATCAGTAGTTTTCCATTGTTTCTCTGATAAACACCAGGTGAATGCTGGAGCAGTAACCCTAACAAATGAGCCATGGGTCGCGCGCGATCTTTCCTTTCTCTTCCTAAACCTATCCGCATCCCTTACATAAATACACACACCACATTAACACGCACTACACTACCACACATGCCGGGATACCAGTCGGGAGCTTGAGCTTCGCCCGGTTGGGGGTGCTGCCCCGCCAGTGGGAGATACCTGGTTGGGGAAATCTCCGCTACTCGATGGTAGATCGAAGGTATGGCGACGGTAGGTCGGCGGCGGCGCTAGGCAACGGTAGGTCAGTGCCGGATCTCACCATCCAGAGGAAGATCACCGCCACCTCCGGATGAAAAACATGCACTACACATACGGGACTAATGATCTCCGTAGTTGACGCGCTTGAAATCACTAAAAATCAATCAATCAATCCTGAATTTTCTATTTACAAGAACACTGGCATTCCTTAGATCTCCCGGCTCTGAGAGCCCTAAGGTCGCGAGGGGCATTGCCCTACTTCAAGATGAAGTGCGCATATCGGCGTCAGACAGCGTGGCGAAGTCGGGAAGCCGCGCCAATGGAGACAGTGGCAACGGCTGCGACCACAGGCGTTTTGTCACGGCCAGCGTCGAGTGTTGCTAGGAATGCAACAGAACCAGAGCGCGCCCGGAGATATTTCGAAGGGAGCACGCGCTCCGGGAATGCGACGGCAATGTGTGTGCGCCACTGCGTGTCGTTGCCGATTTATGGAGTTCATTAAAATGATTGTGGTTATGTGGGGTATGCCGGTTGCTTTGCGATGATTTATTACAAAGACCCATAATGATCCTGTTGTTCGATTTGGGAATTTTTAACTTCAACTTTGTTTTACATATTAAACTTTCATTATTTTTCTATTACAACAGTTCACTGTAGTACCTTACAAAGATTCTTGAATATATCTTTTTCTGTACATTTTTCTAAAAATAAACTGTTGTTTTTCTCAATCACCTGCGCGGGGATGCCAAAACTTTCTGTTTTCTTCGTAAATATTTTTCAATAATTTTAAATTTCAATTTGATTTCATTTGCGTAAAAAACTTAGAATTACTTTATTTTTTAAACGAATTTAACATCATAATTTCTTACCTTCTTGTATTCTTTCCATTGTTTTGGTTTGCATGGCACTTTAGTTATTTTGTATGCTTCCTTTCTCTTTTTGCACATAATTCGTATTTTTCATATCATTTTCCTTTGTTCCAGTGAGTATACACCATGAGCACTAGAAAGAACTATTATTCTAGACATCTTGGTGAGCATGTTAGATGTGTGATACGGCGCCACTTTATCTAAAGATTTTATTAAACTTTTATAAATTCCTTGTTTCATTCTACATAATTTCTGGTTTTTATTTGTCTAATACATTTTAATAATACTTTAAATGGATCAGCTTCACAATTGTTATAGTCTCTTTTAGGTATTATAATACTTTTGCTGGAATTTGTAGTTTTTTATCTGTTTTGTGAATTAATATATAACCAGTCATGATTGGTTACTTTTGGTGGCTCTGGTATTTTTATTTTTATATCGAAGAATACTACATCAATGATTTTATAGCTATGACAATTCGCCCTAATTGTCTGTTTGACCAATTGCTTGTGTCCCAACATTTTAAATTATTTGTTTCCTCATGCTATAACTTTCTCTTAGTACATTGACATTAAAATCCTCCATCCAATGGTATTGATAATACCATTGCGGACCTTACTGATTCCTTTTGACATAATACATTGTTGCTTGCTTTAATACCATTACAACACGCTTAAACTTCTTATAAATTCCATTGATGTAAAGTTAAAATGCAATAATAAATTAATAATGCTCAAATAAGTAAAATAACTTGTTATAAATCTTATTATTATCTAATTTTAGATGAAAATTGCAATTTTGGAATATTCCCGTTAATTAGTAATTGACACCGGTCACTCAAATGTCACTGTTACGTATAACTTTTTTTTATTTCTAAAGACAGGTGTGCCTCTGCAGTTGACGCAAATAACCAAAAAGTACTGTTTTCACACAATCAGTGCAATTCACACGATATTTATTCATATAACTCTCAAACACCCTATAATCATTTTCATACATTTCTCGAGATTTTACTGGAAACCACCTTCCGTAACTTTGTTAGCTTTTGTGTGAATTTACGCAGGAACTTCACAATATTCTTTCATTTTGTACGAACTAATTAGTCTTCAGATACACACGCTGTTTTGTTTATCTGACGTCATATTGATAAAAGAGGCAAATTCGTCTTTCATTTAGACACCCCTCTCGAAAAAAATATAAAATGTTTCGAATTCTAGTTGGATTCAGCAACGAGCTCGTAAGCCGTAAAACAGACCTGCACAACGCCTGCTTCCGCGGGCATTCTGCACTTGCGAGCCGGTCGTCTGCCCGTGGCAGCGCCGAAAGTGCAAGTAGTGGGGAGTAGGAAGCTTTGCGGGGAGGGGAGAAGTCTGCACGTAGCACGACGCGGCAGATTGAATGCCTGGGCGTCTAATAATGATTTATACTTCAAAATTAAATGCCCATTTGTTTAAATGGATTATGTCTAGTATTTCAAGTTACCAGGGTCATAATTCACTGTTTACGTTCTGTGCACTACTGTATATCCGCCTTTGTATCCACCACTGTATGTATTTTCATTTTCTAATTTCTTTAACGAAAATAACATGCTCATTGTGACACTTAAGCAATAATTTAAAGCAATAGCTTTACAAAAAATTGCAATTTGATTGTTCACCAGGAATGTTATAATCTCCAAATCATAGAAAAATGAACAAAATCATAAGAGCAATTTCTCACATCAAGATTGACATAAAATATAATATGTGGCAATTCCAAGAAGAGTAATGTTTAATAGCACATTTATGACCATTTTCCCCCATTATAAAACTGAATCAAAGAGATCAACGAGCATACTTTTGTGACGACATGTTACGGATAATTACAAGATAATCATGGGTATTGGTTAAATAGAATGCAAAGGGCTTTATATTTTTATAGGATCTCGTACACGACTCTACTCTCTTGCCAGAAATTAGAACAGAAAATAATCATGATTTTTTTAAGAACAATATGTTTTTGCTTTGAGAGAACCGTCTTATTCAATTAAACATAGTTAATAAAAAATAGTTTATTGCTGTCATCATCAAACAAAAACAATTCAGTATCAAAATTTTGTGTTTAGCACAACACTAAATTTGTGATTACATCGCAGCAAAGCGAATTATATTATAAGCACTACAAGCAATTATAATACTTGGTGTAGAAATCTAATATGTATAATTCGTTGTAGTTTCATATTTCGCCCTATCATATACCGAGAACAAACATTTGCAATATAATACAAAAGACAATATTACTTGAACTGTATATGACCATCATGTTCTTGCCGATTGCTCTTTAAATTTACGCGCTATCTTTCGAATTGCGCATTCTCATTGGTCGGTCCCCACTCCTAGATTGGGTCTCATCCCCACCCTTCATCGATTTTCTCATTTGCACCCGAGTTGCCCGCACGCAGCTCCTGAGGTCAGTGAAAGTGCAAAATGCTGTGCAGGTCTGCCGTAAGGTTTTGTATGCACCGCGGTCGGCATCCGACCCCTAGGGCCGGAGGATCTTGGGTTAGGGAGTCGCCTTCGAGACGAGGGCGTCTACTTGGCGCCGTAGATACATAAATAACTATTGTATTACTTGTAAGGTACTGTTACTTTCAAAATTCTTAATTGTATAAAAACTGGGAGTACTCTTGTATTATTAATTATTGTATTATTAATGTTATTGCTTATTATTATAATACCCTTGTTTTACTATTGTATTACATTTTAAATATTGTCTAAGAATATTGTGTTTGTAACTTGCCACCGGACCACAGTCCATTTGCAAGATAATAAATTTATTATTATTATTATGCAATCATTAATTGTCATTATTTCTCCCTGTTTGTAAGATAGTCAATAAGTTCGCTGTCATATGTATTTCGAAAGTAATAGACAGCAATTACTGATCCTTTGTATTCTTTACAAATGATGTACTGTGCTACAAAAGTACGTTCTGCCTTGTCTCGGTGACAGTCAATTAAAATTAGAACACCGCAATTTACGTCCATTTTAACGCATTTTAGCCATCACTTGAAACTCATCGCTAGTCGGAGAACGTTAGGCGCAGAAGTTTAAGCTATTACATGAACACCTTCTGAAAGATTCCAGCAAAATTAATGCTGGAAATATGTAATTCCAAAAATTACACTACATTAGCCACGTTTAAAAAATCTTATAAACTTAATGCAACTAATTGTTAAGAACAGATTTCAATAATTTCCTATAATCAAAGGAAAATTTTTTATAATCAATGTTGCAGTTTTGCCATCTTAATTATTTGCAGTGTTCGAAATATACAGTTAGTTCTCTAAAAATTGGACTAGAACCAGTTTCTTTACTTTCTTTGCTACATACGAGTAAAAACTTTAAAGAAAAGCATTATAACCGTTTTCAAGTATAGTATAAGTGTTTGAGAATTGACTGTTTCACATAACATAGCTCACATTTTCGAAAAATGTTCATAACCTTACTATAAGATTTATTTTTGACAAACAGATTTCCTTTAACAAAAAATCTACGTTATTGCAGTTGTAGAATGGCATAGAAAAACTTTTGAACTTTTAAAAAATTTTGCACTTTTCGAAAGGTTAGAGAGTTCAACGAAAGAGTTATGTCTTTTTTTAAGCTTTTTTTCCTTAATAGAAATATATTTGAGCCATATTTGAGAAAATTTTGAAAATGATGTTTGGCCTTCATGTAATATACCCTCTACAATTAAAATATCCGTTTCAAATTCAAGTAACTGGAAATGAGTCAAGTCCATAGGGAATATCAGTTTTGGTGAAAAAAGCCTGGTTACGGTTTAACCTCCAGCGTTGTTGACGGAGTGACAGCCGAAGGGATGAACGGACGAACGAACAAACTGACGGAATTACGGTCAGACGGATGGGCAGACAGGCGGACAGATAAACAGACGGACGGATGGACAGGCGGACAGACGTAAAATAAAATCTCGGTATCAAGAATCCATCAAACGTATATTCGAACTGCAGAAGGAATTAGACGAAGTAATTTAAGAGAAATAGAAACACAATTTATCCACTTTTTTTACCTGCGCCCAACAATGCCAAAATATTCCATTTTTCTCGTAGCAATACAATACATTCTCTAATATATCTGACTTAAAATATCCAACAAAACTTTAGATATCTAACTTAAACATCCAACAGATCTTTCCTATATAGTCTTTTTTAACATTCTCAGTGTAATATCTGTTATTACGAATGTTATTACGTCCCCTGTTCTTCTATTCAGTGGTTACTAATACAAACTCATCAATAAAACAATATTGATCATTCCCTTACACAGAAACGTAAATGACGTGTTCACATTATCTTCGTTTTCGAACAACATTGTAATTCATGAGCACTTACTCACCTATCATTATCATATATTAGCATCTACAATGTTGTCCTCTATCTTCCTCGACTAGGCTATCAGACATGTCCATTGATCTCTCGTTATATACTCGTCAATATCCACCTGCTAATACAGGTTTCAGAGCAAAAGAGCATTGCCTGGAGAAACCAATTTCCGTTTCACCCTGCCTTGTCACAAAGGGCTGTTGAAATTGATGAACTCTTTATGAACCTCTCCAGTCACGGTGATGCTGGAGGCTAAAACGAATGATTACATCTTGGCAAGAGACGTGTTAACCGTAGGAGCAAATACTGTTGACACATCCTATTGTATAAAATGATGGGGCAATTCTCATGAAATGGGAAATACATCGAAAAACTACGTGACAAAGAAAGAATGGAAGAGAGTAGATAATTGAAAGATGGAAAAGAGAGAGTGATATTCGAAGTAGACGGAAAGATAGGGGAGAAAGAATTGGCAGAGGACGATGTTAAAATATGGCAACTAATGAGAGCTTGAAAAAGTTTAGGAACTCGAAATAGAGTAGGGAGGTTGGAGAGAGGTAATCCAAAGAATCACGAAGCATTGGGTTAAACGGAATTACTAAATAAAAACAAACAATATTTCTTCAATACCTATTTACACTTTGAAAATAGATTTCTCTAGATATATTGAAACTTGTTTTGAGATTCAAATTTTTGGTTGCTTTTGAAACTCATAATAAAATGTAAATTATATTGCATTTAGTTTTAAGACGTGAAGATGGAGAATTAAGATATTTAATTTTATAATATAATGAAATAAAATTATTTTGAACAATTTGCAATAAATTGATTTTTATTTAAGAATCTTAGTACTTGGTAAACAGTGCCCAGAATCCTCTTGAATGAAAGTTTTACAAACGGCAGATTTTTTAGACAATTCTTTATGCATTTTCAACTAAATTTGAATTTTTGTTTGTATTCTGGGAAAGATTCAAAATGCGTGTCCTTTTTGAACCGAGTCTCAAAGAGGGTAAAACCTATGAATTTACGAGATTTTTGAGTAAATAATTTAAATTTATTAATTTCAAATTTGAATATTGTGTAAAGCAATTTTTTTCAAAAAGAAATAAAAGAGAAGGATTCAAGAACCTGGGGTTACAATTATTAATTATTAATAATTAAAATTAGCTTATATTATCTAATGTTTGTAAACTTACCCGTCACTTCAACCACCGGAGTCTCTTTTTCGTTCTTTCTTTTGACTCATGTCTCTTGGAGAAAATTCAAGCACATTTCATATCGTTTCATTGTTTTTATAGTAGTAGTTTTGCCAGATTTCATTTTTCGTCTTATTTCGTTTCACATAGATTGTTATTGTTTCTCCTCGTTTCGCTTCGTTGCCTTGCGTTTCGTGATCGGCGCCAACTTAATAATCTCAAAAGTAATTCTGCCTCTCGAATCGCGTCCGCTCTCTATCCATGATCGTGCCCTGCGCATCTGAGTGGCCGTGGCGCGGGGTGTTGCGCGGTGTGGGGCGGGGAGTAGTGGGGCGAGGCAGCGCGGGGTGACGCGGAGCGGGGAATAGTGGGGGGCGCAGGGCGGCGCGGGGCGGCGCGGGGCGGCGGCGCGGGTGCACGCGGGGCAGCTGGGGCGGATGCGGAGATGGAATCTGGAAAAATGTCGGCGCTTGACGGGCACCTGCCCTCGGGTGCGCCCTCGGCCCGTAATTTCCTGTTGAATTAGCCGCCGTCGCAATCGCTGGCCCACCGCCCCTCCCTCTCCCACTCTTCCCTTGCCAGCCTTCTGTGGGAGCGACGCCTCAATTCGGCTCGCGACCAGCTCCCCGTCAAGCTCCTTGCAGCACCACATCTCCCCACCTCGCTCCTTCCCTGCTTGCTTCTTACGGCACCATATCCCACCTCATCGCTCCTTCTCGCCATGCTCCTTGCGACACCATACCTCCCCACCCTGCTACTTCCCGACATGCTCCTTATGGCTCCATACCTCCCTGCCACGCTCCTTACGGACCATACCTCCCCACCCTGCTACTTTCTGACATGTTCCTTATGGCAGCATACCTCCGTGCCACGCTCCTTATGGACCATACCTCCCCACCCTGCTACTTTCTGATTTGCTCCTTATGGCAGCATACCTCCCTGGCACGCTCCTTACGGCACGATACCTCACCTCCACGCTTCCTCTCGTCTTGCTCATTATGGCACGATACCTTCCCACCTCGCTCCTCCCCGACATGCTCCTTACGGAACCAAACTACCTCACCCCGCGTCTCCCCGCCTCGCTCCGTTCAGAATCATACCTCACGTTTCCGCGTCTCCCCGCCACGCTCCTTAAGGCAGATACGGAAACTAATAGAAGAGAGAGCAAAATATAAGTTATGTTTATTCCATTTTGTCGATAGTTACGGCACTTCGGCGAGGAAAAGCATGTCTGTTAATATTTTTATACACTTTAAATTGAAAATTAAGAATTTCTTTGATTCATTTTCAAATGTATGCGTCTATAGAATGTGAAGGAAAATTTAGAGTCGTTCACTTGTTTCTCAGCGACGACGAAGTCAAATATAGCCGCGTTATCACTAGTTCTTCTGAGATTAACCTTTTTTTATTTTGAAGAGTAATATTTCATAAAAGCATCAGCCCAGATTTAACTTTCAATCGTGATAAATTGTAATGACAATGTCTCCCGGCCTCAATTCTAGCACGACTATCGATAAGACCTTTATTCGTGTTCATTACGAGTCAGTAGCATTGCAGTAATGACAAAAGGACACGCAGCAGGAAGCTGAATCTTAATTTAGAGAGGAAGGTCATTTCTGCACGTCATTTGCTTTCAGATGATTTACGACCTGTGGCTTAAAGATATGTGGCTGACCTGTGGCTGAAAAATTCAAAGTAGTATCTCCCTGTAAAATGAATCTCGCAAGAAAACTAGAGCTGCCTGCTTATCCAAAACGGGCTCAATTATTTCATTTTTTTCTTTTTCATCTCTTTAGAATTTGCATCCACCTGAAGCTTGTCCCCAGCCGGTTGTATTCTTAACAAGACTATCCATGTACAAAAATTAAGATTTCGTTGGGAAAATAATGGTCCTGCAACAGCATACGGTATCTAGCATTATTTCTAATGTTAGCAGTTTTCAGAGAATTTAATGATAATATCTGCGCCATATTAAGCGTCCTTTACTCTTTCCGTGGAAAAACCTGAAGCACGAACTTGGAGCCGCTTTTGAAAAAAACATTTCGTCTATATTTCCTTCAATTGTAGCAGAAATTGAGTCAAAGATACTTGTTCTTTTTCAAAATATTGTTCATGACTTTATTCCAGACTAAATGTTACAATACATTTTATTTCAGAAAAAATTGCAAACCTCACTATTGTACTCTTGGATTGATACTTTTTGCAATTTCCGAAAACTGAAAGTTCTTCACCAATAGAACCAGCAACAGTTTTTAACATTATTTCTTTCTTAAAGAAAAATTAAGGAAAAATATTTGAGCTGTTTTTGAGAAAAAATTGTTTAATCTTTCATGTGTTCCATGCAGAGTTACGCAAAAACTACTCGAATTTTCAAAAATTAGTGCATGACTTTAATTTAATGTCTGTCATTTTAATTAAGGCCATTAAGGCTACTCAAATGCCATTAAGACAAATATTTGCCTTCAGTATTATAGTTGTACAAAAATGCCCTAAAAAATTTTAACTTGATCAGTTTTTGAAAATTTAAAAATAGCAAAGAAATTGAAAACGGTGACATTTTTAAGCCACTTTTACGATATGTAAGGACTAAGTTTAAAGAAAAAATTTGAATCCCTTTTTAGAAACATTTAAACATTTTGTTGAGGCTTCATGTGTAGTACCTCCTAAACAAAATATCATATTTAAACCCGCAGGGTCTTAAGAACATTCAGATTGATCCAGGAATAGCAATTTTTCACAAAATCTTCTGCACAATTTGGGTTCTAACGTCGACCCTAGATAATTAGACCGAGAAAAGTTAGAAATATATTTGAATCACACTTTTATGAATTTTTTTATTCATTTTAACTTTTGATATTTCCGTATTTTGTGCGTCTCTTGTGATTTTAGTTTACAAAAATAACCTTGTAAAATATTTACCTGCATCTATAAATTCTTAAAATTAAAACCGTTCGCTGAATGTTTAAAGACAATGTACTCCATTTATTGTGCCACTTTTTTCAAATGACTACGTTTGAAATACTCGCACAGTTAAATTCAACCGTTTTCATGTAACGCTCAACACTCCAATAGTTGAGTGGCGTCTAAAAGAAATAAAGATTCTGAAGCAAGCCATAGGATTGCTATTATCCGAGCAGACATTTCAGTTCCTAATTTGTATCAAAAATCCGAAATGGGAATATTATTTGTTTTTCTCATTTTTACTGTTTTCGGTTGTTCCATAGTGAGTGCATTGGAAAGCAGCAAAATAGCAAGAGTCAATTGGCTGTTTACTGAGTTGGTAATGTGATTGTGTCATTATCAGATGAACAACTGCAAACTTGCCTGCGGACATTTATTAGTTCGCAAACAAAATAAGCTGCGGATCTGTTTGCTATGTGCACTTGGCCGCGGAGAATATGAGAATCACGTAATTGGTTTTTAGATCTCTTTTCGTTTGTCACAAATATTCCACTACAGATAGAAATGCAAACCTGGTACTCTAGAATGCCATACGTATTTATCAGAGAAAATATTTAATGTTTGCTGGAAAAATATAAATGTTTCAAATATTTCCAACGTATTGTTTGAGATTGATCTGTTTTCTTTTTTCATCTGTAAATGAAATTACGATTATTTTTTCACTTAACGAATATAGAAATTGTTTTGCAAATTACAGGAGTGCTCAATTTAAAAGGACACCAATTACGGAGCATTTGAAGAACAAGGGTATAATACAAAGTATAGTATGTATTCGACTCGGAAACATAGCTTTTAACCTATTTCAATTCTCACTTCCTAACGTCATTACTTTAATACACATATCCTTTTCAGTCAATTTCTGAATCAAATACATGATTTCCATAGATCCTAAAAACTGCTAAAATGCTTTATGATCTTAATATAAGCTAAATTGGAATATTAAAAAAATGTATCCACAGTTTCCTTAGGAAAATTCATTCTTCATTTGGGTTGATCGAAATTCTACAAAAACCTGAACTCAGATACTAACGTTGTTAGCAATTATGTTAACAATAATTTCTCGCTGAGAATTAGATAGTGGCAGTTTTGTACTAAAGGAAGTGATGAAAATTACACATGCTGTTTTGTGAAAGAAAGTACTAGGGACTGTAAGTAATTGTTCTCACCAAAGCTCTGAAAAATTAGCATGCATGAAATTAGCATGCATGCTCTGAAAACTAGTGGTGCTTCCAACGCACATACTTTCTCGCTCTGCTTCTATACGGTCCTTTTTGCTATTCCACTGCTTCATAAACCAGAAAAAGTGTATTATACTAGCAAACCTTTTCGGTACCAAGGCCCGACAACCGAAACTCAAATTCAACGAACCGGCACTTATACCACTACGCAAAACCAACACCGTCACTGTCAAACAGAACCATGAAAGAATAGAACCGACCTATAAAATGGTAAATGCATGATTAAGAAACAATTGATACAATGGCAAAACGCTTTACAAACACAAGAGAAGTAAAAAATTGTTAATAGTTAATTATTTGAACAAATCTCTACAGACATTTCCAGGACATTTATCGCAATTACTTATATTTTAGTCAAAAACGTAATTCTAATGCTTTTATCATTAGGAGCCGGTAATTTTCAACATGCGGAAAACGTGTCTTTCAAACATCACCAAGCAAGACAGCGATAAACCGCATTACGAAGTATTCGTAAGGCTAGAAAGTAATCATCATTTCGGGACCGTTAGGGATTGTAAGTTTATCGCATGCCTTCTGGTTATATTGTATTACAATTTAACGTTAAAATGCTCATAATTTTATTTCAATTGGTTCATACAGATATATACTAGACAACGGTCGATTTGACATGTCATACGCTTCAGAAATCGAGTAACAGAGTTGAAAAATTGTTTAAAAGACGCAGTAAGGGAAAACACAGACAAGTCCAGTCTATTTATCTATATTGAATCTATTCGTGAGTAGAAGTACTTCAAATGATTTTCAATAAAGTATCTACACTCTTCAGTGTTTTTTTCCTGCAACATCACATTCATCAAATTAAAATTCCCCACGGGGGATCGAACTCGGTACCTTCCTTACTGAAGGTCTCAACCCGTAGGTGCATTAACCAACCGCGCTACGAGAACGACTTGCAGAACTTCTGCTAATATTGCAGTCATACCGATCTTGTATCAGTTCTCTTATTAAGAAGCCGGTAATTGTCAACATGCGAAAAACATGTCTTTCAAAAAACATGACCAAGAAAGGCAGCATTGAACGGTTTACTCCACATAATTTATCGGATGATCGGCATTTGGAAAATAACTACTGCGAGAAAGTATGTGCCATTCTATAGCACCACTAGTTTATTTATATATTTACCTTCCCTTCTTACACACGTGCAGAAAATTTAAAGAAAAAATTTGGAGCGGTTTATGAGAAATTTTTTTTGTCAATTTGAACCGCAATTTACGCAAAAACTATTCGTTTTTCCAAAAAATTGTACATGACCTTATTTGAAGGGCTACATTTGTACAACCGACTTAGTCTGAAGCGAAAATCTTTATCTTCAATTTTCCAGTTTTTAAATAGTTTTTTGCAATTTTCCAAAAATAGAGCCTATAAACGATTGAGCCTATAAACGATGCCTACGTCATTCCCTTCAACGTTCTTTGCACTATTAAACAACAAAATATAATCAAAAAATTTGAAGCCATTTTTTTTAATTTACAAAATCTCAAAATGGGCTTCATGTAAAGTATCCTCAAATACTTAGATATCGGTTTCAAATTCAAGAGGCCTTGACACGAGTAAAAACCATCCGGGAATATCAATTTTGAAGAAAATCGACCGAACGGTTTAGGCGCTAGCGTTGACCACAGACGGACAAACGGACAAACGGACAGACGGACGGAATGCCGTCAATCGATTTTGAAGTATGAAGATGCAACAAATCATGGATTTTGACTACAACACGAGATAGAGGATTTTTTTCTAAATTTAGCAACAGGTTTTATCCACTTTTTTGTCACCAGACCCCTGCTATAAGAGATTTTCTGGCGAAAATTCCCCGTTTTCCGCCGCACGATTACATAACTTTCTCTTCTTACGAAGTATTCGTAAGGCGAGAAAGTAAAAAGCATGCTCGTTTGATCATGCTTTAGAATGACATACACCCATTACAGATAAACCAAGAATAATCATGCATTACCTGGAAAAGTCATCTAAAATTTCTTTACATCAGTAAGTTTAAGAACTCTAAGAATATTAAAAGTAACTCGTCAGTCAATAAGATACAAATGACTGTTTTTGTCTTTATAAAGTTACCTTACAGCAGCTATTAGCCTAAAAACGATAAGAGAAATTCGCACTAAAAATAACGAAGAGCACCCGCTTACTTTATTCTCAACAAGGGCAACGGCGTCGTCCTAAGCAACTACTGAACTGAATTGGAAAATGTATTACCTCGTCGCCGCAAACGTACGACATTCTAATCAACGAAATTCCAATAGAAAAGTTGCGTGTGTTGATGGTGACATGGGCCACGTGCAATCTTTCCTTTTTTCGTTTTCCTATCGTCACCCCTTACTTACATGCTCTTACACTTACATGTTCTATACTACCACGTATGCGGGAGACCAGTCGGTAGAGTTAGTCGTGCAGAGTTAGTCGGTTGGAGTTCTTCCTGCCGGCGGCGGTGCCTCGCATGTGGGAGGTTCCTGGTAGGGGAGAATTCCGCAAGCCGACGTGTAGGTTGGCGCGGGATTTCACCATTCAGTGAGGAAAGAGCACCTCTCTTCTGTGATATAATCATGCATTGTACTGTAACGTCGTGGGTACGGATCTACTCCACCAATTAACAGACACGAGTGAGTATCTACAAATTTATTTACACATATTTACATAATCACTCTAAGGCGTTTAGTTAGAGCTGCTCACTGCAGCCCCCCTCTCTCTCTACACGCACCTAGAGGCGGTGTACCACTTCACCGTGTTCGAGCACATCGAACACCCACTCATGCATAGGGCACTCCGCGCCAGCCTGGGCGGATAAAGTTTTTGCGGATTACTGCGAGTGATCCTCCTACTCTGTGTTCCCTCACGAGGCCTCGCGACAGGGTCTTATATAGTGCCGAGTCACATGACCTACATCATTTCTCCCTCCCACGCCTGGACCTGCCTAGCCGTCGCCACCCGGCCTTGCGCACGACACCAGGCAAACCGGCCATCACCCCTCTTTCTTACCTCCGGAGGGTGGCCTTTGTTTGGGGAGACTATTTTAAGGTCCCACATGCCCATACCTTGCAAGCCCGTCTCTCTGAACAGGAAGTCCAGCCTATGACGCTACAGTACCTATGGACTACTAATCATGGACGGTGACCCGTCCGGTAACCCGTCCGGTAACCCCGAATTATCAATCAATCGCTAGAGCGATGGAAATATATAACGTCATTTATGTACGGTCACATCATGTTGAACCTGGATTACGTAGGTGTGAGGGGGCATGTGGTACAGTGGCTGTCAAGCACGCTTTCCACCGAAGAAGCTCGGATTTCTTTTCTGTACAATCTACTTGTAGAGAAAGAGCATTTTTTCGCGGGGATCTCCTTTTGTATCTTCCTCTCATTCTGTAATTGAAGACCTTCGGGCAATAATGTGCCACATTTCTGATGAAATTGAGTTATTAATGTATTTTGACTCTCCACAGATGTATTTAGATGTTGTATTTTCATTTTAAAGATTTGCCCGAAGGTGGCATTGTAATTCATAAATTAATATTCTTCATCCCAATGTGTAGAATGCAATATCTAAACATTTACTTACCTTTTTTTCAAAACATAAAGTGGCATAGCATGTTATTATTCCGAGGTCTTCAATTTATCAGTCAGCATTAGACTCTTCAATATTATTGCTATCATTCACTCATTATTATTGCTTCAATCCACATGGCTTTCTTTAATGAGCCTGGTTCATTAAATACACAAATATTCTTGTCTAGGGAGGTAGTAGTATTATTGGCCCGCAATTGCAACTGCACCGGGCCAGAGGGTGCCGCAGGTGTTCCAGGTGGTGCCTGCAGTGCCACTGGACCGGAACGGCCAGCGTCTGTAGCCGATCGGGGTCAGTAATCCCGTCGCAATGCGGGTTGATTAAAGTATTCACGACGTACCGGAATAATTAGGCGGTGCTGATGAGGTTCTTTTTTCAAGCGCGAAAATTGGTGTTGACGGAGGATTTCCGCGGCGTCGCTCTGGGCAACGAAGCGCGCGGGCCCATGAATTTTTTCCGATGCGCGGGAGAACAGTGGCTGAAACTGAAATGTAGGAGGAGGCGGTCGAAACGAGGTTCATGAGGGACGGGCTGCCTGAGACCGATGGAAGGTCATGGTAGTTTGGAGCCAACGCATGCGTAGAGAAAGTTGAATAATGGAAAAGGAGGTTTTATTGGGTGAAACCGAAAGGTGGGAGGTAGTCGAAACGAGGTTCATGAGGGACGGGCTCTCAGGGAACGATGGAAGGTCAAGCGTAGTTAAGAGCCAACGTATGCGTACAGAAAGTTGAATAATGGAAGGAAATGATGGGAAAGGAGGTTTTATTGGGTGAAACCGAAAGGTGGGAGGTAGTCGAAACGAGGTTCATGAGGGACGGGCTCTTAGAAAACTATGAAAGGTCAGCGTAGTTTAGAGCCAATGCATGAGTAGAGAAAGTTAAATAATGGAATGGACTGAGGGGATAGGCAGAGGTTATAGAGGTTGCGAGGGAATGATTAAGTGAAAGACGTCAGTGAATAATGAGGTAATGTTGGAGATTGTAAAATGAAATTTTCTTTCAAGTAGACTGTTTACGCATCCCACGTTCCCCGCATCGAGATCTCCATTTTTTTCAGTTCTAGGTATCTTTTTCATTCAATTTCTGCTCATCATTACTCTGCATTGCACCGTCCCCGATTTGTCTTGTATTTCGTTTTCCTCTTTTTCAGCAGATGACAATAAACGACAATTATTTTCAATGATTATCATATGTATACAATGATTATCATACATATATTAATTCGACTCATATTGACGTGTTCTGTTCGATTCTATCAATTACATATGTTTCTAGTAACGATTGAATCTGACCATTTTGCAAATTATCTGCTCAGTGTTTCTATTATTCCAAATGTGCATCCCATTGTCCCAAGTAAAAACAAGTTTGAAACGTACTTCGTATTTTAGCCGGATGAAACGCACATTACCTACACATGATTGGTGTCGAGGTTGGTTTCGGTGACGAGTAGTAGCAAATAATATGTAATGAATAGAGTGTGACTGGGGGTAGAGAGTTTTTAAGAATATTTTGATATACAAGGTATGTATTTAAGGGACACACTGCGTAATTCGGAGTATTCTATTTCACGATACCGTCTAGCATCACTATATGCTTCAGTTGAGTTTCAGTTGATGCTTCACTAAACGAGAACAAATGTTTCTTGTTAGAAGTTTTTGAAACGTTTTCGACGTTGAATGAATACATTTTTGTGAATAGACCATAATTAATTTCACAAAACGCTAATAGTATAAAAACATGTGCCGGATGGGAAATTGTATTACAACACGCTTTTAAGTACGATAGTTTGTATTGTTTTAATAAGCACACACCGGTATTTATAGAGTTTGTACTCTTACATTCCGATCTTTCCTCGCAGTGCAGGGATCCCAAAAAGCTTAGGGGGACAGAGATTAGAAGAGAAATCTCTGTCTGAATTCCATGAGCGTCGCGTGCACAACTCCATCAGTGGTGTTCCTCTTTTCCGATTTCCATCCCCCGTTCGCCTCCGCGCATCGATGCGGGCGTGTATCCGCTGTTTTGCTGCCTTTGTTTTCTCTACAAACACGAACAGCGCGAGCGTTGCACATGAAATATTTTGTTTCCCACCCTGCCGCATATGTTGGGATTTCATCGAAGTGGACTCGCGTGTTCTGTGTGTTTTCTGGTGGAGAGTCCAGCTGAATTTCTTTATATCCCTGTTGTCAGAATCCATGATTCCGGTTATTGACCATCACGTATCAGGTACAAGACCAATAAAAGGACAATTTGGTCGCAGTGTTTTTTTCTCGAAAAATCATAATATTTTTAAATTTCGTGCTGTGTATTTGTTCATATTTATGAATACGTTGCAGTGATTTTGTATTGCGTTTGAACTTAGCTACACACGGGTTATCTGTACTAATTACTACAAGGACATTTATTTTAAAATGATTTATATCTTGGTGTTAATGAATGGCATATTTTCTAAAATATTTATCATTATTCGTGAGTTTTCCTACAGTAAGAGGCCCTACAAATGTTTAGTTTTCTAGCTTCATAGAAACACATGAGCTGTTTCACTCAGAATAAAACCATTCTCCAGGAAATGTAAATTTTTAAAGGCTTCAATTTTCGTGAACAGCAACAATTTGCCATTTCACTTTGTTCCGTTGTTTAAAACAACTGCTTGCATTGAACTTTGTGAGATACGTCGCCTTTATGATGCCGATAAATCGAAATTACTTTCTCATAACATCGATTCTGATAATTGTGTCTCCGAAAGTCGATATATCTGGCAACAGAAAGGCAAATAAATTCAGAAAGACTCTACATAAAAACTTACGTTTCACTCCAAGAAATTCTAATTCAGGATGTAGGACAATTGCGCATGAGCACGCGCGCGTGTGTGTGTGTTTATGAATGCATGAATGTTTCAGTATATAATATATGAACAACTTGAGTTTTGCTCAGAGCTATCATTGCCATTATCTCTGCAAGGGCTCTGACCGGGGAGTCCTAGAGTTAGAGCCCGTTTGCGGTGGATTATCAATACCAGCTATATAACTCGATCAAATTCAGTCACTGCTTGATGAAGAATCCTAATAGCCGGATGCTCTGATTGCTAATTTTTCCTGTTATTTTCGATCAATACCAGGAAAATACTGGAATGTAACTAACAAATGGAAACACACGATCTTTTCTTCCTCTTCCTTATACACACACAAACCTATCTTTTTTCCTTATTCACACAAAAACTTACATTCTACAACATATACGAGAGCTTAGGGTTTGTACTGGCTGGTAAATCTCTTCGAAATCGATGGGTAGGTTGGTGACGGATATCACCATCCAACGGGAAATAATCACATCCACTTCCCCTCGAGGTAAAACATTCATTACATTAACGGCTGCAATGAACAGAACAGTTGACGTGCCCAGAAATGTCACTCAAAGTAATATATAAACTGTTCGACAAGCCTGTGCTAAGAAAGGATGTACGCGGGTTACACAATCATATTTATTTTCATTGTATCATATTTTGTCACACCAACTGGAATAGCATGCAATATAGTTCTTTCTACAGCATCATTCCGAGAAGGCATTGGGTTCGGCGTCTGGCAGTGCAAAGCTGTGGGGACGTTGAGAAGAATTTTGACGGCTGGCTGCTCTGATTTGGTAGTTTGCGGCCGGCTGCTCTGGTAATTTTTGGTGATTTCTCTAATCAATTTCAGGCAAATGACGAAAAAGTACCTGAACACACTAACCGCGGACCACGTGTCATCCTTCGTTCCGTGTCCCATCACATACTCACTTACTTGCTCTACATTACCACACATATCAAAATATCTGTCGAGGACTTAAGAGAAAGTTCTGACTGTAAAGATGGGCGAGATACCAAGCGATGGATAATCTCACAAGCCAACATGAAGGTGGACTCCGGTTCTCGCGTTCAGCACGGGAGAAACTCCCCACATGCCACATACATAACCCTTCCAGAAACAAAATTCTTGACTAGTTGTCACGCGGAGAATCAATACTGACACACTCGCATTTGCTATATACTTGGATTTTTTCAGAGCTGCCTCTGACGGAAATCAGCAGTTACCGTGTCATCCAACAAAAGATTGAACGCCACCATAATGACGTCATTGTAGTCACGTGGATCCCGATTGGATGGCACCGTAACAGCTGTTGACCTGTCAGAGACAGCTCTGAATAGCAGTATACTTCGTCACTCGCTGTGTCCCTCAGAGATAGTTAGTCCCGTAAGTGTAGTGCACGTTTTCATCGTGATCGTAATAGCAGTTATCTTCCTCCCCGCTGGATGGCGAGATCCGGCGCCGACCTACCGTCGACTAGCGGGGATTTCCTCAACCAGGTATCTCCCACCGGCCGGTCATCGCTTCAGCCAGGACAACCTCAAAGACCCTGACCAGTCTCTCGGCATGCGTGGTAGTGTACTGCATGTTAGTACGTGTGTGTGAATGAGGTGACGATAGGACAAGGAAGAAGAAGGAAAGGTCGCTCGTGGTGCGTGACCCGTTTGTTAGGGTACTGCTCCGGCGTTCGCCTGGTGTTGATCGGAGAAATCACAGAAAACTACCGATCAGAGCAGCCGGCCGCTAGAATCTCCTCCGGACGTCTCTCCGGAGAGGGGAGAGGCAGAGAAGGAGGAGGGGGGTCGGCGACGTCGGAGGCCCGACGCGCGTAAGCCTCCTGACATGCGCGCATTACAAGATTACGCGCTTCTGGATTGCGGCAGCGGACGCGATCCACGCGCGCGCGCGCACGCGACGTGGCGGCGGCAGCAGCAGCGGCGGCGGCGGCGGCGGTGACGCGGTTCATCTCCCGCGTTCCGCTAATGCGCTTAGAGGCTTAGCCGGCGACAGCGGCGGCGGCGGCGGCGGCGGCGGCGCGGCGGATCGTGGGCCCGTTGTCCGACGACGCCACGCGACTGACCCCGCCCCGCCCCGCCCTCGCTTGTTTCCCCAACACGACCTTGCTACCCGCTAACGTTGTCAAACCCGCTGGCCCACTTCGAGTCTGGCTCCATGCTTTGTTTCCCTCACGACCAACTGCCTGATCTTTCTGGCTACATGTCTGTTCTAGCTTTTCCCTTTCTGCTCAGTGAACAAGTTACAAATACGTCCACTGACCTACTGACTATCCCAATGACCTCACATCCCTCGCTCAGGTTTTTTGCCCAGTTTCCTTTGATCTTTTGAATAAATGCTGAGATTGTCCCTAATCTGCTTATGTTTTGTTGAGATCTGTGGAATGATTTTAGAAATAATAGGTACGTAGTTATTTGATAAATACTACCATCTAGTAATCGTCTTGCCAGTTCTACTGGCAGTGGGTCGCTTCCTTCGTGTACGGCATTATAAAGTGATAGGACCAAAAATTCATAACATCATTGCCGATACTAATACTTTCTGTTGCGGAGGAATATTTTTTTCGCTCGCATCTACCTTCATTCGTTATTCAAGTAAGTGTAAGAACAAGGGTACGGGTATTGGAGCTAAAGTAATCGTGACCAAATTGCACTTCCCCATACGTCAGACTTATATACACAAATACTTGCTCTGTTTTTTCATTGAATAAATAAATAAAAAGCGAATAAATAAAGTCATTAATCCATTGCTGCCACTCCACCTCACTAGGTTATTTCTCCTACCTATCATTACACTCACTGCACACCCATTTTTGCTCTTTAAATTTCGCTCTCCATCCTTGCTCGTGAATGCTCGCAGTTGCATCCCAACTTTGGGCCTGCATCCTTCCTCTAGCATCTTCACCCTTGTGTCCTAGCTTTTGGATTATCACCTTGATTGTCGATCATTCCTGCTTCGGTCTCGTCCGTCAACCATTCTCAATGCTCATTCTCATTCTTAATCTCATTCTCGAAATATATTTTACTCACTGCACCTTCGCTTATTACAGGGTTGTCCAACTTAGAAGGGCTTATGGGCCACATATCAAATTATATTAATGACGCGAGCCACACCGTAATTTAAAATGGATTTTACCGTAACTACTAACGTTACATATAGTGAAACAAATATATTTTAAATACGACTTTTTTCAACATACTTAATAACTAATGCACCTACAACGAGAAAATTTATATCATTAAATAGAAGGAGATGTACTGTGCAATTGTATTGTATTTGGTTAGTATAATAAAATTGTTCAAAGCTGTCGCGGGCCGCACAAAAAGATCCAGCGGGTTGCATGCAACCCGCGGGCCGCCAGTTGGAAAGGCCTGGCCTATTAATTCCCCCATACATCGTCTCGCTCCATCCCCCACTCCCTCCGTCTGTGCCGCATTTCTCTACCCCTGCTTTGCAGCTTCTATTGCTTCGTTCCCTGCCAGCCCTTACGCCGTTAGCCTATCTCCACCGCGTGGCGCTGACGGCTCTGTGGCTTGCGCCACCACTTTCGATCCTGCCCTGAAGCCGGCACCATCTCTCCGCCACATACCCTTCCCCCACCCACCCCGCCACCCCTCAGCCACGGCGCTGCCCGCTGTCCGCTGCAGCCACTATCCGACTGGCCTCTGGTCGCGGCCCCGTGGGCTTCCTGCGGACTATCGGATTCGTTGCCGACCTGGATGTGCCTGTATCGGATGACGGTTGGATTTGAAGAGTAGAACAGTTGACGTGCAGACCGGATATCAGGGTTTATGTCCTCTCAACTTCAAAATCTCAGTTCGCTGCGTATCTAATTTGGGAGAATATCATTGTTGGATTAGAATTTCTCCACTTGTGTTCGGTCTAGACCAGTGGTGTCAAGGTCTCCTACCGGTGACAGTAGCATGATTCGCGGCAGCATGCTATGCCACGATCTACTCTGCGCCACTAGCGTCGGAAGGGGAAACTATTAGTAACCCCGCCGTTTTACAATAGGGATGGCGTTGTCTCTTGCGGCGGGGTTATGAACTGTGTGGAGAGGCGATTTTGTCGTGGCACTCTGTCACAAACTCCCCTCGTGGCATCAACCTTGACAACACTGGTCTACACTGTTTGGGTATCTTTATAGCATGGATACACCGGGTTAATCACTTCGAAACAACACCATCTTTGTGTGTTTCGTAAGTTGAACAACTGTTATTATTTCAATTTGCTGAGAAATGCTTATTGTTATTTTATATTTCTTCAGCGGTTTTTTGGTATTTCCCTTCTGCTACAAGGTCCAGAAGGCTAAGAGCGTGAATTGAAGCAATTTTCAGTATTGACGAAGAGAAAATAAATGTTCTTGACACGATCGACGAATTGGGGTGCACACATATTACGACGTCTGAGTATTGCACTCAATTCTGCGATCACTGTCGAATGTGCCCGCCAGCCGGCCGTCAGAATTGAAATTCAATCCTTGTTTGCAAGGAAGCTGACCAGCAATGCTGCGCAATGACGTTGGTGACCTCTAGAGTTCACTAGAAAGCTTCGAGTCTTGAAAATCCGCACAAAATTTATGTGCCATACAGGCTGTGAGGAAATTGGAAAATTACAAAAAACAATATTTCCACGGGAATCAAAGCTTCTGAAGCCAAAATGGTAAAGGAATTATTTATTACTAGAATATCAGCACTGTGTAATTTTTCCTTACGAAATGACTGATACTATATAGTGTAAATGTACATTTCAAAATCAATAACGCGAACAATGAAAATGTTTAAGCGTCCACTGCAGTGCCTCAAGCGACTTGTCCTGAAAGGGTTTGTACTACATTCTGATTCTCTCATGCTAATTTTAAGATTTGTTTTCATATATGACGATTGGGGCATTTCATAAAAGAGGATCAGTCCATTGTTTGCGTTGAAGAATAGACTATGAAGAAACTAGAGAAGGGATCGCACGTGGTACGTGGCTTCTAAGATGATTGTGCTAATCAACAATTAGGAGGTAATCATCTCGAAGAATAGCTGTTTTCTGTTTCTTAATTGAATTATTAACTTGTTTACAAAAAGCGTTAATGACCAAAGCAACTTTCCAGAAAAACACTCCCATTTTTGTCAGTCATTGATTTCTCTTTTCAATAAGCAGGTAATTAAATTTGCATTTTTATCTACATTCTTTTGTGCTATTCATAGTATGACAAATCGATAACCAATTAATTCCAAAACATTTTTAAATCGTTTACTTTACAAGCTGGCATGATACAAAAGCATGAACAAATTAATATAGAGTCTTGCAAACCTACTAATAAAATATTTCTGTAATTATGTCTCTATTAAAACTATTTTCAATAACTTGAAAATTTTATTATGTTATTTAGTCACTATACACATTTCTGAATGGAATCCGTCTTAGTGCGTTATGTGCATTATACTTAGTTTAGAATGAGCTGATGATACGTTGTAGAAAAAGGAGTGCTTTGGTTTTTTATCTCATAAAAGAGGAGAATATTTAAATATCTAGAGAAGAACTCTAGCGCCCGCCTGCTTTGATCGGTAGTTTTCCGTGGTTTCTCCTATCAACACCAGAGGCATGCCGGAGCAGTGCCCTAACAAACCAGCCACGGGTAACTAACCACACGGCTAACTAAACCCACAAACACTTCCATGCACTACACTATCACACATGCTGGGAGACATTCAGCTGGGAGCTAAGAGCTCGTCTCAGCTGGGCGGTACTGAGTTGTTTGGAGTTACTTGTTGGGGAAAGAAAATCCGTAAACCATCAGGAAGGTCGGTGCCATATTTCGCTATTCGGCGGGAGAAAATCACGGCCGAGTCCCGCGATAAAATATCCACTATACTCATGGGACTAATGTCCTTAGCACTTGATGCGTTAGATATCTCAGACAAGCAACCTTAAATATTGACTTTCCTTTCTTCGGTATCTGAAATTTGTGTAAAAAGAGCATTTAATTACACATCATGTAATTTACTGGATATATTACGTTTTTTATAACTTCTATTCACCACATTTCTACAGTTCTGCAACTTCTAATTCTACTTCTATTCTGACACATTCTCGTACGAGACTGCGAACTTGGAATACAAGCTCACAGGCGAAAACAGTGTTCTACGATAAACTAATTAAAATGAATAAAGCGTTGTAGTCTTGAAGTTCATAGGTGAAAACTGACATTGTATTTGTCACAAAATTTGTGTTAGCGTTATTTAAATTATCTTATGTCACTCGGAAATTAACTCTCCATCTGTTTCCAGGATTGATCATATTGGCGAAGTTATGGTAAACTGTCTTTCTCTAATAGACATATGTTTACAATAAAGACATCCATTCTTTCATCTAAAAATAGTAAGTAGTGTCTGTAGATCGAAATTATCTCACTGTTGATTCAGTTTTGAAAGCAAGTTTAACGTTCAAAATAGTTTATTTAGAGACTGATTTTTTATAATAGCTTTCAATTTTTCAAGTCCAGTCATATTTTCTTTCTTATAATGCCTAAAACACTCATGGTGCTAGTGATCCTGAATATTCCAAACTATTCATTTCACAATTTTCTCTTATTCTCTAAAATCTTTCGGGAATTAAAAGAATTCGTGCTCTAAAACAGCGTGAAGATACAGATCAGTGTTTTTACAGACGCAGTACTACTGGGTACCGTTTTAAATTTTGATTTTATTCATTCGCGAACGTACACAATTAATTCACATTTAAGAACAATAACACAGAAAGATGCATATAATTTTCGTTCTTACTTTCGAAGAAAGTAGAGTAAATATTTTTACTAAAGCACATCTTATTGCTGTGATGGGACTGTATGATCCGCGAGTGTCTATTTCGCCGCATTGCGTCTTTTTGGTTACAACTCTTCCTTATTTCGTCTCTACGTGTGGATACGAATGGAGATATGAGGAGACATATGAACTCAAAAACGTAAAACTTAAAAATCGATACACGCCAAGAAAAAATTAATAAAATATGAAACACTCAGATACAATTCAACAGACACGGATAGAAAGAAAGTCTTAGTATTGAGTTTTCAAAACTAGAATTTCCTTAATATAGTATGATTACTGAGTTTGAACTGTAATATTCAAGAATTCCAACTTCTCACAGTATTCCGAATATTTAGTTTCCCTCCAATTGCTATCTTACTATATAGATTATTAGTATCAAGACTTACTTTTTATCAAAATAAAAAGACAATAATGCGGTAATATCGTGACAAATTCAAGTTGTGCTCCAGAGGGGTAGACTAATAATACAAATTTTTACTTTTTCGACCTTACTTCGTAAGAAGATAACGTGCTGGAAAACGGCCAATTTTCGACAGAAAAACTTTCTGCCAGGTGCTAGTAGCGAAGTGGGTAAATCTTGTCCTTATATAGTACATTTTTTCCTCTAGTGTACTTTGTGTAGTCTTTTGTGGACCCTTGATACCGAGCAATTGACGGCAAAACGTCTGTCCGTCCGTTTGTCTGTGGTCAAAGCTAAAGACAAAACCATTCAACTAATTTTCTCGAAAATTGATATTCCTTGATCATTTTAAATGAACTGATGGCTTTCGGAGTTTGAAACGGATATTCTTATTTTAGAAGGTACTTCACACGGAGCCTCAACAGTTTCAATTTTTTTAAGGCTCCATTTATTTATTAAACTTTTTCCTTAAATAGCCAAAAGACGCTTAAGAGAAGGGTGCAGAACGCTTAAAAGAATGCGACAACATTTTCGTTTGAACTGCCTGAAATATCGAAAGTGAAAAATTTATAGTGCGAAAATTAATATAATAGTGCGAGAAAGTATGTGCTGTTGTAGCGCTACTAATTTAAAAGTGCATCACGGTACTGTGATAGGACTGTAAGCTCTCTTTCGGCAGGTCGTGTCTGCTCCCGAGATCTGGCTTATTGCGTCTGCGCTTACTCGGGCCGTGCTGGGGCGTGCGGGGGCGTGCGGGGGCGTGCGGGGGCGTGCGTGAGATTGGCAGAGAGGTGCAGAGCCGCGCGGCGAAGTGAATCGCGAGAGGCCACGCCGACGGTGATAGCGTCTGGGGTTAGCGGGGCCCTGGAAACGACGTCGCGGATGGCGGAGGACGGGGTCGAGATGAAAACGAGGGCCGGGACAAAGGGCCGGGCGGCGCGACGCGGCGGAGAGGAAAAGTGGGAGGGGCGGGGTGGGGCCAAGAGAAGAGAAGGGAGGCTGGGACGGCGCCGGTCGTGGCCGGAGCTTACCGAGGAGGCAGAGGTCTCGGGCGGGACTCGCAGCAAACGGCCAGGGCGACCCTGCTGCTGGGAGCGGGAGGGATGGGGGCGTAGTGTGGCGAGGCGACGAGACGAGGGGCGTGAAGTAACGAGGCTGGGTTAGGCGTAATGCAATGCGGCAGGCCGGGAAGTAGTGGAACTCGGAAGGACGTAGCGTTGTGTACCAGGCGAGGGGTGATGGGGAAGAATTGGCGACTCTATTGTGAAATGTGGAGAGGATTTTCTGGGTAGGGATGTGCATAGTGAGCCAAAGTTTGGCGGAGCGTGGCGGGTTACAAAAATCTTAGAATATCGAAAGATTTGGCGTAATGAGGATGGTCGTGACGGGGCGTGACTCGACTGCTAAGGGGAATAGCGAGGCCAGAAGCGGTGAGTCGGATGTGGCTTAGTGGAAAGGGGAGGCAGGGCTTGGTGTTGCGTTGCGTTTTGGAATTAGCTGGAGGGGCCCTATTTGAGACGGAGCGTGTCGTGTCGTATTATGTGATATCGTGACGAGTCATCTGTTCGTACCATGTCTTATCGTACTGTATCATGTCGAGCCGTGTCGTTACCCGGCGTGACAAAACATGGGGTGGCATGGTGTGGCGTGCCGTCACATGACGTGGAGTTGCATGGTGTGACGTTTCGTGTCGTGGCGTGGAGTGGCATGATGTGGCGTGGCGGAGTGGGCCGGGGCGTGGCGTGGCGTGGTGTAGCGTGGCGTAGCGTAGCGTGGCGTGGCGTGGCGTGGCGTGGCCTGGGTGGAGTAGGGAGCGGTGCGACGTGTGGTTTGGTGCAAAGAGAATTTAGGTTCAGTTGCAGGGCAGAACAAGGCGGAGAATAGCTGGGGGAAGAAGGGGAAACATTACTTGTGGGGAGGATATTTAGGAGAGTGGAGCGTACGCTTGGCGGGGTTTAGCGAGAATTGCTGGGTAGACTGAGGGAAGTGGAGCCGGATAAGATATGGTAATGCATGGGCGTGTTTTGAAGGAGAGGAAGTCAATCCATAAGTTGGGCAGACGGACAAGCTTAAAACTAGTGAACGGTGATAAATGTGGTGCACTTTGACATGGAATATTTGCGCATCCAATAAATTGCCATAGTTCGTTTTTAGGTCATTAATCATGGATTTAAATTCTAATGACTTCCGTTGAAAATTTCTTTCCGGATTCAACTACAATAATAAGTATATCTTCTCCAATATATTGTTAAAACAATAAATGACAAGAGAAAAAACATTAAAAAATGAATTTAAAATATTCATTATATTTTCCCTATATTATTTCTCAAAATATAGGTTTACCCTGTGTTTCCTATTGAGAACAAACAGTTCAAAAATAAATATTTAGAAACTTCAAAAAGTCCATCAAAATTGAGTATTATGAAACAAGTAGTTCTCAGTCGTACAAAGAAAAAATAATGCATACGCGCGAAGCACCAGAATGTAGGAATATAAGACAATGACTCGATTAATTTATCTCACACGACGCTGCAGGACGAGAACGCAGTATTGCAGAAACACTAAGCCCACGACCATGACACTCGAGTCATGACAGTTTCTGCAGCTGTAACGGTCCGCGTTTACTGCATTCGGACGACGGATCAGTAGAACGTTGCTTCCTCCAGAGATCCGTCTCCTTAGTATTTACGTACGACTCATAGCCCTCGTTTAAGGAGTCCAGTCACGCTCCTTCATTACACCGTCCTCCCTCCCCTTCCCCCTCATCGCTTTTGCCTAATCTTCCGCCGGCACTCCGCCCTCGTCTCGTGTAATGACGGGTCGTTTGGAGGATGCTTCTTAACGCGACTTCCTTCCGTTCGGATCGTCGGCACAGCCTCCCCCCCCCCCCGACGAGAATCAACTGCATCGTAGCGCAGCGTCTTTTTCTTCGTCTGCCCCCAGTGCCCTTATCTCGGCCCGTTGCATTTCGCCGACGGGTCAGCCTCCAATCGAAAGCTATTATCCGCGGGTAGGCCCCAGAGGATATCTGTGAGGTAAATCTTTGTTCTCCGTTAGTTTTCCCCGGCTATTTCTCGGCCATCGCTTCTGGAGTGTTGGAACCAGGAACGCTCTTCATCCCATACCACTACCCAACCCTCCACCTCCCTCCCATCCAACGATTTCACGCTTGCGTCTTCTTCATACATTTTAAATCTCAACGTAATTGCATTACCTCGTTTTCTAAACTACGTTTTCCTCTCTCGCTTTCTTAACGCTTCTTCATCTATCCTCTTGAAAATAACATCATCTTCCTTTCCCGGATTTTTTCCTCTTCTTCCCTTGACTGGCCGAGTCATGCCTTCTCCATTCTTTTCTATGACTTAGTTTTTGGGTGCGTCTTTGTGTTGTGCTTAATTAACATTAATCAGCGTGAAAGTGCCGTAACTTTGAAATAACTTGGGCGCAGTTGGAACTTTTCTTGCGCGGGGCTCGTGGAGGTGCTGGCAAATGTTTAATGAGCTGGGTGTTTATCTTTCCCCGAACGCGTGCACAAGTCGCATGGCTGGCGACGAGGCACGTGCCCAGTCTTAGGGGTCCGGCCTGGGCCATAATCCCTGTTACGTCCTCAAGACGAAAATAATGTTTTGTAAATATTTTTCGTAACACAATACTGTGCTGTAGACAGTGTATACTGTGCCTATAACACAGAACGTTATATTCCGTTTAAGTAGTGTTGCTTTTGCTGATTTTTCTGCAGTTCAAAAAATGTTTATTAAATGTGTGACATAAAAAAGTACTAAATTGTATTTTTAATGCAGATCATTTGCGTTCAGGACCTACTTTTGCCTTTAAAGATGGGATTGGCGTATTGATTATTATAATAATAATAATAATTATTATTATTATTATTATTGTTATTATTGTTGTTATTATTATTGCTATTATTATTATTATTATTATTTAGTTTTTAATGAGATTGAGAAAATTAGTTTTGGGAGATTCTTGGAAAACTGGTTTAGTACAGTATATCATTTTAATACGAGAAATTTTGGATATTATTTCTACACTTCTTAAAGGATTGGATGTTTTTTAATGATTGTTCATGAGAAGAAAATTTTAAAGATAGTGTAAGTCAGGATTTGATTATTGACGACTGGTTCAAGTGCTTAAATTATTTAGTCTAGTAATATATACTAGTGAGTTTGGAGGGATACCGTCAAATGATTTTCAAAAAAATCTGCTTAACCTTCCCTAAACGTAATTTATTAGAAATATAACATGATTTATTATATCAGTAGGGATCAAACGTAATTTTTAAAGCAGTGACGTATTCATTATGACTTTAGAAACGTAATTATTCATAAATGTAGACGGTATCAAATGTTTGAATTTCACTGACAGTCAAAAAGTAGCAAAATATAGGAATTATAAACTGTTAAAATTATTTATGTAACTCCAAAAACATTTATTTGAATATAAAAGAATTGTTGATTATTATAAAACCAATTATTTTCGTTAATAACAATCAAAATACTAATCAATCAAACTAATCAAAATATAGTTAAATATTAAATAGATAGGGAAACCTTAAACACGGTATTAATAATATAATTTTAGAAAACAATAACGTAACTTAATTATACACGTTACGTTATTGTTTTCTAAAATTATATTATTAATGCCGTGTTTAATGTAAATTAGATAATGGATGAAATTTTCCACAATTGAATTAAATACTCGAAATAGCAGAAAGTTTTTATGGAATTGATTGTTGACTTTTTAATTCACGTCCTAACAGTTCACACATTGCATTGAACGTTTTATTGTCAAATTAGTTAACAATACAACGTATAATTGTTAAAAATAGTACTATATGTAGATAAATAGAAATGGAATAGGCCTCTCATTGCAGTAAAAATATTACTTAAGTGGAAAGCGTTATTGGGCAAACTGTGTTATTTTGTTCTATAGCAATTGTTTATTTGCTGAAGCCAGAATAAGTTTAAGTTATAAAACAAGAAAATATTAAGCTGTTTTATTTATCAAGTTATTGATTTTTGTTTTTAACTACATTGAGTTTTTTATGTGAGAGAAAGAGAAAACAAAGTAAAATTGCGAAATTTAGTTTTCCAAGTTTGAAACCCTTTACAGACTTCTCACTTACTATTTTCCTGAATCAGATGCGTGTAGGTAGGGACGATAAACACAAACGCAAACATGTTTGTATCGTACATAATATGGTTTAAATGTCTTGTTCTCTTTCACTGTCTGCTGTGTGAATAACCTTGGAACGTTGTAATATGAAATGCATGTTCTAGCTAAAAAATATTATTTTTGAAAGACGTTATCATTTGGGTCGCTTTATTCCTCTCTATAATTAATCATCTCCGTGACAGAAGCATGGCTTTCAACGAAACAAAAATGATCGCCCTCAATAATGGCATAAAAGCACAGAAGCTCTTAATGGCATTCCATTTTCTGCAAACGCATTTTTTTCATCATTTCCCTTCTGCCTAACCAAACTCGACAGCAATCAGACAACGCCCATGAAAGCGCGGACGCACGTTTTATGGACTTCTTCGCGTGGATCAGCAGCCGAAAGGATCAAGTAACAATTTAGAAGTTGGCCTTCGCGAGTGCCAGCTGGCAAACTGGGCGCTCTTTCCGTCACCCACCCTCCCGACTTCAGCGCTCCTCCCTCCCTCGCCCCCACCCACCAGCCCGTTCCTCGTTGGCCGACCTTCGTTTCGCACCACCCGCGCTTAGTCAAGGTCTGCTCCGCACAGCTCGACCCCGCCTCGCTCGGTACCGCATCGTTCCTTTTTAGTTTGCGTCATCTCTTCTCTCTCTGACCACATGCCGTGGATTTTCCTCTCAGCTCTACCGTTACCTGCTCAGCATATCGCCTCGCCATGTTTCTCTCGCCAGTTTCTATGCTCTTTTACGCCCCTATTCTTAATATTCCGTCACTCTCTTCTCCAGTCACCCCGCCTGTTGCCCTTTACCCACCGTGCCATCTGCACCGCCCCCTTTAGTTTCGTTCCATCTCGGCACGATCCCCCTTGGCACATTCGCTCCGCTCCACGTGTGCTTAATTTAAGGTAAGAGAGTCATCTACCTCTGGCCTCCTGCCGCGTATTCTCCGCTCCACTCGTACCGTTATCTGCTACAACTCTCGCCAATTTTCATGCCCCTGTCCGCTCCTTCACTTGACATTCCGTCACACTCTTCACCACTCTTGCCCTTAACTCGCCGCACCACCTGCACCTCCATCCCGTCACAAGTCCTGGCACACCTGCTCCGGTTCTCGGCCAGTTGATTTCCTTCCACGGCCTCGTTGATTTCCTTCCATCTCGGTCCATTTCACCTCTTCTTCTTTCATTTCATCCCTTCTTGTTTCTTCCAGCCCCCCTCCCTCCCCGACCCCTGACCCTACGTGCCACTTGCCGCACCCTCCGCGCCGTGTACAGTTTCGTACCGCCCCATTTCTTCTCCTTTCTCCTTGCCCCGTACTGTTCCATCCTTTCCTGTCCTCGCCCCTCCTGCTCTGTTCCGACTCGACTCGCGTTATCCAGCCTCTATCACCTCCGACAGGTCTCCTGCCCTTGCGCCTCCCAGTCCGGCTAGTTTTGACCCCATTCTATGTGTTCTGTCTCGCTCCATCTCGCCTAGACCCATCTCTTCTGTGCCCGTTCCGTTTCGCATCGTCACGTTACGGGCTGTACCATCTTGGTCCGTCCCGTCTCAGATTGACCCGTCGCGGTTCGTCGGCTTGGTCTGTCCCGTCTCGGTCCCTTCGTGTTTCTCAAACCGTTCCTTCCTGCCATGGCAATTCCCGGCCATTCTCTCCTCTACCGCCCCAAGAGACTTTTCCAGGCTGTCGAGTCCATTTTAATTTCGGTTTTATATCCCCTTCCTCCCTCCTCCTCCTTCCCCCTTTCTCTCTACCTTTGTCCTGTTTCCTTCCCCCTTATTCCCACGCGTACAACAAACGAGTGCTTGTACTTTGAGCTCCGGGCCAAGACCAGGATACGGCGCAGCCCCGTTTCTGCCAAACGAGTTCTCAGAATGACGAGCACCTCGGGGGACGTCTGAATCTTTCGAGAAAGAGCGTGTTCATTAGCTACGAAGCATTAGACCGAAGGGTTGCTAAAATTTTCCTTCTAATAATTAATTGTGTTAAACGAAAATTTAGTCATGTAAACATTATTGCATGAATATAAGATGTAACGTGTGTAATTAAAAATTGTTCTCAATGTTCTGAGGATTGATGATCTCTGTATGAAATATTATTCGTCATTGAAGTAACATAAGAAATTAATATTATTTGCAGTGGGTAAACAACGGAACTTTAAAAGTCTTAAGATAAATTAAATATTTGAAACTACGTAGACTGTTGCAAGATTATTAAGGAATCTTTAGACAAATATTTATTACGTTCGCAAAATATGTAGAAATTTTGTCTAGTTTAAAAGTTTTAAAATTTTTGAGTTACTGTAAATATGTCGCATTCTTATTTCTTTGGTTTATGAGAAAATAAAATTGGTTCGTGCTCCAATTGCTCTCAAGAAGATATTTCCTTAACATTTTCATTACATTTAAGTACGAAGTCTTGTACCTGCGGTTAGTGGAATATTAAAAAAAGTTTTTCAAAATGCAGGCGCCTCGAGTGGACGCAGATCGACCGAGGAATATCTATTTTGGAAGAAATCGTACGTATGGTTTACGCGCTAGTGTTGTGCACAGACAGACAGACATAGACACACACACACACACACACACACACACACACTGGCGGACGGACGGATGGATGGACGGACGGACGGATGGACGGACGGACGTTTTCCTTTCAATTGGTTTTTCGGTATCAAGGACCCACAAAAGAGGGTTTCTGACTACACCACGTGTTAGGGGATTTTTTTCTTAATTTAGCAACTGGTTTTATCCACTTTTTCTTCATCAGGTCCCGGCAATGAATTCCCCCCGCCCCCGAAAATTCGCCATTTTTTCGCGCAGCATTACATAACTTTCCCTATACTACGTATATCACTCCGTGTATATATACGGAAAGTAAAAATTATTATGAATATACATCTAAAAGCCAATTGTCTGAATTATAACGTTACGGATGAATATTCCAGACGACCATGCAAACAAGAACTTATATAAAAGCCAATTTGTGTGAAAATAACACTTCATTAATTTACGGAAAATCCATTTCATTTATGATCACGTGTAATTTAAGAACAAAATTGGTGCACCAAATCAAAACAAATAAATGATGGCACACGGAAAAAATTATCGGCTTATATGTTTAACACACATGCAACTCATAAAATGTATGATTAGACGCAGTGTATGTATTAAATGTGAACCAAAATGTCTGGGTATAAATATAATAATCTGTACTTTTTACAAAATAATATTAAAGTGAGAGGTTGGTATTATGAATTGTATTATGAATTGAAGAGGAATTTAAATCTCCTTTGCCCACGTGTATTTGCTACTCAATTCTGAATTGCTATACATTGCTAACACAATTATTTTTACTAAGTAAACAGATATCTTTTAAAAAATTGATTCAGCTTTCTGCTTTCGGAGCTTCCACCTACTTATTCGTAGAAACCGATATTAACCTCTTGGCGGGACGGATTTTAATGCACGGCAATGAATTTCAATGTCAATTCTGTAGGTACAGTTCTTTACATACGAAATTTATCCTGATTTTAAAATGTTTCCCTGCAATCGAGTTGTCAACAGAAAAAATAAAACGCCATGTCAAATAGCTGTAGAGCCTCCCACAAATTCTCCCTTGGAACAAAGAAATACATTATAAACAATTGCATCAGGTCCGCTGTACTAAAGCAGAGAGCCCCTTTTGCATTTAGAAAAGAGTAAACATCATGGTAACATTTTTGATTTCAAATCCTTGTTAAGTACCCGTCACTTACTCTCACCAGAAACTTTTCCTCCAGACTTCCGATCTCTTAACTCTCGCCTAGCGCGCTCGGGCAGACACGAATTTATCGCGCGACCATCCAAATTATTTATGGGCGTCGACAAATCACTGTCGGCACGTGCCGCCAAAAAGAGCGCGCTGCGATCGCATTCATTTCGGACGTCCGGTTCTCCTTTAAAACGCAAAAACCGGCCAGAGACTAACCGACCGCCGACGGACAACGCGTTGAGCAGCCCACGGTACTTGGCCGCCGCGAAAAATAGACAGAAAAAGGGTGAAACGCGCTCCATGTCAGCAGTTGAGCTGCAGTATCTGCCATCCCCGCGAACCCAGCTCTGAGTCGTGGCCCAGACCGCATTACGCCGGGTGTTGTTATGCCGCACGTCCCGCACTACGCATCCCCACATCCATTCCCTTCCGTGTCTTAGATACCAAACTCTTCACCACTCCTACCCGTGTCCTCCGTCCCCGCCATGCGTCCCCACCACTACACCCAACACTGAGTCCCCGCCCTCAGTCACCACTCCGTAAGTCCGCCCGACCACCCCCCACGTTCCTGTTACATGCCTCTGCTCCATGCTCCCGGCTCACGTTCCCAACCTCGTTCCTCCAATCACGCTATGTGCACCCAACCCGTCCTACTCATTTCGAATTCCTCGGCTAAGATCGTGCAAACGGAAGAGCGCCAAAGACCCAAGCACTCCTAGCTCCTCATCCAACGCAATCGGAGGTCTTGCGTTTCCCCGGTCCTAGCCGGGAAAGTCGAAACGAGCAGGAAGGGACAGGTGAATTGAGTGGGATGGTTTGGCCAGAACATGAAGTGGCTAATCGCAAAAGTGGAAGGCATAACAATATATAAGGAGAGTAAGTATATGTAAGACTGGGCGCAGAACACAGTAGGGGAACAAGTAATGGTTGGGGAAGGAACATGTTCGGCCACCAAGTAGTACGAGTAAGGCCGAAACGGACTGAATGCGGAGTAACTTGGAAGAAAACTGAATTTAACAGTAAAAAGGGACGGAGAAGACGGTCCTAAAGGGAGTGCGAAATAAAACGTGACGGGAGTAATGTTCTGGAAATATGCATATGGAGAAGAACTGGCGTGAACAGGACCAAACGAAGTAGATTAGATCATGATGGGCTGAGTTGGGCGGGGCAGCAATGTCGGATGGAGACCGATGGGGCGAGACAGATTGCAATGAAGTCGGAGCTGAAGAGATGCGAAGAGCGGGGCACGGGATTGGAGGGAGCAGAAATGGATATGCCGGACCGTGAGGGGCAGTGTAAACGAAAGTGACAAAAGCGGCTCGGGTTCCGGTGGGAGCGGTATTCAGATGAAGAGGTGGTGGCGGGAACTGTGAGCGAGGAGGTTGTGGCGGGAGAGGTAGGGACGGTGAGAACGGCGGCGTTGGCCGAGATGTCAAAGAGTGGGGACTGCGAAGGAGGGCGAAAATTGCCAAATCGACGACGGCCAGGGAGGTGAGGCGGTTAGGGCGACGGCGGCGGGGTCGGCGAGGGCAGCGGGGTTGCTAGAGCGGTAGGGCCGGTGAGGGTGGCGGGGACGGCAAGGGGAGGTGGAGTCGGTTAGGCCGACGGTGAGATGGCGGGGATGAGGGCGAGGGCAGTGGGGACGGTGAGGGTGGCGGGGAAGGTTCAGAGGTCATGGCGGGACGCTGTAAACGGCGAGTGCAGTGGGGACGTCGAGGGCTACGTTAATGGTGACGACAGTGGCGGGGACGGCAGGTGCTCAGATGACAGAGGCAGACACGAGAACTGCGAGCGAGGAGGTTGCGGTGGGAGTGGTGACGGCGGGAACCGCGATGGCAGCGGAGACGGTGAAGGAAGTGGGGACAGCCAGAGTGGCGGGGCCGGCCATGGAGGTGGGTACTGTTAGTGCCACGGTGGCGGGGACGTCGAGAACAGTGGGGTGGAGGACAGTGGCAAGACCGGTCAGAGCGGTGAGGACGACGAGGGCGGCGGGTGAGGCAAAGGCAACAGGATGGGGATGACGGCGGCGGGTACGGAGAGGGTGGCGGGGATGGTAAAAGTGACGACGGCGGGGACGGAAAGGCAGTGGAGACGGCGAGGGTGACGAGACTGCGACGACGACGAGGGCGGCGGGGACGGTTAGGATGACGGCGGCAGGGACTGCGGGACAAGGACGACGGGGATGACGATGGCGGCGGGGACAGAGAAGGCTGCGGGGACGTCAAAGGCGGCGGGGACCGTGAGGGCGGTGGAGATGGCGTTGGCGGTGGAGACGGCGGGGGCGGTGGGGCATCATAGATGACGCGGGCAGCGAGGACTTCGAGGACTGCGCGGACGGCGTGGCCAGTGAGGACGAGTGGGTTGAGGGACGGAGGGGCGGGAGGCCGCGGGAATGAGAGCGGCCGGCGGCGTTGGCTTCGCGCTCGTGTCGCGGTTCATATCCGGGCGTTCGCAGCAGATAAACACAGGCGGTCGCGGCCAATTTCAGCCATCACTGCCATCTGGCGGTCGTGACTGGTGTAAAACGGCGCGGCGTCGGCCGCTCGTGCATAATGCGCGGCGGGGGTGGGGGCGGGGGAGGGGGCGGGGCCGGATGGCGGCGGTGGCTGCGGCGGGGCCCGCGTCCCGTGCATCCGACGGAGCGATGGACCGGCCGCCGCCCGCCACAGCAGCTGCCAGGGCTGGACTTGCACGCGTTTTCCTGCGAGGTGGTTGATGAAGCTAATTGCACACAGGACACGAGCTCTGACTGAACAGCATATTAATGCATAATTCTCTAATGCGTTACTTGCACATTTTTAGTCGATTCATTATAAATACACACATTTGTGTTTTTATCCACAAATTAAAGTTCACTAATACGTGAGTTTGGATGCTACTTTTTGAATGCAAAAGTAGTAGAAGAGTTAAGTGCTGTAAATCGACTATTCCCCCTAAAACAGTCGCCGATGCGACTATATTCTCCTTGCATGTACTGATAAATTCGCGGCAAAAGTCTATGAGCAAAGTTGTCTCCATGTGAAAATTGCAAATACGTGTAGCAATAAACTGAAAACAGGTGACATTTAAGCTTTTTATTGATGTACCTATTGTTTATATACAATTTTCTTATAGTTTTCCCGGAAGTCGAATCGTCTATCGCTGAAGAAGTTGCCATGTTGCATCAACACGTGTCCGTCTCCGAATCATTTTAGTGCTTTCTCAGAACTTCTAGAAAACTGTTTCAGAACCTTAACAATCCCCAATTAATAAGAATTTTGCTGCCAAATTTGCTTCTCAATAAATTTATTTGACATTCAGTACATGGCATACTCCATCTATTTGTTCCACGCAGCCAACAATAAACAAATAAAACTATTCTTTTATACGTTTATTGATATACAACTAGCAGTGTTAGAATACGTTTGCAGCGTACGACTATTTATCGCGAAAGCAATAATAAGTGCTCAAAGCAATTATCGTATCGAACATTACTAAATAATGTATGAATTAATTTATTCAAAGTATTGCCACCCAAACCGGGATTGGAACCCGGATCATCTGGATTACGCTCAGTCCATCTAACCTCTAATCTACCGGGACGACCAATTCTGTGAGTAGTCGACGTTTCCTTCCGGGCTAGGGAGCCGTGGTCTATTGGAAAACATATTTCCAAACGTTTCGTCCGCAACTGCCCGGAAGAAATCGTCGACTATATCTCCAGCCGTGAAAGACTACATTGTTATATTAATTCTGTGAATAGTTTCGTAGGCCTGATATTTTGGCCTTTTACGAGGTGACATTTATATAAATTATTTATTTATTACAGCATCTAAAGTAAAACTTTTAAAGCTTCTGTATAAAACAATGTATCTTCTAAACGTTTTTAAAATATCTGTACTATGTTGGTATATTTTTCCTTATACTCATTGTTCTTGTTTTAAGCGTCGCACTATATTTGTAAGCGATATTTTATTGTTGAGATGTAGACAAACTTAGAAACAAAAATAGTTTACCATTTGGCATATTAAAATTAATGAGGGTACGAGTAAACTGAAATATAATGCAATTGGTGTAAGGTGTTTTATATTGCGTTTTACTTCGTAAAATGACTCAAAACGAACGTTATTATAAATGATACGTTTCTGCCATTAAATCGTTGATTTACTTTGAGTCCATGAACTTGAGGTTAATGTATGTTAGAAGATGTATTTTAACATCAAAGATTTTTGCGTAGACACACTGGTTTTTTACATTCAGCAATATTTATTTTGTTTCCCAAGAGAGAAATATTTCAATATTTAATTGTAATGTTTTAATTTGTGGTGTGAAGTGTGTAATATTTCCTCTATAAAGGCAAATAAAACAACAAAAATAAACTCAACTAGCAGGAAAAAATTAACGCCGAAACATAGCAGTAAAAACGAAGTTTTTTCACTGTAAATAATCAATGTAAATCAGTTAAGTTTTCATGAGAATATGGAAAAAAAGAGGCAGGCGAGATAAATTGTTCGTTGTTGTGGCAGAGAATTTTCGAGCTGTAGGCACAGGGAAGCATTCGCTGTTTTTGTTTATGAACATAGCGGAGAGAGATTTGCATAGCAGGGACCGCTCAATGCCCCGCAGCTGCCAGGCCGACACAGCGCTTAGACACCGCTGCCGCCGCACGACCGTTCCGCCTAGGACTCCGTCGCACTTGCCCGTCCATGTAAACAATTTGCTTTTCTGAGCAGAAATTTTGTTGTTAAAGAAATTACTTTTTTCAACTCCAAGTTCATGAGTTTATAAAATGAACAGACTATTTGACGGCAGATTCTTTTCGGTTGTTAATGTTGGAGAACAAGCTCAGTTTATCAATTTACGTAATACTGTAGCTTCGGACCCAATAAATACAACGGGTTTTTGTGAGGAGATATTCCGTTTCATTCCAGACAGAAAATCATTACAACTTAGTTACGATCAACAACTCTCCTTTTGTTTCTCCATTGCATAACATATGAACGTGCCACACGAAACCTATGATATATGTTTACCAACAGTATATGCTGAATCATTTACCTCAGCAAAATGCAATATAAAACACCTTACACCAGTTGTATAGTATTTCAGTTAATGATTATACACGTTAGTTTTAATACACCAAATGGTAAACTATTTTTGTTTTACTTTTTTTCTATAGTTTCAAATATATAATCTCGCTTACAGTTACATGTGCGAAACGTAAGTCTATAACAATGCGTGTAAGCAAAAATATACAAACATTGCACAAATATTTTAAAAATATTCTATTCATATTGAAATTGTCATGCGTAATCTAAAGAGTATATTTTCAAATAATAATTATTATGATTTTGATTGACAATTGATAACATCTTATGACTTATAAAACAGCTGAACATTTGGGGGGTTATGCCGACTCTGCCTACACTTCCTCGCCCATTTACCTTCCACAGCCTGCCCATCAGCATCCCAGCCATGCTGCCCACGCCTCCGTCCGTCACCGAAGCCTCCGCCTGCACTTCCCCCATGCTTCCCCTACGCTTTCCCCTCCTCACCCAAGCCGCGTCGCCCACTACACGTCCAAGCAGTCACTCTCTTCAACGTCCTACACTGCTCGCAGTTAACCAATGCCTTTTTTGTAACAAAAGAGCTCGTCCTTGGATTTTAGGTCTTTTTGAACGTTTGAAGATGATGAAATTGTTGATGACAAGTTGTTTCTAACGTTCTGAAGACCCTATACAAAATTTACTACAATTACGTGCTATGAAACCGTGATGTCACCACCACGATTGATAACTGCCAAAGAGGAAACAAGTGTTGAACTTAAAAATGTGATTGGTTGGCGTAATGTAGATTATTGATATTGTTATATTACTATTCTTGTTCTTCTTCTTCTTATTATTATTATTATTAATTATTTATAAACTAATGTTTAATGCGCGTAGAAATTGAAAGAAAACTGCGTCGTCTTGGGTCATGTGAGTGGTGTCTATGATTCCCTTAGTTACCCAAGATCTCGGAGAAAATCTAAAAACAATGAAATAGTTTCGAATTTATCTGAAAATGCAAATATTTGATTGCGTGATTCCTTCTATTCTCTTATTGCGCACACTGATTGAATTTTCATACTCAGTGCAGTCACGTTTTACGACATAGACGTCGTTATGCGATATCAAGTCACCAAGAAAGAGACTTCTCGCCATTAAATATTTACTATTCACATGTTGCGTTGTGAAACACAGACTTGTTTGATGTTCTTAGTATGAGTATAAAGAAGTGTTGCTCTGCACAGGGTGTGCGGGGAAGAAACGTCGAACCTTGGAAAATAATGTTCTTAACACAATTCTAAGCATATTTTTTCTAATTAACTACGTGGATATTCCGAATGGTTGAGCCGCTATTATCCCTCAAACTTTGGTTCAAAAAATGAATTTTAAGCACTAAAGAAGCATTATGGAAGCATAGAAACACTCCTAGAACATGTAAATTGTTTATTATTTACAAAAGAAATGAATATATTTGTTCAGAAAGAAAAATTTAGCGAGAAATAAAAAGGCACCCAATTTATACAATTTGACTGCTTGTTTTGAGTGCTAATAACGGCTCAACCATCTGGAATATCCACGTAGATTATTAGACAAAATACGCATAGAATTGTCTTAAGAGCTTATTTTTGAAGTTTCAACGTTTTTCTCCCCGGACATCCTGTATATGCAAGTTTGCACTACAGTATTCAGGAATTGGTGAATATTGCTTTTGTTAAATTTTTCATTTATTGCAGTATTATGAAAGAGCATTTGATTTGTCGTTCTCGAGCAGTGTACAGGCTACGATTTTGGAAAATCATTTTGTATTGGTTTGTTCAAGCGAATTTTTTCAGCTGCACGCCACTAGTTATTATATATTTCTGTTTCCATTTCTGTACGTAATTACATGCAGCAAAAAAAGTATGTTTATGCCGTATCAAGCATCGCAGTTACAACACCCGAGCACATGTACGCAGAAAACAGCCAGGCATATTTCCGCACGTTCGTGAATCCGTTTGGAAATTCCTCCCGCACGAGACGTGAACTGCATAGGGAAACAGCCGCCAACGGAGGGCAGTGGCGGTTACGGCGGGCGGAGTTGGGGTGACCGACGGGAGCCGGCGGGAATAGTGGGAGCGGGGCAATAGGGAGGTAGCTGGAGACTACCGAGACTGCGGAAATAGTGAGGTTGGTTGGTTGTTCGTGATTCCGGGCGCGTCAACTACCGAGGTCATTATTCCCGTAAGTGTAGTGCATATTTTCTCTTCAGCGGGTGTGGCAGTGATCTTTCCCCATTGGATGGCGAGATCCCACACCGACCCACCGTCGGCTAGCGGGGGTTCTCCTAATCATGTACCTCCCACCAGCAGGGCACCGCCTCAGCTGGGACAAGCTCCGACTTTCCGACCGGTCTCCCAGTATGTGTGGTAGTGTAGTGCATGTTAGTGTGTGTGTGTGTGTGTGTGCCTGTGTGTATGTAGGGGTGAGAATAGGACAAGGAAGAGGACGGAACGATCGCGCGCGGTCCGTGATCTGTTTGTTAGGATACTACTCCGGTACTCGCCTTTCGTTGATCGGAGAAACCCCGAAAAACTACCGATCAGAGCAGACGACCGCTAGAACTCTCCTCCAGGCAGTGACTGAATTCGACTTAGCTGACAAGCTAGTGTCAGAAATATTGCCACTCTCGGGTCACGAACCTAGGACCTCCCAGTCAGAGGTACTGCAGTGACATTAGTTTATGCACTGAGCCGCCTCTCCCGGTCGGAAATATTGAGAGAAGTGGGAGGGGACGGGACGTTGTGGTGAGGGGAAAGGCTGGAAAAGAAGACAAGGGAGGGAGCGTACGTAAAGGGAACGATGGAGATGGGCAAGGACGTGTGGGAAGAATTGTTAAGAAGGGAGGAGATGGTACATCGGTGTAATAATGAGAGAGGAAAATGAGATGGAGATGCGGTGGCAGATACCATGCAATTGTGGCGTCTTGGCCTGAGCCAAAGAAAGAAATAATTCCACAGACGTGAACGTTTGCAAATACTGATTTATTCAATGAACTCCGGCACCTGAATATTTATGTACATATTTACAAGTGGACGGACGGACCGTCCCGTTCCAGAAGGAATTTCCCTCGGCCACCACGACCGCTAGCCTACTGTCACGACGCAGGAGCGCCGGCCCCTTACTCGTCCTAATCCCGCTACACGCGCCGCGCACCCACAAACGCACCACTCACCGCGACCGGACCTGCGAGAAATTGGAGAACGAGACGCTTGCTCTCGTTGCTTATATACCCGCTGGGCTCGTCTGACGGAACTACGTCACATAGCCGCATCCGCCAGCCGAATTCTAACCCCAGCTTCCTTTCGGGGTTCTCAACACTGGCGCCATGACAACGCGCCCTAGGAATTTCTCACCCCCGACTTCAACTGCTGGATTTCCCCGTCTTCCAAAAATACCCCTTTTGTTCTGCGAGACGTCAGCTCGACGCGCCCGCCGTTTCAGCTCTTCCCTGTGTGCAATTCAGAGCTTCTGAATGCACGTACTGAATTTAATATTGGGCGTCTCATATGACTCCACACAATGTTATGTTGGAGACAGCGTATGATTCCAAAGGCGCTGACGGCAGCGTAATAGAAGTGGTGCAAGAGCTTCGAGGATGGAGTCCGCGGTGGAAGCGACCGATGATGGCCGACAGCGAGATGTCAGAGTCTTTCATGGTCAGTGGAGTCGAGTCGGTAGAGAAGACCGATAGTCGGGAAGATTCCAGGACACGGGAAGACGGCGAGTTCGGACGGGGACTGTGATAGGTGGTTGGGGCGGTGACGGCAAGGGGAGCTGGGGTTGATCATGCGCTGCCGGGGACGACCAGAATTAGCGAATGGCGGACGTAAGTGTACGTAGCGGAGCAGCGGATCTGTTGTAAATGTGGGAAGTGTGAGAGAAGCGAGGTTGGTGGGAATGCCGGAAGCTATGGGGATGATGCGATCTTTAGAGACCGCTTGAATTGAAACGGACAGGAAAAAAACTTTCAGGATATAGTTGTGGTGAGGGAGATGCTATTTAGTGGCGAAAAAGGTAAATTCAATGGAGTGGCGATCGTAGCGGAGGTGGCGGATATTCCGATGACGGTGGCGAAAGAGGGCGCTACAGGGTTGGCCACGAGAGAAGATGATGGTTCTCAGGATCTGTGGGGGTCATGGCAAAGACAGTGAGGGCGTTCAAAGGAGGCAAGGATTTGACGTGGGCTTTGGGGAAGGTGTCACTAGGAGTGGTGGAGTTGGCGGTTGATGATCAGAGGCGGGTAGTGACAAGTGTGACGGCGAGTCAGTTGAGGTTTGGCTGTCAGGACTATGAGCCAAGACGACTATAATGGCGTTAGGAAATGTAATTGCAATGACGAGAGCCACATCGGCATAAGAGGCTCAGGGCATCAACTGTCACTGCAGTGCCTCTAATCGCAAGGTCGTAAGGTTCGAGTCCCAACGGTGGTAGGAGTTTTGACTCTAGCTAAGAGGGTAGGCCAAATTCCGACGCTGTTTAGAGAAGAATTCCATCGGACGGCATGTTCTCATAGGTACTTTTTGGTAGATGCTCAGATAAACACCAGACGAATGCCGGAGCAGTACCCTAATAAATGGACCACGGATACCACACGATATTTTCTTCCTCTTCCTACTCCTATCCTCATCCTTACAAGTACACACACGTACATGCACTCCACAACTACATATGACGGGAGACCATTCTGGAGTTTAGAGCTAGTCCCCGCTGGGGTGATGCTCCGCTGGAGGGAGGTTCCTGGGTGGAGAACACCCAACAAGCCGGTGTGAAGGCGTCATCGCTAGATCCCACCATCCATGGGATCAGCCATATCCCATGTTAAAATAAGCACTACACTTATGGAAATAATGATAGTATACTTTACTCGTTCATAAACCGAAATAATCAGCGAGAGCGGCGTTGGTGTCGGTTGTGGCGGCTAGGGTGGAGAGAAATGGGAGTTGGTGTCGCTAAGCGGTGGGCAGTGAGCGAAGACTATGGACGGAGGGTGGGGTGTGGCCAGTGATCTCTACATTATAACTGGATGAATAACTACAATACTTTGGAGTGCTGAAAATCGTGACCATCATTTTTCGTTTGGTTGGCAATTACTAATGCTTAAACTAGTCACTATCAAAGAAAATGTCAAAGTATTAAGTAGCATCCGGTTTTAAAAACGCCAACAAATTGGAAATGGGTTTCAGTTCCTGAGGCATGTAAATATTATGCCATAATTTTTTTTGAGAATGCAGTTCTACATATTATTTGCTAGCCATTACTTTAAAATTTTTTTAGGTTTCCTTTTTCACAATAATTAATATTTACCACATCTTGAATTAAAGAAATTATTAAAAACACGTAAACCAAGAACACTTCTCTGCGTGATTGTTAAAAAAATTCATCGTTTTCTGGCGCACGATTACGTAACTTTCTCTTCGTGCAAAGTATTTGTAGGGCAAAAAAGTAAACTTTTTTTCAAGAAATGAAAGGCTCCAAGAAATGATAATTGAAATTTTAAAGTATTGAATATTGGTTCCTTCCCATATTTTTATTCTTTTCGATGAACATAAAAGAGAATAAATGTTTTACATTTTTATAAGGCGCTAATTTCTGCTATTTATTTCCGAGATAACAAGGGCAGAATAGACGTTCACCATCATGGCGGACCGTCACGGATTTCTGAACATAGAATGTTGTCTCCAGTCTACCCCAGAGCTCACTGGTTGTGACCTGTGGACGGCAAGCAGTGAGCGGGGGACGTGCGCGGGTCGTCCGAGGTCGTGCGGCGCAAGGTACGAGGGACGGCGCAGCCCGTGCGTGCGTGTGCGCGCGTGCGTGCGCGCGCGCGGCCCTGGCACGCGCCGGTGCGTAGCGCGCACGCCGGAAAACAAAGACGCAGCGGCCCGCGGCGAGCGCTGTTTGCTTGCGGGAGCTGTTCCCGGCTCAGCCGCCCGCCCCGCTCCGGGGTGCCTGAGGCGTGGTCGGGACAGCGCTGGAGAGGCGGAGAAACTGCTGATCCTCTCGGGCTGGAGTGGGAGGGAGCCGTGGGGACAAGGAACACTCGCCCTCATTTCGCAAGAGGACTCAAACACTTTTTCTCCAACAACCGTCGTATGTAACAATTTTTTTTCTAACTCACAGGAGGGGGATTTATGTTGTTGTTTTTTACATTGGAGAGTTTCTTCACGCCTTCGTAACTATTGAATCAATCATGATTTTTCCAGAAACTAAACAATGCTTCCAATGAACTTTTTATTATACTCATTTAGACTCCTCAAATTATACTTAAGCATATTAGTGGCACGTGCCTTTTTTTAAATTAAACACTGGGATAAGATCTATGTTATATAAAGGTACTTTGATGCTTATTGTCGATCAGACGTTCTGCTGTTGCCTTCTATTTTCTTCTTAAAACACTTTGAGAAAGGCTTTGTTCTGAAAGGAAAAGAACCAGCCCGGTAATGTCAGGAAGAAAGAAATAACCTACTTTTCACAACCTCTAATCACTTTATTTTAAGATACTGATAATAATAGACGCTAGTCAAAGAACAACCAAGAGAGCTCTGTCTTATGTTAAGAAAGCAAAATATCTATTCAGGGAGATTTTGCATTCAATGAGGTCGAAAAGCAAAGTAACTTTGTTGTCGTTGTTGTGTTGTCGTTGTCGGAGGGTGTGAGGGAAACTGCCTCGTCTTCAGAGATCGTAGCATATTTCCAATCATTACTGTAAGATGCCAGCTATATTACCTATTGGGAACCTATTCGTGTACCCAAAGAGTGAAAGAAATGTGTTTTTCTTATTCATAAAATAAAAAATCAAGCTAGTTTTATTTGGTATATTACGAGCAAACTATTTCCAATCCTTCGTGGCATGATATGAAACAACAGGTTTCGTCTCCCAGACTGGGGTTTTCAGACCGTGGGATGCCAGACCCTCGTTTAGAAAGTCCACTCACATTTGGGAGTCGTGGATTTTATTCCTAGAATTTTACCTGTCCGCGTAAACACGATCGTGTCTCGGCAATGAGTGAAATTGTCAAAATAGGAAAACAGTTGGATGTTGATTTTCCTGAAGATACACGTTTGTAGCTGACCGTAAAACGTGAAATTTCGTGAACCATCACAGTTTTCGAAAACAGTTGGATGTTGATTTTCCTGAAGATACACGTTTGTAGCTGACCATAATACGTGAAATTTCGTGAACCATAGCGTTTAGTTCATCCGAACTCGATGCGAGATAATGCATTGCTTTTTTAAAAAGAAAGACTTTCAACGCATTTGTAATTGAATTGCCGATTTCATTAGAAACAGTGACCGTCATTATTTTTCTTTCAATTTTGTATTCAATAATTGGTACGAAATTATTGTATTGTGGCAATAGTACTACGCAATATACCAATTATTGGATAATAAGAGGTACAATTGAATGGAGAGGATATATAACTTGGTAAATCGAACATATTTAACTGATTTCAAACCTGGCATAGGTTGAAGGCTATTCAGTATTAAGTAAAGTTCTTAAGTAAATGCGATATGAAAGATTACGTGCACAGATGTAGGAAGAAACTCATATTTTTTTCGAAAACAGTCAATAATGTTCATGGACATTGGCACCAAATCCCCATTTTATGAAAGTCAACTCATTACAAATTCGTAAGCATACATAGCGCGAAGAATCAAAAGAAATATAATTTGGAAATAATGGTGTTATGACACAGCAAAATTACAAATAGAATATCTGCACGCGAATGGTAAAACTTCCATCGTTGCGCTCAAACAATATATAACTCAATAACTACATAATTCGTCTTTCTTTACCAAACGTAATTAAAAATGTATTTTTTTCTCAGACAAATTATGAATAACTAACGTGTGATTAACAATCAATAAAATATAACATAGCTCATGAATAATAATACCAAATTACATTGGTAAATTTTCATTATAACTTTATTTAACTAAAATGGTTAAAAAAAATAAAACGAACCTCGCATGTACGCAACATCGGGAAGTCCTCCTGATAATGGAGACATCCTCCTGCAAAATGCTGCCGCTCCAACGAATGCACCTGCAGGCCATGCATCTCTGCTCATTTCGCCGCCGCCGTCGCCGCAGCCATTGCAGCAAAAGCGGTCCCTTTATCGCCTGGTGCCCTTCAAAGACAAAGGCCGAGGGGCGGGTGGGCGGGCGCGGCGCAGACGCCCACATCGCAGCCGGCGGCGCCGGGCCGCGCCGCGCCGCAGTTCGAGCGCTTTCTTTCGAGAAGGTTCTGCGGAGGGGGTGGAAGCGAGAGGGGGAACGGGCTGGGGAGTTAAGGGCCCGAGTGAGGCCCTCTAGGCTGAGGAAGAGCAGAAGAAGGTGGAGAGTGAGGGAAGATGTTGCCAGTGACGTAGTCGGGGTGTTATCGGACCAAAAGCTCGGATTGGGGTGCTGACGAGAAATGGTCAGTGCACAAAAAAAGTTACGCATCTGAGTATTTTTTTTTTCATTTGCAGGAAATTGTTTTCTTAACTAAGCTTACCTTTTTGTATTATTTTATCTCTATGTATTGCCTTGTGAAACATCTTTCTGAATTTTTTTTTGTGAAACCAAAAGTATTTTCTACGTATTTATTGAAACTGACAATGAGGATTTTTGAGCTTTTTTCATAAAGGTTCCGCGGAGGGGTAGAATCGAGAGAGGGAACTGGCTGGGGAGAGGATGTGGAGAGCTGGAAAAGATGTTGCCAGTGACGTCGTCAGTGTTATCAGATCAAAAGCTAAGATTGGGGAGATGGTGTTGGTGCTTGACAAAAATCGTCCATGCGCAAGAAAAGTGACGCATCTGAATTTTTTGTTATTTTGCGACAGATTGGTTTTAACTGAGGAGGCCTGTTTTATTTTGCGGAGAAATACGAAGTGTCTTACTCTACATATGGTTTTCTCGTGAATTTTTTCCCTTTCTTTTCCCTCGATTTGTAGGCCTGTTAATAAAAAATATCAGACTTTGAGTGTTTTTCACCAGATTGAGTGCAGAAAAGTTTACTAGTATATTAGTCTCTTCTGTATCCCAAATCAAAGGATGATGAAAATTACAGTGAGGATTTGAGTACCATTTTTTTCATTTTTAAATATTTCAACGGGATGATATATGTGTAGTGGTTTAATGCTGTTTGCTTGGGTGGAATACTAAAGTGGGGTAATACTAGTCCTTAAATTGGATTTTGATCTTCATTTCACACGTCCATACTAGTTTTTACGGGATGAAGCACATTTGGTAATTTTTCGATTTCAATTCTCATTATATATAAAATGCGAAAATGAAAGAATCACAGTTTTAGAGCTAGTTAATAATGTTGTTCCGTGTCACCGAGCATTAAAGGTTTTTAGAGAACATTTTTGGATTAATATTTTTTTCATGGAACCACGAATATATTGGGATCTTATTAGCAATACATATTTGTAGCATGAAGAGCTGAGTTTGGAAAACATTCGAAGTTTTTCTTCATTATTAATACTTCTTTTACAAATGTGTGACGTCTAATTTATGTATTATGAATGTATTAAAATTATGTAAGGCGTTGGTATTTGGAGTAAGGCAAAATGCAATTTTACCATCACATGCACATTTCAACGACACTTTTAATTTAAACAATTATTTCCCATGTACGAAAACATTCTTAATTGTCCACGGCGAGCTCTTTAAAAAGGATAATGCATTGTTGTAAGACTTACTACAAAAATGTTAGTCTCATTTACAATCGTAAGAATTTCACCGTTGCGTTTTCCAGCAGTTCAAGAAACTTTTAAATTTTGCCGCCAAAATAGCTTTTACATGTGTATTGTTTTAATTTCAATCTTTTATCGTCTACATTTCTGAATAATATCTAATAATACTTCAAATAAAACTATAAACCAATGTTTCACTTCAAGCCATACTTATAGTGTCAAACCTAATTTTAGAACCTTGAAGAGTCTATGTGAAAAACTTTAAACACATTTTGAATCTTTATTAATAATTCACCCCAAATAATAGATCATAAAATTATATGGTAGATTTTAAGAACAGGGTTCGGCTCCTATTGACGCGCACGATTCGGTTCCGAACGAGTCACTCGCGGCGCCGCCACAGTGTGCACACGGCCACGTGGCCAACGCACTTTCGTGTGGAATCGTGACGCTTCGCTACCCGTGTCCAAGTTGAGGACGAGGCTCGGGCCTTCGGCCCTCGCGTTAACATAAAACATCCTTGAGTCTTTCCAACGCATAATTACCAACGCATTTTATGCATTTAACATTATGCATGCAACGCATTTTATGCATTTAACCATTGTAATTCTCCATTACACATTCGCACCACATCGCACAATGCACAATGCAAGTAGTGCTCCCTGAGTGATCCGTTCTCGTGGTCCGCGCGAGTGAACCATGCACAAGTGAACCGTGCGCCGTTGTTTTAGTGAGCCAAACCCTGTCCTTAAAATCAGCCAATTATATACTTAGTATAAGAAATTATACTAAAATAATCCAACAAATAAATTATTTTTTAATAAAGGATGCTGAAGACGGCCTCTGATTTATAGTTATATTTAAAGGTCTAATTCGTCAAAACAGATTTCTATTTACGAAAAATCTCTATCACTGTTACATTTTTCCAATGTCATTTTTTCTGCAATCGACTAAAATGCATAGACATTGTCAGAAATAGAACTGCACATTTATTTTACCTACTTTTGATAATACGAGGGAAAACTGAAAATAATAAATTTGCAGCCATTTTTAAGAAAATAATTGCTTCAAAAATTATATTTTATATTGTTATTGCAGGAACACGCCGCAAAAGTTAAAATATTTGCAATTTCGTAAACGTTTGTGACTGTGCCATTTTTAAACCTGTTCTACGTAACATGAAACAATAAATAATAAGAAAGTTTGCAGCTATTTTCGAAAAAATTGTGAAAACTTTGAAGGCTTTATTTATTGTATCTCAAAAAATCAAAATACCTGTTTCAAACTCAGAGGGTCTCAAGTGCGTTCAGATCGTTTGGGAAACACCAATTTTGGAGAAAAACAGTGTGAGACGTTTAGGCGCTGGAGTTAACCACACACAAATGGACGGAGAGACAGAAATAGACACACATAAGACATTCAACGATATATACGCAGAAAAAAAACAACAATTTTTCTGCATGAAGGACTTTAAGTACCAAAAGATTTTGACTGCAGAACATGTTAGAATAAGTAATTTACTACATATTTTGAATAATATGGATCTTTTTTTTTTCGTTGTCATGACCCGACAATAAGAGTTTCCTGTGGAAAAATCCCTGATTACCGCATAATTACATTACTTTCTCTTTACTACTTGCGTAGTAAAACGTTAGATAAAAAAACTGGCTGGATGCATCACGGAGTGATAAAGGAAGGAGGAACATTCTCACTCATCCCACCGAGAACTAGAGATTTTCGATTAATAAATGAATTGCTTTTTTTTTACTTTTTCGCTACGGAAAGTTACTTGCGCGAAAAAAACAGCAATTTTTGACAGAAAACTCATTACAGAGCTCTGGTAACAAAAAATTGGATAAATCCAGTTGCTACATTTATAAAACAATTCTGTAACTCGTGAGGTAGCCAAAATCATGTTTTGTGGGAATGATTGCAAAACGTGTCTGTTTGTCCATCCGTCTGTGAACAGCGCTAGCGGGTAAACCGTTCAGCCCATTTTCTCCAAAATTGATATTCCTCAATTGATCTGTCTGATGTCGCGGTTCCTTGTATTTAAAACTGACATTTAATTGTGGGAGGTACTTTAGATGAAGACTGAGTCATTTTCAAACTTAAAATAAGAATGGCCCCGTCGTTTTTGATTAAATATCATGGTTAGTGTGAAGTACGTCTAAAAGAACTGTACAGGTCTCGTGTTCGTTAAAAACCTTGATTTTTCGAAAATTGCAAAACTTCAAATTATTCAGGGTTCTTCCTACAACTAATATACTACAAATAGATATTTTTTCCTTAACGTTCCTTAATGGTAGACTTTGAAATGAGTCATGTACAATTTTTCGAAAATTTCAGTTCTTTTCGCGTTTGTAATTTTTCGTGAAAATACGGGCGGGAAAGTATGTATTGTTTTAGCACCACTAGTTAATAAATAATAATTCTGAGAGTTGTTCTCAAATTTGTCCTTGTGGATGCAATAAGCGGTCCACGGGTAACTCAAAAACAGGAGCGTACGTTGTCTACAAAGCAACCATGAAGACGATGTTAATCCAGAGCCGTAACGAGCTGCCAAAGGGAAGAAAGAACCTTTTAGTTGCTGAAACACTCGGTCTTGAGAGGGAGAGATCATGCATTGTTAAGACAAAGGAGACAAGAATGTAGATCACCAGACTCAAGAGATAATGGAGAACTTTTACATAAGTACCTGAGAAGTGCATTTCCTGACAAAACTATGTGAATGTGACAATTGAATGTATCTATGGAAAGTGGTTCAGACGCAATCACCAGATAAGCATAAATGTAACAGATGAATGTTTGATGTTTAAAACAATAATTTTCTGATAAAAACACACGAACATTTGATGGGAAAATTCGTAATTTCTTAGAAATTATAATCATCCTGACATTAGAAGATACTAAGAAAATGTGTCCTAGAAATTAACGATGAAGTCTGAAACGAAATCGCTGAGGTAACAATTAGCTGCAGTAGCTATAATGTACACCAGAAACGATAAAAGAACAATGAAGGTGCTCTGAATGTCGGTTCAAAAACTCCACCCGACAATCGTACTTCTTAGTAAGAGGTGATCTATCAAATTTGCTCCATGGCTTGAGTCTCATCATTCTCGCCTTAAATAAGATATTATTATCATAACAAAAAAAAAAGAGAGAGAAATTTTGAATCACAATTTAAAAGAATTGCATACATTTTTCGTTCGATTGACTTTCTTCGTCAAAACGAGTGCCAGTAATAATAATGAACATAGTAGTAAGTAAATATATTATAAAATATTCGTAACCCTATTTTTTAAATTGTGGGTGGGGAGGGTGGCGCGGGCGGCGAGGGCGGCGAGGGCGGCGAGGGCGGCGAGGGCGGCGAGGGCGGCGAGGGCGGACGGCGGCGACGGCGGCGAGGGCGCGTAAAGGCGTGGTTGAGCCGAGGAGTGGGTCCAAGGTTGCTGCGAAGAGGCGAAGAGGGTGAGGCGCGGGGCGCGTGGCGTGAGCAGGCGTGATGGATAGGCGCCGCATTGTTCAGCGGCCGCCGCTGAGGCGGACAGTGGCGCAACGCCTCTGCCACGTATGGCGCCCGCCGGAACCCCGCGCAGTGGGGCGTTAGCGCTCATCCAAACAGATATGATTTATTCTCATTCCAATGCCAAATGCACGTAATGAAGGTTCGTTTATGAAACTGATAGAGGACATTGACAGGTGAAGCCCGATGTCAAAACAAAAATTTAAAGCTAGAGTTCGTTGAAGTGTTAGTCCATGCAATTAGTTTATAACCGAAAAAACAATTATATCGATGGTATATTTATTTCTGCTACAAAACAGTTTCTACAGTGATATTTGAAGTAAAATGTAGAATAAACTGTCCCTACTCTGATGAAGTGAATAATACGACTTTTTTTGCAGATTAAAGCAGATTTTGCAGATTGCAGATTTTTGCAGATTTTGCAGAAGATTTTTGCCCGTCAAAATTCTATGTTAGATATTTTTCTCATTAGACCGATAGACATGTTATACTATTGCGATGTTATTCAGGGAATAAGTGACCACAATGCCGTAGTTCTTGAAATAAATGCTACTATTTCAAGGGTAAATGATAAAATCGGTAATAGAATTTGGCAATATCGTAAAGCTGACTTAAATGGACTGCAACATTTCTTAAAACTGAACTACGCGGTTTTCGAAAAGTTAGGCGGAGGATTGGAAGACATATGGAAAAAATTCAAAGAAATTATTGAGGAAGCTCGGCAATGTTTCGTTCCCTTTAAGTACTTAAAAAAGAATTCAGACCCAGAGTATTATAACACAGAAATTCGCAAATTGAAGAGAAAAATGAGAAAAGCGTATAACAATAGGCATCGTATAACAATAGGCATCGCAGCGAGGTACATTTACAGAAATTCCGACAAATTAGGAAAGAAGTAGAAAATAAAAAGAAAACTGCGCAAGAATCATATCTTAAGTTAATTTTAGATGATAATGAAAATGCTTGGGCAAAGTTCTTTAACTATGTACGTCACCGTCGAGGTAAACAGGAGGAGACACCTCCTGTAAGATGGAATAACGTAGATATCGTAGATGATGAAGAGAAAGCTAATGTATTTAATAATTATTTCTGTTCCGTATACAAACAAAAAGCTAACCAAATTGTTATAGGGCACAACAACGTGGATCATGTATTCAAAATTGATCAAAGGGAAATACGTTCACAATTGAAGAAAATGAAAAACTGTAAGTCTTGCGGTCCGGATGGTATTACATCCGATATGCTAAAGATAGCAGGGGAGACAATAATACCATATTTGGTCAGACTTTTCAATGTATCAATCAACAATGAAAGCGTACCGGATGATTGGAAATCTGCTTTAATAGTGCCAATTTTTAAAAGTGGACAAAAATGTGAAGTGCAAAATTATAGGCCAGTTAGTCTTACGTCAGTAGTCTGTAAATTGTTTGAAAAATTATTATCTAATTCGATTAGAAATCATTTGGATCAGACAGAATGGTTTTTTCGCGGGCAGCATGGCTTTAGAAATGGCTTTTTCTTGTGAAAGTCAAATTATTTCCCTTACCCAAGACTTGTCTGAAGTAATTGATTTTGGGGGAAGAGTGGATGCAATAGTTATTGATTTTGCCAAAGCGTTTGATGTAGTACCGCATGACATACTAATATTGAAACTTATTGATGCTAAAATTGACAGGCGGGGTAATAGCATGGATAAGTGAATTTCTTCGCGATAGAAATCAAAAGGTTAGAATTGGACAGCATTTATCGGAAAAGGGTAACATTACTTCCGGAGTCCCTCAGGGCAGTGTCATTGGCCCACTGTTATTTCTTATCTTTGTAAATGATATATCGCAAAATATAACGTCAAAAATTCGACTCTTTGCCGACGACTGTATATTATATAGGGAAATTACAGAACAGCACGATATGATTCAACTACAGGAAGATTTAAATAAGATTAATGATTGGGCAAGAGCTAATAAAATGACTGTAAATGGAAATAAAAGTAAAGCGATCACATTTTGTAGGGCCAGAGACTTTCATACATTGCCTTATCAGCTAGGTAATGACGTAGTTCCGCGAGTCTCAAACTGTAAATACCTTGGCATCCTCCTGGATAGCAAGTTGGGATGGGAGAAACAAACTAACTACGTAGTGGGTAAAGCTTGGAGGTCTTTGCATTTCGTCATGAGAAATCTTAAAAAATGCAATACGAAAGCAAAAGAAATCGCGTATACCTCGCTTGTTAGGCCAGTAATGGAATATGGAGCTAGTTGTTGGGATCCGTACAGAATAGGACTTAAGAAGAGCTTAGAGAGGATACAAAACAGAGCGGCAAAATACACTTTTCGGAAGAACATACCTGCACGTTGGGAATCGTTTAGAACATCGGAGAAAAAAGGGCTCGACTTTGCGTAATGTATAAATCTTACACTGGTGGCCCTGCATGGCAGGAAATACGGGGAAGGCTAGATAAACCGGATTATTTTAATAGATTTGATCATAAATATAAAATTAGAACTAGAATTCAAAGAACGGACGTAGGCAAATTCTCCTTTGTAAACAGAACAATCGTAGATTGGAACGATTTGCCTGCGACAGTTTTTGAGCCCTTTCCTTGCTCAGCGCGTGGTTTTAGAAAAAAAGTATAGGAAATTAATCAATAGGGTGAAAAGTGCAGTGAAGTGAAGTGAAAGGTGCGATTATGGGTAGTAAACTAAAAAGTATTGAGCTATTAGTATTTAGGTAAAGTGTTATGAGGTGCAGTGACGTGAAGTGAAGTGCAGTGAAGTGATTTCATTTCGTAGTTTAGTTCGCTAATCTTAAGCGTCTTTTATAGGCTATTCTGACAAAAGTTCGTATTTATTGATTGATGTTAACGAGTGTTTTACGTGTTAGAAATGTAAAAATTATTATAAGGATTGTATATTATTATGTTGTAGGTAAAAGTGATTATCCATATTTGTCTGAATATGATTGTGAGTGAATACTTGTAGGTTGGTGTGTATGCGAGTGTTCTTTTGTCTTTGTATGATATGTATGTAAGCGTGTATGTTTGTATGTATGAATGTTGGTGTTATATGTAAGTAAGTTTATTACTTAAATGTTAGTATATATGTAGTTTCATTTGTTGTATATGTATAGGCATGTAAATGCAGTTGCATGATCGTTTGATTTTTATATTGATTTTTTATATATTGTTTTTATAGTTAATTGTGTTTTGTACTTTTAATGTACTTTTGTTTTTCTGTATTCTGCCACCGGGCAACATCAGCCCAATTGTAGAATAAACCCTATCTATCTATTACGTGCGTATAATTGACTGAGTTAAAAATTGAAGATAGTCGTTTAAGTTTGTATCACGGAAGTTTTAAAACATATGAAAATTTTCCTCCAAAATTAAAAAGATGAACTTGTACCTTTTAAGGACATACCTGTCAATAAGTGAACATGATAATAATTTCTTGGAAATAACTTGAATATGAACATTTACGTTGAATGCAGGATTAAAAATAAGCATCTAAAGTACATCATGTTCACGATACGGAAGATACACTAAGAAACTGCGAAGAACGTCCATATTTTCTTACACGCAGCCAAAATCATTGCCACAGCTGTTTTCGAAGAATTCTCCAAAAATTAGCAACATATTATAGATTTTGTCAGAAACGTATTGGGGTATATAGCTCTATAACAGGCCTTTTAAAAGCTATACGCCTACGACCAGCATTTAGGACATTCGCGGTCACACGGTTTGTCACCTGTCATATGCACTGTACACCAACCTCGGTTCTGGGAAGACTGTGTACGTAGAAGAGAAATGCAGAGCCACAGACTTTCAGTACGACACGCTTGATTTAATAGTATTGTTTGTGGAGCAAGGGGTCCCCGTCCTTGTTTTATTTGTTATTTTTCGGTCACCTGCGCAGCAATGAATCAACTCTTGAAAAAATATATCATTGCAACATCACTTCTCTTAATTCCTTGGTTGATTAGTTAGTGAAGTTCAGTATGAAAATTGGGAGTGTAGCTAAATAGAAGTTTATTTAATAAAAACACATGATTCATGCATGAATTACTTAAATCTAATGTTTTTTTAAATACTTAAATCAATTGGATACAATATCAATCAAAAACGCCCAACGCTTTGTATATCATAAACCATGTTCAGCAAATTGGATGATGTAATGCAAACCTATAAGACAAAATCGACAATTTTTTGAAAATGAATATTCTACATTCCAACGCTTCAATTTCTTTGGTCAAATTTATTGCTATTTGGTTTTTATTATTGGTCTTATAGTTATCATTATCAATATTATTATTATTACTTTAAAATAAATTAAATTTTATATTGCATTATTTCTAATTGAAACGTTAGTAAATTGAAGTGTTCTGTAGCCAGGTTACATAAACCTACCAGCAAAAATAAAACTCTCCCTGTCTATACATCTATCTTCTGTTTGTGTCTTCCTATCTATCTTCTTATTCGGCTATCTATCTATCTAAAACCACACAAGACTTTATCTACACAATGTTCGCATTTTTCCTTACAAGTCCGCCGGCGCATTTTGCTGCTTTCCACCCAGTGTGCGCCGTTTTCGCACCCGCATCTCCCTCCAGCCAAGCCCGCGAACAAATTCTCCGCAATCAATTCATCGTTATGACACGCGCAGCGCTCCCAGCAACCCCGCCCTCCCTCCTCTCTCTTCCACCCCCTGCCCTTGCCGCGCAGCCGACGGCGAACAGTCCCTGCGCGGAAGAATGCGCTGCCATAAAAGTTGCAGATATAATATATTATATATAAAGTACTACGAAATAAAAACCCATTAATCTAAATTAATTTGCTGGTACCATCAGCGGTTACGTCGTGTTGTAGTACGGCTGCGTCATTAATCAGATGTGATCAATCATTTTTATTACGAGCTGTGCCGTATACTGAGCGGTGCTATGCGTAAGTACACACGTTTGTTTTATAAAATATTTACGCTGTTTTCCAAAATTTTGGGATAATAGCCGGGCGGATAGTTGTAGCTTGGAGATAACGCTGTTAAATGCGTGTAACCGGTGCGTACACGAGTAATCACTGTCGTTGATCCTGAAAATAAATCGCGATGTTCGCTTGACTAGTACACACGTGATAAGCATCGAGTGGTGGTGTATTCGAGGTAGGCGGCGGCGGGGCCCATTCATTTCGTGGACAATGAGGTGGGTTTTGACAAGCGTTGTGAAAAATACTTGTTGACGATGTGATAGTTCGCAGAAGGGTATAATGTATCTTCAATGAGATGCAATATGATATACAAACTGCAAATAAACTCATAAAGAACTTTTTATGATTATCACCGGTACGTATTTCAATGTCTGTATGTATTTCCGGGTTTGCGTTGAAAATGACATGAAAAATATCTTGATAAAAAAGCAAAATATAGCAGCTGTAAATGCATATTGGTAAGTTTATAACTCATCTAATTTTTCAGAGATAAAAATAAGAGATTTATGTTATTTATGAACCCAATATTTCTGTCACTGGATTGCTATTTTTTAGAGTTAATGGGTTGCACTAATAGTAGCAACGTTCCAGTTCATGAACACATTTTAGAGGTATATTTTTTTAAATAAATATGAGTTTGAAATAATGAAAAGATTATCAACATTTCTTACGCAAAACAAAACAAATTGTATAACGTGGTGGTGCACATTTTTAAATCGCAGTAATCGGCTTCACATCTTAACATTTTATTTTCACAAATCGCTTTACTGGGAAGAAATTAATGAAGTTAATAAGTAGGTCTTTACATAGTAAATTTAAATAAAAAAATACTCAAAATGTAACATCTTTCACCAGTGTGCAATATGTGTAGATTTAGACCATCAGTGTTAAATGCATGTGCACCAGTGTGTAATAAATACGTTAAACGTTGTACGTTAAACAAAATTGCATATATATTTACTAAAAAGAATAAAGAATCATGTTTCTATTATAGGTAATAAGGTTTATAATTCCTTCAGCAATAACTATTGTTTAGATTATTAATGAAGAGTAAAAACTATATTAATTTCTATTTGGGTCATGTACAGCTCTCCAGCAAAAATATTAAATTGTAATCATATATCACGAAGTGTTCACTAAATTTCCCATTTTCGAAATCACTTTTTTATGCATGATTAATCGTTAGGAATGTTCGCTCTACCTTCCTTATGAAACTTCACAACGTTACAAAGATTTAAGTTTTCGAGCACGGGCAAGACAACGCGAGTGTACTTCCATGACACGAGGTCGTAACGAGAAATTTATAGGTGTAAAAAGAAAAGACTGGAATCCTTTTTCTGCAAAGCTTCGTGCAGCAACGGAGCAAGTGTTCCCTTCGCATCTGCGTCTTAATAACGACCCCGATAAACTCGTGAGGGCTCTCGGAGGTGCCCAGGCTTTGTAACTTGCGTTCGATGCTTCCCAGTTGCCTTTGCTGTGATCTCTCTCTGCGCGTCTGTTTCTTCGATCTTTTTGCAACTCTTTCGTACACACAGGATATATACTATTTCTCAAACGCAGAGGATAGTTATAGGGTCATAGGCGTGCGCATAAGAGATTAAAGGGGGCGTCTTTCACGTTATGTGATACAATATTTTATTTCTGTAAATTTTTCCCTTTAATCTTTCCCCTTTTGAACCTGACAATTTTGAAAATTTTTATTCGACAGAAGCTCCTCAAGTCGACTAATCTACACTAATAAACGTAAATTTAACGACATATAACCGACATCGCTACCACCAGAAGGAGTGTATGAATAGATATAAAATGTGCGTAGGCCCTTCTTGAGGATTGTCGCAGTTTGCTTGCAATGTTTGGTAAAGATTATTACAACAAAAATTCGGAAAATGAATAATTTAAATAATATGTTGGCAGATGCACAACGATCATTATTTTTAGCCTGTCGCTAGTGAAGATTGTTTCCTAATATATCCCACCACAGGTTAGTAGCAGAGCATTAGATAATGTTTAATCTAATAGCAGTGTACTGTAAAATAATATGGAAGAATATGATAGTATTTTATTAAAATTTGAACTAATTGCATTAAACGTAATAATATTAACCACCGTGGTTTATACAAAATTGAACTTTTGTCGTTTCAGAAGAATTGAATGTGAATAAAGCCCGAGCCACGCCAGGTATCTTCGTGGAAACACTTTAAATGTGTCAGCAGAAAAATTTTATTTATTATTTGTATAATTAAAGTTATATTTTCGTTCTCCTTGGACAATATTTCATTTACTTTCTAATAAAATATTTCATATGTAGAAAAAAGTGTAAATAAAAGGGGGTTGGAAAATGTAGTTGCCCCCTTCTTTTTTTAAGGCTGCGCACTCCAACTAAGACGGTCAAGGGAAGTAGTTTTGGTCAGTAAACCCTGGCTGTAAGTGGCGATCATCGCAACGCTCTGACAGAAACTGCTTGTGCTGATCTGCGAGATTATTGTGTATTCAAGTCGTTTATGCTGAGAGGATTAAAGTAAAAGTTAAAACTTTCTAATTGAAACTAATCAAATGATCAAGAGTTCCGAAACGTTGCTGATACTGTTGTGTGTCACATGTAATATACTGATATAAAACTGTTATCCTGAAACAATTTTCTGTCTAAAATAAAGGGCCAAATACATTCTGATAAAATTGAAAAATATGTAGAAATAAAATTAAATAATAATTTAAAATTATCAAGGATACAGCAAATGTATGGATTCATTTTTCAGCATCACTGTATTAGTCTTCTTCGACAATGTGACGTTCTTTGATGACTCTGTGTTATTGGTCGTAAGATCTATCTTTTTCCAGTCAACCGGATTTAGTACCTATGCGTAGAACGTACGTGTAAGTCGGAATGTCGACATTTCACATGGAAATACGAATTTTATACATGCTTCATGTCGAGTTGCTGGCCTCTTAGACCCTGTATTTATTGATGAAACCTTCTTCCTAAAACGCTTCCTTCCTGGCCGATGTGTTTGTGCACTATTTTATGAAAGTGTACCACACCACACAAGAGTGGTCTACGACTCTTTCAGTGTATAAAACATAAATACGTTTAATACGACCTGTTTCTTTATTTCTTTTCTCCTGATCCGGCACCAGATACTACTCTGCCGTACGCCAGATACTACGTAAGGATATTTCATTTGCGACATTCAAGATGCAAATTGAACTTAAAAAAATTGCTGCAAAATGCTGCCTTGTGCAAAAGAATGACTGATGCAAAGAGATGATAATTTTGGCATAGCAACAAGTCAAAAAATCCCTGTAATCAAGGATGACGTAACGGTTGTAGCGTCACTTGACCTAGTGATTTTCAATTGTATTTCTATCCGCAATCTCTCCGCTTTTTTTTATAATTTTGACTATTTAGTTAATTTGATTCACGAAACAGTAAGAACGATAAAAATGGAGGTCTATTCGACGGGAAGGACGTCTTGCAAATATTTTCATTTTCCTCTATATCAGGGGGGAAATGACACTCAGCCGATATTGAGCACTGCAGAGGGACGGGGAAAAACTGCAACATTAACCCCTACCATTACCATAGTGGGCTCTCAGAGACTCATTGATGATTTTTGTATTAGATTTTATAGGTTAAAATATTTTAGAATGTTGAAAAGTATTGATTATGATCTGCTTTTTAATAATAAATACGATGCAATGTATCACAAGTGTTGTCCATAGTTTGAGTTATCGGGATTATTTACTCGAAAACTGAACGTTGTTCAGTTTCAATGATGCGCTTTTGAAATATTTGTAGTATTTTAAATCTTAGAGTGGCATAATTTAATGTGTCACTCTGTTACATTGAAACATCTTCCTTTACTTGACATAAATATATCATAAATTTTTCATTCAATACAAATATTAATGCAAGAATAGCATTACTTGTATCCTACAAAGTCTTATATTTAATTTAATGCATATATTATTAGTTATTTAATTTATTAATTTATCAAAAGTCGTGAAAACATCAATTTCATCAAAATGCATGTAGTGTGCTTTGGATATGTCCCTTCGTAACGCACGGGAATTTTTGCGTTTATTGTATTGGTATTGCAAGTGTTAATTGCCGAAAAATGTCTTAAGAGCCGTTAAGGCTGAATGAATCTGGCGATGGTGTGATAATGCATTTGCATTATTTTCCATATTTAGGCTGCTACGAAAACATTTAAAGATATTTCATTACCGACTTTCAATGAAGGAAATAATGGCAGAAATACGCAACAATATTTGAGACTGATTTAAAGTTTAGAAAGTTTGGATGAATAATGTCAACTTTCTACTAGATAGAACGTTAACCTATTATTGTATCCCTCTTTTTGCAGTTGCGCTTGCAATCTCGTTCTTTGCATCCTTCTTCCGGCGCAAATTGAAAGTCTGTATTGTAGCGGATAGCACATTATAAACATCGTGATTATAAGGTAGTGTGATTCAAATTCCCATCCACCCATGTGGAATTTGTGGTTGACATAGTTGTTTCGTGGCACATTTTCTCGGGGTTGTCCTTCCCTTCACCACTCTATCATCTTCACCATCTCATTACTCACCTCTTCCTCCTCGCCTTCAGCATTACCTATTCATTAATTACCATGACGAAGAATGGTTTCACAATTTGTAGTCTGCATCATGATAAAGAAGCAAAAATGTTGTGCTTGTTGGTAACTACTCGCGATGAGTGTCTTCTCTTTCTGTTTCTGCTGTTTTTTGTCAATTTTATGTCGTATTGAAGATTCCATGAGAATAGAGTCTTTCAATCTCTTTAACACAAAAAAACACGAAAACTGTGACTTCCGTAATCAGTGTTGTATTATGCAAATGAAAGAACACTGCAGAAATAAATACAGCTATAGATTTAATTATTAAATGGTAATGAATACATTCTATTTTTTAGGTACAATGACATGAAAATGTTATGTAATTATTTTTCTTCTAAAGAATATGACGAAGGTTAAGACTGACGACGAAGAAGAAAAAGAACAAGAAGGTAAAGAAGAGAAAAAAGGAAAAAGAGACATGGAAGAATACACAAAAACTATGACGAAGAAAATTAAGAGAACAAAGAAAAAATGAAGACTATTGCAAAGAAGAAGATGATGAATTTGATGATGATTAGGACAATGACCAACAAAAAAGAGGAGAGGGGCAACAAGGAAGAAGATGATGGTGATGAAGAAGAAGATGACGACAACAACGAAGAAGAAGAAACTTATGCAGATCACCGTGAAGTCGTTAACGCCCGGTTGCATCTTTTGAACAACCTGTACATCGCTGGAGCTCCACGTTGCGGAGGAACAACTTTACGCCAACAAAGGGCCACCCTCCCACTTCTCCCTCCCCTTCCGTTAGTCGCCCGGCCTCCCTCTGCCGCTCGCCGCCGCCAGATCGTGGGAGGAGCGAGGCGGGTTGCGTTGCGCCTGGGGTGAATCGCAGTTGTTTACAAGCGGTAAAGCGAAAACAAAGTGAGCACCAACGCGGTTTTCATGAGGAGCTCGGAAGAAACGCGAAACATGAAATAGAGACTTTGGTTTCCACTCGGGCACCCAGGAATGATTTTCCTTCTTTTTATCCTCTTAGCAGCCTTCTGAGAAATGTTTTCGTCTTTATGTGAGAAAGTGTTGCTTCGATGCGAAGTAAATTGATTTAGAAATCGTGTTCGAAAACAGTGACCCAGTTTTGAATTTCTCCCATATTACATACCATCGCAATTAGTTTCAGTAATGTGTTATTTTGAATCTTTTGTGGCCGTTTTTATTCGATACTTACGTTGTTATCCTGTTTCATAACCAATTATATTTAATATCAATATAAACGAAATATTTAAGACGTACTAAATATTGAAGGTACGCAATATTTTCATGAATCTAGTACATTACTATCTATTAGTTTCTGGGAAATTCATAATAAAACAAATCACTTCAATAATAACGAAATGACATTTTTAGAGTAATTGAAAACAAAACAATGCTGTACTTTTATTGATTGGACTGAATGTTAATTTGGTTAATGGTTTACGAGAGTGTGAAATGAAAAATAATTATCAATGCTCATTTGTCTATGTTAAAATAAGAATTAACTCTATCATTAATGGAAAAATCCGCAGAATTGCACTGCAATAAAAATAGTGATTCGTCTCTGTTGAAGTAAATTAGTAGTAGCCGCCAATAGACATTCATTAGTGTGACTTATAGAGCATTCCATACAGCATCAGAATGCCACGAAAATTTATTTCCTCAATTATGTACGATAGTTAGTTTATTTTACATTGAAATATATTATATTACATATTTACATTAAAATATAAAATCGTTTCTCACAACTGTCAACAAACATTTGCATAGCAGAATTGAATTCGTCTAGGATTGCTCTCAGTGTTTCTTTTGTTTTTTAAAAATGGGTTGCTTATTATGAATCTTAGAGAAAATATTTTTAAGATTATATGTTTTTAATAACATGGAGATCTAGGAATACAGGAGAAATATTCACGCAGGAATGAGGATATTTAATACATGAAGATAACGTCAAACCCACAGGCAGGCTTAGTTCTTGGTGATATTGCGTAAGCACATGTTCAAAAAATATTTTTATACGGTTTCCATTAGAGTGATGTGATCGTAGTAGATGGTACCTGCAACTTTCAGGTATTCCATGGCTTCGGGACCCTTGAAAGACCATTTAATATTCTTTCTATACATATAAAATCACAAGAAATTCACAAGAACGCCTATTGGCAATGAGTGGATGTGTCACAAATGGTGGCTTATGGATAAATACTTATGGCAACTACGTTTATCATATTTGATTATGTTCACAAGAATATCACTAAAAGATGATAAAAATTCAATGAAACGTAAGGTCTGCTAGAGCAAGAAGATAAGACATTATTTTTTAAGTACGCTTGAACGAAGTAGGCCTCAAACCCTCGGGATTTGGCAACCAAAGTCATGGCACATCTAGAAAAATTTCATCACTCACAGGATACATATCTGTATTTCGACAGAACTTGCGGTCATCACATTGCATTTGCGGTCAATAGCATATGCTAGTGAAAACCTTAATGGCATTAAACCGTTACAAACGCACATGGCGACGCGAGAGAGCTGAGTTTAGAGAACATAGTGTGGCGGCAGAGAAGGGAGCAGATTGAGAATTGGTAGAGAGCGAGAGAACTCATTTGGGAGGATGCGGCGCCTGAGAACGGACGAGACTTACGACGAGGAAATGGGTTTAAGGGCTGGGACTAGTGTGGGGGCCGAATAGTGGCAAAAAAGTGAGATAGAAGCAAGGAACTAGTAGGAAACTAGAGCGGCGGCACCGGAAGAGGTGGCTCAGAGCATCAGCTGATGTCACTGCAATATCTCTGACCGGGAGCCTTTAGGGTTCGAGTTCTGACGGTGACAGGCATTTCGACACTAATATGACTGCTGGGACAAATTCATCCGCTGTCTGGAGGAGAATTCTACCGGCCGGCTGCTCTGATCGGTAGTTTTCAGTGGTTTTTACGATCAACACCAGGAGAATGTCTGAACACTACCCTAATAAATTGGCCACAGACCGAGAGTGATCTTTTCTTCCTCTTTCTTGTCCTATTCTTATCCCTTATACACCCTTAAAACTACATGCACTAAACCGGTGCCGCCCCGTTGGAGGGAGATACCTGGTTCGAAAATCCCTGCTAGCAGACAGGTAGGTCAGGCGCCAGATCTCACCACCCATCGTGGCAAGATCACCACCAGCCCCATGTACTTAAAGACTAATGACCTTATCAGTTGACGCGCCGGGAATCACTAATCAATCAATCAATCAATCAATCATTATAGTGGGGGATAGGGAAGGGTAAGGGGGAGATTAGCGCGAGAGTGCTAAGGATGCTGGTTATTACAGTGTTCAGAAATGCGATTAGGATGGTAGGGTAAATCGACAGCCAGTCAAAGAGCTAGGCCGGAGGGAGTTGTGGGAAGGATCGGAGAAAGGAATGACGTCGAGGATGATGGAGATGTGTGGACGACAAGACATGTGACGTTGGTGAATATGGTGAGCACGGCTAAAGTGATAGAGGCAACGGTGATGATAACGGCAATGAAAACTCAAGGAGTTGCAAGATAGCGATGGTGGTGACGGCGAGAAGTTGTAGACGACTGAGAAAGCAGGTAGTCCGGTGTAGCCACGGGTAGAGGAAGGGGAAGGCGATGCAGCTGGTGATGGTGATGATGTCGAAGGACTCATTGGGATGAGTATTTTGAATTTCCATTCGCGTCGACTACTTTGGTCATTAGTCCCGTGAGTGTAGTGCAAAATGTAGTCAGGAGGCGTGATGTTTCTTTTCCGATGCGCCGACCTACACATAGATATTTTTCCTCTCCACGTATCACCCCAAGCAAAGCACCCTCCCTTCCGGGATAAACTCTAAGATAAGTATGCGTGCATGCGTGTGTGTGTGTGTGTGTGTGTGTGTGTGTGTGTGTGTGCATAAGAGAGAGAGAGAGAGGATTGGTGTGTGAGGAAGGGAAGACCACGCGCGAGAGAGTTTGTTAGAGTATGCTCCCGCACTCGCCTGGTTTTGATCTGATGAAAGCTTATAAAGAGGTCATACGGTAGAACTGGTAATGACGGTGGGAATTTGAATGGAGACGGCGATTGCAGGACAGGTGGTGAAGCCGTCGCGAGTGTAAAGGACAGCGGTGTGGCGGTGAGGCTGGTGCGGGACCGTAGGGGGTGTTGAGGGGGGGGGCGGCGTCGTTGTCCGGCGCTAACCGCCGCGCGTCGGAGCGCGTCCCTGGGGGTCCCGGGATCGATGCCCGGCGCCGCCCCACCGCAGCCCAATATCGGGCTCTCAAGCGTCGCGTTAGAGAGGTCGAGCGGCGCGCTCCGCCGGCCCTCGGCCCCGTTCCCCGCGGGCCTCGAGACGGCCCCCCGCGGCCGCCGCTGTTTGACGCACGGCCTCTCTCGGCTCTCTCGGCCGCTGCTGTTGACCCTCGGCCGATTCACAGCAAGGTGCTTCAGGGGTGGAGCGCCTGGCGAAGAGCGCGTTTTCCTCCTTGGAATTAAGGTTACTGTTGCACCGACTGTATGAATAGTACTCATGGTGTCGTGTAAACAGGATAACAAAGGGGTTGTTGATGAAAGAGGAACTGAGGGAAGTGAAATGAGAGAAATTAATAAATTGAACTTGAAAAAATAAGTTGTTTTATTGTGAATATTGAATTATTATTTATTAAATTATATATATATAATATATGTAATATATTATATATATATTATAATATAATTATATATATTTAATTATATATATAATTGTATATTATTGAATTATTAATTATTTAATTATTGAACATTAATACCGAGCAGCGATCAACGCATCAGCGATCACACAAAGATAAGTGTCGGCCCCATCACCGAGATCGCTAAGACAGTAGTGCCGTAGTCGACCGTGCAATCGCGGGTTCGAGCCCCGCCTCAGGCATGGTTGTGTAATGTTCGTCCTTTCACCCCCTATCATCACCATATCGTTTAATCATGTCATAACATAAAGTTACATCCAATAGTGGTCGCGAATGACGTAGTAGTTGACGCAACCTTAAATCACAAAAATAAATTAAAATAAAAGATATAAGATATTTTTCATAATTTCATTTACACATGTAAATGAAAACCTCGGAGCAATAACATGCTATGCCACAGATATTGCATTCTGCACATTGGAATAAAGAATGAATCTATGAATTACACTGCTTTTTGCGACGAATCTTTACAATAAGAAACCCAACATGTAGATACACCTACGGGAAACAGTAATATTTCAATTTTGTCAGAAAGGTGGCATAGTATGTTATTGCCCCGAGGTCTTCAAATATAAATGTGTTCATTACTTGTCAACCAGAAATGATGAAACGAATCTGATATAACATAACTTCAGAATTGTGAATCAATAAGTGTATAAGTCATGTTTTCAGAAAAGATTGAGTTTTTAGCTCTTTCATCAGGGCCAGAGAAATATTTTTTGTGTCTTTAACACACATACACACACACACATACATATAGACCACACAAAACAAAAAGATTGTGACTGTAAATGTGCTGATTGTTAATCTGTTTACGATCTGTAAATCTACATATACAGCTTGTCAGCATCACAATACTGTCCTTCTGTTTCAGTAAATATCTCAAGTTAATAGGAATAATCTGTAAGAAGACACTTCTACTCAACCGTTACAAAGAGGAATGTAACACGGCAATAGAGAGATAAATTACGGTTACGTCACCGAAATTAATAAACTAATCGAGAAATAGAAAATGTTGCTAAAATCATCAAGTCTTTTACAAGAAAATTCTAAAAATAATACATTTCTATTGCTGTGAAAATATTACTGTTAAGCCTTCCAATAAGGTTCAAAAGGTCCAAACATTTGATATATTCCTGGGTCAATTAACCTCATCTCGAACGGTTCACTCTCTGTCTAATACTTGATTTAAAGCCATTATACTTCTTCCTTTCAGACTTTGTAATCAAATGTCTTTATTCCTCCAAAGCATCCCACGCACTATTTCCACAAATATAAATCACAATACCCGAAATTAATATAGAATATTATAAAAAATCAAATAAGGTTTTAGTGCAATAAGTAAGAAATTATAATAGAAAATAAATTTGAAGAAAATTTATGTGAAGATTATTTTTATTTCAGATTTTAGCTCGTAACGTTTAACATAAATGTGATTTCAATATGTATTTACGGTTGCTCAACTTCTGCTGCTCGAACTTCTGGTTTCGGAATCTCAGTATAGCGAAGTCTTAAACCAAAATTGGTCCACATTCCGCTCTAAAAACAATTTCCACGAAAATGATTTTCAGCTGAAAGACAGCTGCAATCTATCGCGATCGGAAACTTCTGAGCACCATGTGGCACGTGTGTCTGCTTCTTGACATGCCTCTGAAGCAATTACACAACACATAACACAGTAGCCCAAATGTTCATCATAAATTACATAGATGTGAGATAAAGGAAGAGAGAAGTAACCCTCAGTTTTTTTTCATAATGGTGTTTATTATCATCTTATTATGTTGACAAATTTTAAAAGGGAAGAGGTTGACTTAGTACAAGAAACTGTTTCTTCAGTTTCGATCAAATGTAATAGTCAATGTACTAGTATCGGCACAGGAACTACAGATTTTATTTCATAATTCTGCTGACTAACCTTCCGCATTTTCCTCTCACATCTAGCAAAAAAGGGAGTTAAACAAAACACGCGTCGATGGTGAAGAATGGCGACTATGGATTCACGATGACATCATGCGTGATCACACACGGTCGCTCTGACTAGTTATAAATTCACGAAATTTCACTGGTTACTTCTATCACAATGAATTCACTGTTCTGACTTGTTCCCATGTGACTACCTTATGTTTGGTCGACTAAAGGAGACATTAGGAGGAGAAAGATTTGAAGATGACACTCCGGTCAAGCAGTATGTGCGCAATTTGGTGCTGAGACATTCGTCTTCTTTTTTCCATGAGGGAATCAGAAAATTTCCTACGCGATGGAGAGAATGTATTTCTATTAAAAAAAACTATGATGAAAAATATGGGATATTATTTGTATTTTTATGTATCATCAATAACAATATGTTTCAAAATTCTGGTTCATATTTAAATGATCTTAGTATATCATTCATCGCAGAAATGCCGTGCATTTTCTCGGAAGTATGTGACGAACAAATTCACAGACATGATGCCAAACATGCGAGTTTTGTTTGGGAATAAATATAACATTATTTGAAAAAACTGTTATAATGGTGTGAATATGTTTTTTTTTAAGTAATGTTATATTTCTTGTATATATATATATATATATATATATATATATATATATATATATATATATATACAGGGTGAGTCACGTAACTTTAGCACGTAACTTTAGAACTTTTGAACGGTTGAACATATTGCAATGCAGTTTTCACGGAAGTAAATGAGGGAATGGGGCTAATTGATATGTGTATTGATTTCTCTTTTATCACTTGTATTTTACGAGATATTTGAGGTAACTTTGTTTTTTCAAATAGGACTATACATATTTTTTCAGTCTATCATGACAAGCGTAAAAAGACAAATCCAAAGATATAAATATTGTCATATGTTAGATAAGCACTTTTTTGAGTAATTGTGCTTTTTTTGCGACTAGTGTTCAACGGATATTTTCATTGTAACAGTCAGCCCCACAAGGTCACGCAGCGCTCCCCCAGCAAACGTGGGGTCGGGAAAGGGAAGGGATTTTAGTACTTGAGGATACGAAAGATATTCACAAAACTTGCATTTTTTTCCTGAACTCTCCTTTCCATCCTGATCCATTTTCAGATATTTTGTGTTTCTTAGGGATTGAAAATACGGATTTGTCTTAAGTAGTATTTATTGAAATAAGATTATTTCTATCGCTAAGTTATTATTATATTCTTATTACCATTAAAATTGTTTGCTCAAAATACGCAATATTTTTTGTACAGTTTTAATTATTTATTCTTATTGTGCTTTGTTTCAAGATCCCATTAATACGTATCTTATGAAACCCCATTAAATGGAGTTGAAGTTATAAACAATTTTAGTACGATACAAACTAATGACAAATCCTTATTTTCCATCCTTTAATTCCTTCAATCAAAGAAAGTCGAAAATCTGAAAATGCGGAAGGATGGAAAGCACAGTTCAAGAAAAAAAACTGCAATGGTTTTGTGAATATTTGGAATATGTTTCGTATCTTCAAATCTCCCTTCCCTTGCTCGGGCGCGCGTTGCTGGTGAAGCGCTGCGTGACCTTGTTTGGTAGACTATTCAAAATGTCCGTTAAATCCCAGTCGCTAAAATCAAAATTAATCGAAAAAAACGCTTATCTAACATACAACAATATGTACATCATTAGATTTGTCTTTTTACGCTCGTCATGGTCGACTGAAAAAATATGTATAATTCTATTTGAAAAAACAGAGTTACCTAAAAAATCTCGTAAAATACAAGTGATAAATAGAAATTAATGCACGTATCTATTAGCCCCTTCCCCTCATGCACTTTCGTGAAAACTGCATTGCAATAACTTCAACCGTTCAAAAGTTACAGGAGGTGCTAAAGTTACGTGACTCACCCTGTATAGTGACGATATATATATATATATATATATATATATATATATATATATATATATATATATATAGTGACGGTACTTCGCCACAATAATCCTAATTTTTTTAAGAACCTGAAAAGGCGCTGTGGTCTTGGCAGGGAGGAGCCGTGATTCGGAATCGCATGTGATTCAATTTAACGACACCTTTCTGATAATAAGTCAGGATTTATTCCATCTAAAGATTCCAAATAAAGGAAACATAATGACAAATGAAATTATAGCATTGATCGTTTCAAATACCTTTCAGAAACTATTCACCAGCAATTTATTCAGGCCTGTGCAAATGGGATCCCACGCAAATTTACTGGCGATACCATTTACACACAAAATTTAACATCAACTTTGACCCAATTCTTTAAACGATTATTTACACAGAAATTACCCCTTTGTTCATAATCGCGTTCAACATAATTTCCCATCCAAAATTCTTAAAGCTATTTTACAAAAGATATCCCTCATATTCAACAAGAAATATTACGTGTTATCAAAATTCGATTAGATTTTAACTCCCCTCTGGTCATTGACTTGGAACATGGAAAATGTCTAGTAAATTGCAAATATCTCCGTCACTAGTTATTTCCCCTCCCCAGTTCTCGTGACTAATTCTGGTTAAATAACGCGTCTTCTCACAGTTCCGCTCTCTCGCTATACCCAGAACGAAACTTTTCAATACTCAACGTTCGCCGTCTTCTCACACCAGCCAACGGGACTGCCGCGAAGGTCACACGCCCTCGCGCTGTCGCCTCCTCGAACACCCAGCTGCTGTGTGCGGCCAAGGGCGAGTTCCAAGCTGCCACAAGTCCTCCCGCGCCGCCCTCAACACGTTCCTGCACGATCTTCCGTCCTCTTCGCTTCTTGTCCGGTTCGCCTCGTCCGCAGCACCGTTACACTTCTTGAGCGCCTTTAATAACGATTTGCGCTTTCGTGGATTTGAATATTGTTCATGCGCTCATGCACTGGAACGTTTACACGAGCAGTTGCTCTATCAAAGTTCTCGGCTCGTACCAATTACCGTAATTGCCTAATTGTTTTCGACTCACTTTCTAAAGCTCGGAATTATTCAGCATGATTATTAATTAACAGTTTATATCAGGGCATCCTAGAATATCGCTTTGCTAACTATCGAAATTACTGCACAACGATTACGAGCACTTTCTCTCCACAAGCCCTATACTCTCTTTACTGATATAGAAAACGACCGTTCAACACCGCTGCCAAGATAAGAAGAAGGAATTTTTCTTCCGGTCAAGCCGCACCTCCCCTCCTTTCTCCTCAAAATGACGCGAGGGGGGGTTGCTCCCTTACCACTCTTGGCCGGTACCCCTCCCAGTCAGTTAACGCTGCCGCCCCGAACGCGTCCTGCTTTGCGCGGTCGTTCAAATTCATCCTTCGTCTCTCGTATTTTCTTCAGTAATTTTCTCCATTATTATCCACTTATCACTATATATATATATATATATATATATATATATATATATATATATATATATATATACATATTGAAATGTACCAACATTGTCGCGTCAAAAACTATTACGAGATCGTTGACATCATTCACCTTAGGACGGTTATAATCGTGACCCGTTCCGAATTTATAGTAAAATTTTGGGCGCCAGGAACAGGTTACTTTAATTAAAACCAATGCTTCCACAGCTAATTTTAACAAATTGATGAATGTCCGGCTAGCTGGGTCAATGGGTCCCGTTATAGATAATCGCTATCGTCTAGATAGCCGATTACTTGATCTGCCAACTGTACAGTCTGGCGGGGAATCTGAAAGTAAATAATTATATATCTCTAACTACTTAACAATTGTGATTGACCAAAAGAAAATCTTTTCATTTCCAAAAGAGAAATTCAACAATTTTGACAATTGTTCTAGGTCATGACCTTTTCAAATAAAACTTTTGTACTGCAGTACTTATCTAACGTCTTGATCGACGACGGTCCGCAGTATCTTCCCACTTGAATGCAGATGATCCCAAGTCCTGCTTCTTTCTTTTGATCTTGCGACTCCAGTCCTCACTGCCAAGAATATCTATTGGTTCTTACGTGATATTTAGTGTTCCTAGTCCTCCCCAACTAGTGATAAAACATTAAAGTCCAACACCGCAATATAAAAGAAACTTTCCAAGTCCTACGCAAATTCACTTCTGCACATTAACTTTCAGAGTCCGAAAAACTATTGAGTCTCACTCAAAACTTACAAGTCCTACTCCCCTGATGTTAATCTCGTGAGCGATCTGTACTACTCGACGACCTCTATCAGAATGTCCTGTTTTTCCGCCCTCAACGCTTCGGTATCCGTCCTTCGTTCCTCTTTTTTAAAACGAAACGACGAAATTCGACTGTCTATTCTCCCTTAGCCAATCCATTCATCTCTTATCAAACCAAGTAGCCACGCCCTCGACAGTCATTCCTTTTCAGACCAACCCCACATTATTTTATTTGTCTATCTAGCCACCGCCCCCACCTATTCAACGCCTGAATGCAGTTTATTGACCTTGCCAACCACTACGCCGGCGTTGCGAAGGCTGTATATCGCCATTTGCAGACCCTTTTATCCAACCCATTTACAGCCAATATTATTGACAAAATCTTATATATTTTGGTATATCGCAATATATATGCGTCAGTTTCAGTAACTTTGAGAAACAGTCATGTCAAATTTGAAGAAAATCAAACAATGGTTTTGGTTGTGACTGCATAATAATTACATGTACAGGCAAATGAAATGCTCAAAGACTGAGCAAATATAAGACCTCACCTTGCTTTATTTTGTACTATAACTATCCCGCTCATGCCGTTTCTTATGTGAGTTATTTCGTTCAACTACCCACGCGTCAGGTCCTCGGCGTTTGAGTACGAGCGCCTTATCCCAAGTCGCGTTAATAAACGTATCTGTACTAGAAACTGCACTGTTCGTAGAAGAAATTTTAAAGAAGTGTAGTAATCTTTTATTTTTTAGGGTTTGGTGTAACTTAAATGCTGAAAAGATACATGCAATTATGACAGAACAGACATAAAGAGATGGAATGCCAAAAGATAGGGTTTTGGTTTATTATGATCCTTTTCATCATTTTTGATGCTGTAGGATTCGAATTCCCAACCTCTATTACTAACCGTTTCGCACCTGTCGCAGCCACTTGGAGCTTTTCCCTCAGCTGTCTACCCATCGGACGTTCATGAATGCTGCATCCCCAAGAAGGAGCGATAAGCGAGTGTATCACAAACCACCGTAATCGTATAAGAGAGAATAAACAGATTTTACAAGCGAAGTACCTAAATGATTCGGTAGGATTCTTAGGATTTATTGGGATTCAATTGGTGTCCGGAAAGTCAAATATTGGATTTATCATATCTCATTCAGCAAGCGCGGGATTATATGATTCAAAGGCCCCACCTCCACAAAGAATCATTCCATTCCTGTTGCGAACACTTGGAATGTTTTTTTCATTTTTCCATTCGCCGGATCCTCAGCAGGGAATTACGTCCCACTAATCCATATTCTGCAAGGGATAGTAGAAATTTAGATTATGTAACAACTTATATACAGATGAAAAAGCTGCCTTCTCTTATGAGCGAGTATAAACCCATTTTATAAGTTCACAATTCAAATTATTCGTTTGGAGTCATTGAATTCGTTGGGTTGTGAAGGATGATTAAATGAAGATCAGGATTCTCAAATCTTTGCCCGGTTTCGTAGAATTTTGAGGATTCAAATATCTTACTAGATTACGCTTCCAAAGAATCTAAAATATGCTATTCGATTATTTCAGTATTCAAATCTGTTATTCATTCAGTGTTGCTATGGATTGCCTCATGAGAGCATAAAAGGCAAATTTACACGCAAACTGGCAAAATAACAAACGATCAAGTTTGACGTGTTCCTCCTCAACTTTTATCTTTTCCGCACCTGACGCCGTCACTTGGTTGGGGCTTTTCTCTCAGCCATCGGCACGCCGAGTGTCAGCAGCGAATCGCCTGCCTGGAACGCCTCTCATCCGAGTCGCGGCGGGAACTCGCCCGATCGAATTCGCCCCACGCTGCGGCGCCGCTCCGGTTTCTTTGCCGGAAGCACGTGACCTGCCCGCCCCTCCCCCTCACCAACTTCCCTCCCTGGGTCTGTCGACACTTGCGCCGCGGACGCAACTCCGCCGCACAGTGGGCTGGACATGACCAGGGTCTTGACACTCTCCATCAAAACCGGAGACAAAGCTCGAGGTTGCTGCTATAGGAGGCGCTGGTGTTGCTGGCTACAGCCGCAGGCGACGTTCGCTAACTTCCACATATAAAAATTAGCAAATATGTGAGAAATACGAAATGTGTTTTTTAAATGTTCAGTTAATGTTCAGTTCAGGTAATCAGTTCAGTTAATGTTCAGTTCAGGTAATCAGTTCAGTTAATGTTCAGTTCAGTTAATGTTCAGTTCAGGTAATCAGTTCAGTTAACGTTCTGTTCAGGTAATATAAAGAATCGCTGAAAAATGCGCGAACATCGACGCTATCTTTTGTAACTACGCGCCTGTTTGCGTCTCGCGAACTCACGCAGCAACCACGCTAGTTTCAAATGTCGTTGGCAGCAGTTCGCATTTTAGTTCTTGTAAGAAGGTGCTACAGAAGAGAGCGCCACTGTAATGGTCTCCACCACTTTATATGGGAGTTAAAAGGCTCTGGACATGACATTGAGAGAGCCACACCTCGGCTGAGTTTAGCTGCGACCCAGCAACGCCGCTGTCTCCGCAACGACTCTCTGCGGGAGGTCCTCGAATTCTCTTCCCTAGCTAGATAGTTAGATGGAAATCGGTCACTATGTGGAGGAATATTCTAGCGGTAGGCTGCTCTGAACGGTACTTTTCCCTAGTTTCTTTTACCAACCCCAAGCGAATGCGGGAGCAGTTCCTAAGAAACGGGCCACGGACTTTATCATTCCTTACACTCCCTCGTTCTGTCTCCTCCCCTTACACACACACAAACATACACACAAATACTTTCACTATTCTACCACATGTCGGTAGGCCAGAGCGGGGCGATGCTCGGCCGGAGGATGTACGTGGATAGGAAAATTTCTCGTAAACCGCGATCTGTAGACCAGCGGTGGATCTCACCACCAAGCGGGGAAGGAATTGTCACCTTCTTCTGCAATAATATTCACTGCACCAACAGGACTAGCGAGCACAGCAGTTGACGGGCCCGAAAACATCTATCAATATGTAATATAAAAAAAAGTTATGTAATGTTGCGGAAAATTGATTTCGAGATTTCAACGGAAATACACTCTTTGGGAGTCCCTGATAGCGGGAAAAATTTTTCTTTTTTAAAACAAAAATTGCGAAAGTTTGAAAATTGTTCGGTTTATTCCTACTATTACAAAAATGAATATAGAGATTTTTTTAAATGAAATTTGTCCCCAATTGTCAGTTCATTCAGTAAGGTCATTGGCATTTTTTTAAAAACTTTTAGTAGTCTTCGCACGATATTGTGTGCAATATGTTTAATTTTGAAAAATATCAAAACAAGATTTTCTCAAAAACGGCTCCAAAATTTTTCTTTAAACTTTTGATAGGGATATTGCTAAATGTATTCTATAAGTAGACATAAACGCCATTTTGCTCTTTTTGCAAAAATTACAAAAATGTATTTTTTTACTAGCGCCTCACGTCTTTAATGAACATTAGCAGCGTATTTTTCACATTATTGAATTTACGAGTATATGTGCTTTAACATTTTTTAAAATTGAATTGAATGGAACTATGTTTTATGAAGTTTTCACGCAAACTCTCAGGTTATCTGTGAAAACGAGCCCCAAATTCCACATTTTCAGAAATACTAAAAAAAATACTCAAGAAAAAAGTGGTTCCAAATTTTTCTTGAAACTTTTTTTAGGAAACCGAAAAATTGAGAAAAATTCACAAAAATATATTTTGGGCGGCGATAAATGGCAGCTGGCAAGAGAATGGCGCAAGACCGTACAGCTAGCTCACACTAAGAATATTATAAAACTTCGACAAAGTCTGTACCAATATCTGGCATCACTAGTTTATTTACTACGACAATGTGTTGTGAATATTCTATAAAAGATAAAGATATTAGGCGATGAAAACAATTTTGAAAATAGATTTATGAGATACAATTATAGAAAATAGATTGTGTCTTACAAGAAAGCTTTTGTTGTATTAAAGTAAACGAATTTCTTACTTTATCCGCACGGGAACACGGTCACATGAACACAGAAAAACGACATTTAATAAATGTATATTATCACTATATTTAACACGCAATTTTTAAATCTGTTTTATCATCATATTTAATTACAGGCTCAAATTCACTCTATCAAAACTCATTCTAATGCCATGTTCTTTAGTTATGTACTCATCGCCAAATTCCTTAATTTCTTGTGAATGTCTGTTTAAGTAAACCCTCAAAAGGATACTAACCTAGAGAGGTCCTCCCCATTGAGACCAAATAATGAAGACACACAGCAGGAAATGGCAATTCTCAGAATGAAATAATTGATAATTGACCAATACGTTTTTATAAGTGACTGTACTCTGTCCATGTTCTTTTTGTTAGTTTTTCTTTGTTTCCTTGAGTTTCTTGTAGTATTCTATGGACACATTTTTCCGTAGTGTCTCTTCATTTTTCACTGAAAAATCTCGTTAGAGTGTCACGGAAATTATTAGCTAATAAGCGAGTACTGGAAGTGTTTCGGGCAGCCTATTCTTCTGCGAAAGCTCCCATCCAAGCAGTTCTGTTGTACAGTGCATCATGAAAGTCTCTCCGCGCCGAACCGAATCGGGCCTCCGATTAAAAATTGTATTTATGGTGGTAGCAACCAGATCACTGGGAAACAAGTGAACAAATGATTCCCAGCATCTATTATGATCTGTAATGTGAACGCAATTGAAGGCTTCTTTTGTTAGCTCGTGCTACCAACATAATTTCTGTTGCAAGCACACTCACCAGCAAGGTGCCACTGCGGAGAGATTTTCCTGGAGCGCTACAGAACGTCCGGCCGCTGCACTCCCTACCTCCTCGCTCGGATGGCCTAAGTCCTTCAACCTCTCAACCCCTCTCAACCGGGATTCCCGGTGGTCGTTGGAGCCGCGAAGCGCCTCTTGCAGGAACAATTGCGATTTCGCCCGCGCCGCGTCCGCGAGGAGAGCTAAACGCTTTCCCGGAACTTGTATGGCTTCTTTGGCCTTCGTGCCGGTAATGAGAATGCTTTCTCGTAACCATTTGCGTTTTGTTGGAAGCTGCTGCCGCAACACATTTGCTGTTTGCGTCGTTTTGAGGAACATTTTGTGCGGTATTATGTACGAGTATTTGCTAACTACTTTTGCACTGTTGTTTAAAAAATAATAAAAGAAGGTTATCATAGAAGTTCACTGAAGAATGATACAAATTTCACAGTGTTGAATTACAGAAAGTAATGCTGCTGCTAATTAAGTTTAACATTATTAACTTGCATATAAAATTCAAAATATTTCTTCTTTTTATGGAAGGGATCTGCTTTCATTCGAAGATTTAAGCAAGCAGCTGACTATTACTTCTTTTGAAAAAGTATGGTAATGTATGGCGTTCCATGAAATGGCTATGTGCATTACTCGTATATATAAATTCCAGCATCTTTTCTGTCATTCAAATCATTCAAACCTTTTAATTTGGAAATTTCGTTTATTTCCCCCGCCCCCACCCCATACTCTATCTCTAATGTTTCATATGTTGTATCTGTATTTCTTTTGCCAGAACATGATATAGCAAAATTTCTTTAATTTATTTTTTCATTTATGAACATATCTTAATGAATTACAAACTTTTTTTTGTAAAACATTCTTCAGAAATGGGTTTAAAGTATTATTTTGAGGCAGAAATTTATTTATATGAAATTTGTTTATTTTCTCATGCAATACTGAACTGTCGTAATTATGAAGGAAATTATTGTTACTTTTAGTACGACACTAAGTATAGAGATAATGATATAGAAACCATGACAATGGATAAATTAGGAGGACAACAGGTTGAAGGCATTAATGTAATTGTATTAGTTAATAAAATAAACATGCAAACCAGTTTTCGTCAATACATATTTTGGTAAATTTTGGTAAATTTTAACTCTTACGACCATCTCATTATCAGTTCAAAAAACAACTATAATTGCACTAGAAATATGAAAAAATATGAATATTTTTATATCACCACGCCTCTCGAAAGGAAACTCTCTATTCTTCGACCATTTTAGCGTCTATCGAATTTTAGGTAACAAGGAGCCACAAAACATGTATTCTTACTTCACAACGTGTTAGAGGAAGTAATTTATTATTTATAGGAATAATATTTATTCAAATTTTTGTTTCCATGTCCCAGCAATAAGAGTTTTCCTGTCAAAAATTTTTTGTTATCCGGCGCAAGATTCCAATATTTTATCTTCTTACGAAGTAAATGGAGAAAGTAAAATTATGATCTTTGGGAATATAGTATCCGTCAGACTACAAAGCGCGCTCGATACCGCGTACATTAGTGACCAGCAGAGTCTGGATGCGTGAAATACCTTGCTGCACTGCTCCACACATGTAGAGATGTGACTACTAAATTTGTAAAGGCTTTTTATATGAGCAAACATATGCAAACTTTTCCCAAACTCTGTCTCTACGGAATCCTATTAAACTCCGACCAATGGAAGTTGTGATGAATTGGCACTTAGAATATCCTGCATCTCACACCGTGAAATTCATTACACCAAATTTAGTTTCTGTACTATAGTTTGTCAAGTATTTTTAATAGGAAAAGATTAAGTTTAACCAACCAATTATATTGGCTTACACTGTATATCTCTCTAACCAATATTTTCAGCCTGGATACTCGGATGCATTCCAACGCCTCCAGGCTTATTCCTACTGGTTACTACTCAACGCCTGACGCCCTTCTCTGTGCTATTTCTGGATCGCTTTTCTTTCCCTCTTGACTCCTTCACACCCTCGGCCTCCAAATAAACAGTAAATTCCTCCGCTTCCTGTGAATTCTCACGCCCATGCTCACGTGCGTCGCACACAGCCAGCGGGCGCCCTTTTAAATATGGCGAGGCATGCGATTGAGAAAGATAATGATGACAAATAAGATAATAACAACTATGAGACTAGATGAGACGTCTTTAATGAAGCAAATGCTATCCCTGTAGTATCTCTGACCTGGAGGTCTTAGGGTTCGAGATCACAGTGGCTGATTTTCGACACTGGCTAGTTATCTAGATTGAATTCTGACCTGTCTGAAAGAGAAATCTATCCGCCGACTGCTGTGATTAATAGTTATACGTGGTTTATTCGATTATCCTCAGGAAAATTCTTAAGAAGAACCCTAAAAATCGGGCCACAAACCACGCGCGGTCTTGCTTTCCTCTTCCTTGCCCTATCCTCACTCTTTATTTACATATACATCCAGTGATAAGCAGTAAACTACCACACATATCGGGAGGTTAGTTGGGAACTTAAATCTCCCAAGAGTCATTGGCGCACTGGGGAAGATACCTGACGGGCGAAACCCCGCAAGTCAAGGTTAGTTTGATGCCAGATGTTCGGTTACTCTGAGAGAGATATACGTGACCTCCTGAGTAGCTGACACAGGAGGCACGTAGGCGTCTAAAATAATTCAAATTTTTCGCCGTTTTTGGAATTCAATTATTTATAGCAACTCGTTGGCTCTAATTAACAGCGAAGAACGTCGCGCCTTCAAGATAGATTATATTCTCCCCTAAAACCGGCTGAATCTCCAGTGAGAGAGGGAATTCATTTTTCCTATGATGTTCTTTGGAGTATTGAATTGCGTTGAAATTTTTTGACCTGCTTGCAAAAATGTCTGATAGATTGCACTACAATTCGAGCGTCGGGTGACAGCAAGACACATTGTCGACCAATTCTAATAATTAAACGCGATTCCGTTGAAGACGCGAAAAGATTGCACCAGCGGTTTCAGAATGGGTCGACTCTTCAGTATAGAATCTAATAATATGTGATTATCTAGTGCCGTGAAGGTTGTATTATTACGCAAGGTTGGTAGCATTTAAAAGCTGCATTCTCTGGGCATGGTTTACGTTGCGGCGTACACAGCGGTTTACGTCTCGCCAAAGAGTGGCCACGACGTGCGTCACAAAAATTGTTATTTAATAAAGAAAAAACAGTTGGAAACGCTCTTCTTGTTCCCAGACAAAGGTAAAGCTGACAATTTCTTCAATACTCAATTAGTATACTAGTAGTCCTTAAATACTTCTCGTTTTCAGAACTTTCCCTTGTGTCACTGAATTAAAATAAACGCGTAGACACGAGATCTTCAGAAGCTCTCCCAACCAACTCAAGCTATATTTGAAGCCAAAACAATATTTTACTCGAGGGTCCAAATCCGTTTGCATGTCAGCTGCCAAAGCGAAGTAGACGAAATAGTATCGAGAGGGTATTTTTGCGTCGACTTCGCTCATGCCGGAACTGTGAACCTTTTGTTGTTTCGCCCGATCAACTTCTCGAGTAGTACATTTAATAAAGTCCCACAGGCAGCGCCCCAGCTTTTCTTCCTAACTCTTATGAGGGCTGGAAGATGGACTGATCCGCTATGCCCACGTAATTCGTGTACACCGAGAAATATTTCCGGATTACTGGGATTACGTCGACCGGCCACAGCACGTTGATACTGCATGCATCAGAAAAGAGAGACAGAAAAAGAGAGAGGGAAATAGAATGTGAGCGAGGGAGTCAAAGAGAAAGATAAGGAGGAAGAGAAAGAGGGATGTAGTGAGGGAGAGAGAGTAAGATAAAGAGCGAGAGAGACGGAGATATGTAGAGACATAGATTGACAGAGAGAGACAAAGAAAAAGAAATAGAATTTGATACAGAGGGAGACGTTGAGGAGAGCGAGAAGAGACACAGAACGAGAGATTGAAAGACAAAGGAAATTAGGGAGTGGAAGAGAGGGAGAAATGGTAGGAAGAGAGAAAAGTAAACAGAATGAGTGAAACAAAGGAGAGGTTGAGAAGGTACGCAATGAAAACTTTTGTTCAAAGTGAGCTGCTTTTATCGGTGATTGCCCCCAGATCACACTGACATCGCGCGGACTCGTGTTCGGGAGTTGGAACCGCCTCGCACAGCAACGTTTTTGCGGGATCGGCCAGCACCGCTGCTGACGAGCAAATACGACGGTTCGTCCGCCCTCCCCAGCCCTTTTCCAATCCTCACAGTCTAGTGCAATCCCACTCCTCCTCGCCCCGCCCCATCCCTTATCCCTCTCCGACTTGGGATTTCCGTTCTGCTCCTCCCCTGTCCCCTTTCTCGTCACGCTTCGTCTAGCTCCATCACCTCATCCCTTTACATCCTTCTCCTCCCCACTTGGTCCTTTCCGACCCCGACCCTACTTTTCTGTTCTGCTCCTACCTTCCCTCTTTTCTTCTTTACACGTCATCGGACTCCTTGTCCTCACCACTTCCTGCCCTTCGCTTCCCTTTCCCACCTTGCCCTATCCCATCCCGTCTCGTCCATCTACGCCTTGCCCGACGCACCTTTCCTGACTTGCCCCTACCCCTTTCCCGTCACACTTCGTCCAGCTCCTTCACCTCACCCCTTTAATTACTTCTCTCCCCGACTCACTCTTTCCCACCCCGCCTGGTCCTTTCCCACCTCGCCCCGACTCTCCTTTCCAGTTCTGGTCCTTCACTACCACCTTCCCAGTTCCTCCATCTCGCTCCTTCCCGTCCTTCCCTCCCTCCGACTCATCTTTCCCCTCCTTATTTCACCCTTCTCTTTCCCGCTTCACCCTTTACCTCCCCATCTCGTCATTCTATGCCTCGCTCCGACTCGCACTTCCTGACTTGCCCCTTCACTACTATCTTTCCCGTCACGCTTCATCCAGTTCCACCTCGCCTCTTTCAATCCCCTCTCCCCGATTCACCCTTTACCACCCTGCCCCGACTCTCCTTTCCAGCTCTACTCTTCCACTACCCAATTCCACGTCACGTAACGTCCAGCTCCTCCATCTCGCTCCTTCCCGTTCTCAACTCCCCAGATTCACCCTTTCCCTCCCCGCCCCGTCCTTCCCCACGCCAACCCGACTCTCCTTTCTAGCTCTGCTCCTCCACGACCCACTTCCCCGTCACGTAACGTCCAGCTCCTCCATCTCGCCCCTTACCATCCTCCACCTCCCCAGATTCACCCTTTCCCACCCCACCTCCCACCCCGCCGGCCGGCGCACCTCGCGCAAATGGATTCCCACGATCACGAGCAAGCGAGCGGGTGACCGAGCGGATTTACTGGCGCGCGCGGGTTATGGAGAGAGCGGCCCCGTCGGGAGGCGAACGCGCGCGCGCCTGATGCGCCGCCCGTGTTTCCGCCATGACGTCTCATCAACGCCCCGGAGATTGAGGGCGACGCGTGGGCGACGGGTGGGCTGCGCGGCGCGAGACCACTGCTCCGTTGCCCGGCTCCCTGCAGCCCGCGGCTCCGGTGGCGCGGCGTCGCATGTGTGATAAGGAGCACATCCAGCTGTACGTGTCTCGTTAAACCCCCGGCTGTCGCGTGCCGTTTCGTGAGGTTAGTATTCACGTCTCATTTCTACGGTGAATCCTGCTACGTGTCTGGCAGGGAAGTCCTGGGCTTCGAGTCTCGACGGTGGCGAATGCTTGATACTAGATGGCTGTGTCAAATTCAGACGCTGTCTGGAGGATAATTCTATGACCGGCTGCTCTGGAATTCTAGTGGTTGACACCGCGTTATTATCTGGAAGCTGCGTTGTATTTAGGAGCCAGAGTGCTAAAGCATGAGAGATGATAAGCGAAGCTGCGAGAGTAGAGAAGTAGGGCTTTGAGTGGGTATATCTTAATGACGTTGGTTCGCCAATCAGATCGAAGAAGTATCTCCTCTCTCTTTACTTCCTGTATGGCAACTGATGTGACAAGGTTGTGTACAAATCTTAAATCATAATATAGCACTAATAATATTAGTAATACTTCCCCCTGATCTCAGGTGCCATTCATATCACATTAATGCTGGCAGAACCAGCAGTACGTGAGTACTTGACGAGTGTGGCAGAATTCTGTTTTACTATTTGTGGATAAAATTGAAACTTTTATACGCAATACGAGTACAATCAGAGAAGTGAAATTATCTTCACTCTAAATGATTTGCATCAAAGATGGTTTCATCATCTGAGGTCAGAATCCAAAGAAAAACTTTGTTCTCAAGTTTATTTAGAGCAAGGGATACTTTTATTTCCAAATATGTGAACGGACATGTTGTGAGAATGTGTTGTATTGATGTTATGGGAATGATTTGAAGAAAAACAAGCATTCTAAATATTTATGAAGCGTGTATTTCTGAAACCCATAGATTATTTTTATTTTGTTATTAGCATCTGTCTACTCTTCAACCTCATTGTCAGTATTTTGTGAAACACCGACCTTTTGGGAAGGAGACGACATTGTCTTGATGACAATAAAAACATTTCTAAATAAAAAGTCGAAGAGGAGAGTATCGATTTCGGTTTTTAAGCATTTTTCTTGCATACTGCGTGCCTCCACTCCCGAATTTTAATTCATCAATTACATTGAAGGCGGTAGCAATCTAGCACAAGATAATGAAAATCAACCGTCATCTGATTCGAAGATCTGCTCCGTCAATAGCGTCCATAATGAAGATGTTGAGAAATATAATGTATGGACAGATGATCTTGGGATGTAATTATACGATCCTGAGGTAAAATAAAATTAATATGAAGAGAACGTTGATCAAGAAGATGAATCTAACAGGGGGAAAAAGATGATAATCACAAGAGGAAGATGATGAGAAGAATGAAATGAGTATGTAAACTAGTGGTGCTTCAGAATGGCACAGACTTTCCCGTATTAGTGTTCTATTTCTTTGGTTCTTCTCTAGCTATTTGGAAATACCACATACTCGTGTCAGCTGCCATCTATCAACGCCAAAAGTACCTTTTTTTGTCATTTTCTTAATTTTTCGCTTTCCTATTGGTTGAACGGAAATATTAATTTTAGAATATTAAAGAACACAAAAACCTAGTCCTAAATGGCATTTTTTTAAAAAAAGTATGTGCCCTTTTAAAAAAAATGTGTTTTAGCGCTACTAAAAATCCGAAATTTGAAGATCATTTTCACAGAAAATTTTTGAGTTTCCAAAATACTTTATTTGAAGTTATTTGAAGCACTTACACTAACAAATATAATTACCTTTACAAATTGCTGGTAATGTGCGTATTAAAGATGTGACTTATCTTTCAAAAAATTACATTCATGTGATTTTTGAAAACACAAAAAAATAACTCAATATAAACTTTACGTCATATTAAAAGAGTGTAATTAGCACTATCTATTACAAAAGTTTGAAGAATAAATTTGCAGCCATATATGAGAAAATGATGTTTGAGCGTTTCTGAAAATGTGGAATTTTGAGCTTCTTTTCACAGAAAACGGTTGTGTTTTCTAGAAACTTTACTTGAAATTACTTAAAACACATGTACTCATAAATATAATAATGTGAACAATTCGCCGCTAGTGTAAATATTAACGACGGGAGAGACAAGTCAAAAAAATTACATTTTTCCGATTTTTCAAAAACAAAAGAACAGAGCAATATGGCGTTTCGTCATCTCATAAAATACATTAGGCACTATCCCTACCAAAAGTTTAAAGAAAAAATTCGGAACCGTTTTTGAGAAAATCTTGTTTTTGTATTTTTTTAAATTGCACATATTGCACGCAATATTGCGCGAAAACTATTAAAATTTTCAAAAAAATGCACATGATCTTAATGAAAGAACTCACTTTGGACAACAAATATTATTTGAAAGAAAAATCTCTATCTTCAATTTTGTAGTTCCAGAATGACGCCGAAAAAAATTTTAACTTTTACAATTTTCGAAATTTCAGAGTTATCCGCGAAAATCGGACCTATGCCACCTTAATAAGTGTATTTTAGTCTATTCTTACAAGGTAGGAAATGGTGTGGTGTTTACGATGCTTCTATCATCGAAATCTATATGAGGTGTTGGCTCTCCATCGTAACTATGCAAGCTTTATGCAAGAATAAATAGTTACGATTGCGAGCCAACACCTCATATAGATTTCGATGATATTCTTACAAGAAATTTAAAGAAAAATTTGCAGCCGTTTTTGAAAAAATTTTGAAAGTCCCCGGGGGCCTTCTTGTAAAGTACCCCCAAATTTTACAGAATATTTTTCAAAATCTCAAAGCTTTGACTAGAACCAGATCGACCGGGGAATATCCATTTTGGAAGAAATTGTACGTATGGTTTAGGCGCTAGCAGTGTTCACAGACAGACAGGCAGACAGACAGACAGACAGACGGACGACGGACGGACGGACGGACGGACGGACGGACGGACGGACGGACGGACAGAGAGACGTTTTCCTTCCAATTGGTTTTTCGGTATCATGGACCCACAAAACAGGGTTTCTGCCTACACCACGTGTTAGGGGATTTTTTCTTAATTTAGCAACTTGTTTTATCCATTTTTTGTTGTCACGGCCCGGCAATGAATTTTTTTCCGCCAGAAATTGGCCCCTTTTTCGCGCGTCATTACAAAACTTTCCCTATACTACGTATATCACTCCGTATATACGTACGTATACAGGAAAGTAAAAATAAGAATGAATGTGAAAATGATCACGAGAAAAATGATAAGGAGGAAGACGACGGACAAGAAAAAAATTCCATTTTTGTAATATTTTTTTTCTCTGAAGTAAAGTGTCTCCCCTACCTGTACTTCAAGTCTCGAACCCAACTTTTGGCCAATCGTTTCCCTTTCCTTGGCTTTCTGTAAGTCAGGCAGACATCCATTTTAACGCGCACACTCCGCAACCCTAGCGCCATCGAAGTTGCGGTAGGGGTGGAAGTGAGTCATGAAGGAAATGAGCTGTCAGACGCCAGTACGTACTGTTCCACCAAGAGCGTTTACAATGATGTTGAAGAAGGGGCGCGAGGAAATGCTTTTGAATGTTCAAGGTGCCGATTGCAGCTCGCAACACTTTACAGGGACCGGATACCTTCTCAGTTGGTAACTTTTCTCAGCAAATGACGCAGTTAGCGAACAAACAGTCATTTCCGACAATAACAGTGAGTCGTTGTCAAATATTAACAGTGATAAAATATATAACTCAAGCGAAATAGACCTTCCCCCAAATAAGAAACCAAACACTACAGAATCAACTCAGTATAATATACCAGGTTCATTCCTTATTAAATCAACACACTTTTAATTAAAATTTAACCTTCTCATTTGAGATTCAGATGAAATTTGACACATATGTAGTATGAATGAAGAGTAAGAAAACTACAAATGTTGAGTAAAATATTTTCACCCGTTTGTAAAATACAGCCATGCAAAAGTTTACAAAATTGGGTTCCCGAAAACAATTTAATTGATTTCTTAGTAGAGTTTCTCCAAATTAATATAGAGAGCTGGAAAAGGTGTCATTTTCAAGCTTTCTTTATTGCATTTTATATGATATACAACTCAATAGAGGTGAGGTTTCAAAAGTGTTTCGAATTAGAATTAAAAATTTTAAGTTTGAGATTTTTCGAAATGCTCATCTTCAAAAATTTTGAAACAAAAATCTAAAACAATTTTTATATGTTTTTGAACTGACCATGTACCATGTTCGTATACATTTGCCATCATAATGTTCTCATATGGTAATCTTTACTTAAAATGCATAATATTTACTTACCTACATTTCACTGATTTAAAATGGATTTCATTTAATATTATAAGCCTTAATATAAAGAAATTATTAATTTAGTGTTTTTTATTGGAGAGTGTGTTGTGTTTTATCATTTTTTTTAGTCTCTCGTCTAGGGAGGTGTACTACAGCAGATACCGGGACCTTTGGAGAACCAAGGTGCCTAATTGTCTTAGTATGATGAGTAATCGCATAAGTAACCTTTCTATCGGCACATCTGCTAATTCTATTTTGTATGGTATTGCAATTCGTTCTGTACACCGCTTATTTATTTTTCGTAGGATTTTGGAAATTACTTGCCTTGTTCAATTTGCTGTTCTAGTTTCTCTGTTAGAAAATATTTTTTTTGTCTTAACACCATGAAAACTTAATGCGAACTCGGAAAATTGTCCACGAATAAAAGTATTAAATGAACTACAGCAATCCCTTTTCATCAAGAACTTGTTGTTTACCTTTTTACCCTCGCAACACTGTTCACATTTACAAAATTAAATAAGAATAATATTGTCGCAAAAAGATAGTGTAATGGGAACAAACGATTAAAGCCTTGGCTCGTTTGGCGCGTAGATAATATCGCATATGTTGGTAAAAAATTGTTGTTGTGTAGATTTTCGAGAAATAACCAATGGATTAGTCGTTCTGCAGTAGATTTATCTTTCCCTAACAACTCTCTTATCGTGTAAGTTGTAATAGAATTATGTGTATAGAATTATGTGTTATAAAGAAAAAATAATAAAATGCTATAATATTTCGTTTAATCTAAACTCCTCACTAAAAACCAGCGAAGAATCAAAGAAAATATTCGTTGAAATCTCGTTCGTGAATGTTTTCGTAGCTATTTGAGAATATACCTTGTGTTGAAACCAAAGCCGAGTGGAACCTGATGGGTCCTATAAATGTACACGACGCTTTGGTGAATACATAAGGTGTGTAAACCATATTCACCAAAAGAGGCCAGCTAGCGCAGAAAGTGTGTTGCTACTCGGTAGAAGTGTGCGAGGTGAAAACATGGAATGGAAAAAAGGACAAGTAGAGTAGTGAAGTGTAGAAGGAAAACAAGTGAATTGTTGAACAAAAACAAGCTGGTATTTTCCATTTTGAGACTAACACAGTGGTTATTTTGGTCAAAACAATTCGTTTGAGATTTGATTTCAGCATTATTTTGTTACGCTCTTGTTTAATTTTATTTTTCATTTAGGGTTTGCGTTGTCTCGTGCTGCCCATTGTTCCTTTTACTAAGTTGTGCTGTACAAGTAACGCTAATACAGTGGATTTTCATAGCAAAATTGTTGCCTGGAGCTGGTGGGGCAGAACCGTTGAACGCATTCTACCATTACTTACACTAATAACTGCTTATAAATTCCCCGAAAACAAAAATTCCCGATCCTAATATTTCTTTGCTCTTCCAGATGAATTCCCCCATTCTTCTGATTGGAGATCTCATCGCTAAATATACCAATTGGAGATACATAAATACCAATACTGCAGACCACTAACTCAGTAAAATAATTACAGACCTCAAACTTCAGTTAATTATTTAAGCAGAACCCACTCACTACCCCACAGATCATAACAAACACCCAGATATACTAGACATTGCTGTTTCTAAAACCCAAATCATTTTTCACTCTGCTCCTTTT